>OX465295.1:183331507-183388551 GCA_949987735.1 Leucophora obtusa | reverse complement strand
AAAAATTTTCTCAGTTAATTTTACGACATTAGTAGTTATTTTTTAATGCATTTGTTAGTTATTTTTTCAGGAGGTAAAAATAACAACAATTTTAAGTTATTTTAAAATGTAAAATACCTTTGTCGCCTTTTTAACTGCATATATCTTTGTTTTTAACTGACATTTTTCAGTAGATTCTACCGGACAAAACGTTAGTGAGTGTAATATGTTTTCTCTTTGCTAATATCTGATTTATTTCTGCCATAGAAAAACGTTCACATTCTGACTACTTTTTTCCATTAAAAATGGTTTTATATACAATTTTTAAGGTTTTGGGAAACCTTTTCTATCGAAAAAACCCTCTGATTCTGGGAACTTTTCCTTTCGAAATTTCCACATAAAAAACATTCAGATATTTGTTGTTAGGACAATTGAAATTTTTTTAATTTATTTATTTAATTTATTAATTTATTTAATCTATTTATTTAATGTATTTAATTTATTCAATAATTTATTTAATAATTTTATTTAATAAATTATTTAATAATTTATTTAATAATTTTATTTAATAAATTATTTAATAATAATTATTTAATTTATTTAATTTATTATTAACTTATTTTAATTTATTTAATTTGTTTTAATTTATTTAATTTATTTAATTTTATTTGATTTATTTATTTTTATTTATTTAATTTATTTTAATTTATATAATTCATTTAATTTATTTAATTTATTTTATTTATTTAGTTTATTTAATTTAATTTTTTTATTTTAATTTATTGAATTTATTTGATTTTATTTAATTTATTTTAATTCATTAAAATTTTATTTAATTTATTTATTTTTATTTGATTTATTTAATTTATTTATTTAATTTATTTATTTAATTTATTTCATTTTATTTAGTTTAATTTATTTGATTTATTTTATTATATTTTTAGTTATTTAATGTTGATATAGTAAGAGTGGAAGTAAGAGTGAAGTACAGCTAATATAATAAATATACACTAAACCTGATATGCTATTAATTTTAGTATTGTCTAATTTAGTAATAAGTCGAATTCTATTAGTTTAAACCATAAACCATAAAGCGATTTTAATATTCGCTTGCCTTTTCTGTAATTTTGCAAGGTGTATTGTAAAGGCCTTATATATAAATTCTAAAGAACTACCTCTTTTCTCAAAAAAAACAAGCTTGTGCTAAAAAAGTATAAAAGTAATTATAAAAAAAATAAAAATCTGATTTAAGCTATAAATTATCATGCAAGACGGTGGCTCAGTGGAAGAGTATCCGCCTGACACGCAGGAAGCCCAGGGATCAAAATCCCAACGAAAACACATGTGTAAGTTTTTTTTTTATTTATTTTTAAAATTTAATTCGTAAATTTTTATTTTGAGAATATCTATTTTTAGAAACTCGCTTATTCTTTTTATTATTAGAAACACCTTCTTTTACTAAAAAATCAAAGGTGTTCTGTAAGAAAAAATAGTAACTACCTACCATCGCGATTCCAAAGAATCGATTGCATTTAGTCTCACGCCTTGTTAAAAGAAACAAGTTGGTAAATGCAATTGGGAAGGGCGTTCTACCAAAAAATACCTGATTCCCAACTCGATTCCCTATTTTGAAAATTTTTTGCTGGGAAGTTGTTACTTGTAATATTAAGTTCACTAGTTAGCTAAAATAAGTACATACTTTTTATAGAGTGAAGTAAGTCATTTCACATTAGTTCATATTTCATGGGTTTACATATAGGGAATAATATAAGACGTTGCCAGTAATGACTTTGCTTAAAAGTACACCGATCCGAGCAATGTAATTAGATTATAAAATTTCAATTAAATCGTACTTTCGCATAATAAGTAGTTATATAATGCAAATACCAATAACTTATTATTTTTTTCGCTTATTAATAAGCTATTATATAGTACAATATCAGTAATATATTATTTTAAAGCCTCCAAATAAGTAGTGATATATCTCTATATTGGTAACTCATTATTTCATACCTCCCACATAAGAATTGATGTATCACAACATTAGTAAACGTATTACATTATGTGTCTAAGTAAAACCAAGGGTAAGGGGTACCCATTTGCCAGGCAATGCGTGAAAAAGGTCAAAACCCATTTACCGAGATTTTGCTGGGACTTTTTGTTTTTCACAAATTTGGTCAAAAACTTATCACATTTTTTTGATTTCACCCATATATAAAAAGAATAAACGTGACTGACTGACTGACTGACTGACTCAATATCGCCCCAGCCCAAAACCGCTGAAGTTAGGAAGTTGAAATTTGGTATGTAGGTTCCTCTTTCGGCGTAGACGTCCGCTAAGACGGGATTTTTGGGAAATTCCTACCGGAAACGGGCAAAAAAGGGGGGAAAAGTCTCCCCCATGACGGCCTGCAGAAAATCCTTTGGCTAGAAAGCTGAAATTTAAGATACGTGTTTCCTTGGAGTAGGGGGCTAAACTTTTCTTGAAAGTCTTTTCTAGAATTTTGGACAGGGACATTGTAAAAATGGGGGTTAAAATAGGGGGAAAAAGGCCCCCCTTGTCGGCCTGCCCAAAACCGCTGTAGGTAGGAAGTTGAAATTTGGTATAAAAGGTTCCTCCACTATCGTAGACATCCACCAAGACGGGATTTTTTGGAAATTTTTACAGGGAAGGGCAAAAAAGGATAAAAGGGTTCCCCTTGACGGCCTGCTCAAAACTGCTGGAGTTATGAAGTTGAAATTTGGTATGTAGGTTCCTCGACCGGTGTAGACGTCCGTTGAGACGGCATTTTTTGGAAATTCTTATCGGCAGGGGCAAGAAGGGTACAAAAAAAAGTACCCTTTTCCAAAAAAGTAACATTCTCCAAAAAAAAGTACCTTTTTCCAAAAAAAGTACCTTTTCCCAAAAAAAGTACCGTTTTCCAAAAAAGGTACCGTTTTTCCAAAAAAAAAAACCTTTTTCAAAAAGTACTTTTTTCCAAAAAAAAGTACCTTTTTCAAAAAAAAGGACCTTTTTCCAAAAAAAGTACCTTTTTCCAAAAAATACCTTTTTCAAAAAAAAGTACAAATAAAGTACTTCGTAAAAAACAAAGTACCTTTTTTCCAAAAAAGTACCGTTTTTTCAAAAAAAGATACCGTTTTCCAAAAAAAAATAGGCACCTTTTTCAGAAAAAAGTACCTTTTTCAAAAAAGTACTTTTTTCCAAAAAAAAAGTACCTTTTTCCAAAAAAAAGTACCTTTTTTCCAAAAAAAGTACCGTTTCCAAAAAATTACCTTTATCCAAAGAAAAGTACATTTTTCAAAAAAGTACCGTTTTCCAAAAAGGTACCGTTTTCCAAAAAAAAAAGTACCCTTTCCAAAAAAAAGTACCTTTTCCAAAAAAAAGTGCATTTTTTCCAAAAAAACATAAATTTTTCCAAAAAAATACCTTTTTCAAAAAAAGTACCTTTTCCAAAAAAAGTAAATTTTTCCAAAAAAAAATACATTTTTCCAATAAAATACCTTTTTCAAAAAAAGTACAAATAAAGTACTTCGTAAAAAACAAAAGTATCTTTTTACAAAAAATTTCGCTTTTTCCAAAAAGTACCATTTAAAAAAAATACCATTTAAAAAAATATAATTTCAAAAAAAAGTACTTTTTTTTCCTCCCCCCACGGATATCTCCACTAAAACAAGGTTTCTTGATATTCGGCATAGACGTGCGCTAAGACGGGATTTTTGGAAAATTCATACCGGAACGGTCAAAAAGGGGAAAAGTCTCGGCATAAACAGTCTCACAACTTGGAAAAGTGCCTGCCCCAAACCACTGGAGGTAAGAAGTTGAAATTTTGGTATAAAGGTTCCTCCACTGTAGTAGACATCGACTAAGTTTGTATTTTTGGAAATTCCCTACAGGATATCCTAAAAGGAAATTCGGTATGTGAATTCCTCCTTCTGTGTAGGCGTCCGCTTAGACAGAATTTTTTGAAATTCCTATCGGGAGGGGAAATAAGGGGAAAAGTCTCCTCCTTGATGGTCTGCCCAGTTCCTTTTGGCCAACCTAAAAATTTTAAATATGTATTCCTTGGAGTAGGACTAACTCACGGGCTACGTAATTTTTTCTATTTTTGGAACAGGAACAAAAAAATGTTGGTTGAAAGGGAAAAATGTCCCCAATAACGGCTTGCCCAAACCGCTGAGGCAATGAAGTTGAAATTTGGTATGAATGTTCCTCATCCATCGCAGATAGCAGCGAAGATGGAATTTTTGTAAATTCCTAAAGGGAGGGGCAAAAAGAAGAAAATCCTCTCCTTGGTGGCCTGTAAAAACCCCTTCGAAATTTAAAATGTGGGTCCATGGAGTAAGGGCTAACTTATTAGAAAGATACTTTTTTAAAATTTTGGACAGGGTCGTTAAAAAATGGGGGCTCAAAAAGGGAAAGGGGCCCCTTAACGACCTATCCATACTGCTGGAACTAGGAAGCTGAAATTCGAGACTTAGGTTCTTCTTCCAGCCTAATTCCAACCGGGAGGGACAAAAAAAAAAGTGTCCCCCTTGGCAGCCTGCTCAAACTGCTAGAACTAGGAAGCTGAAATTCCCTGTCGATGGATTTTCGGAAATTCCTACCGAGAGGGGCACAAATAGTAAAAGTTGGCTAGAAACCTGAAACGTAAAAAATATGTTCCTTGGAGTAAGGGCCCACTTATCGAGAAGGTGCTTTTTGGAGTTTTGAGCAGGGACATTGCAAAAATGGGGATTAATGAAGCGAAAAGTGCCGTTTAAAGGCCTGCCCAAACCGCTGGAGGTAGGAAGTTGAAATTTGGTATTAAAGGTCCTCCTCTATTGTAGACATCCGCTAAGATGAGATTTTTGGAAATTTCCATAGGTACACCCAGGAAAACGATTGGTTGGATTTCGATCAGAACTATTAAAATGAATTTGTCAGGACGTTATTTTATTTGGAGTTACCTATAATTGAATACTACACCAAAAATATTTTACTAGGTATTAAAAATAGGGAAAACAAACTAAAAAACAATCCTTTTAACAAATTATTGGTATCTCCAATCAATTTTAAAATTAGTATCAGTTTAGTAATTCTATAAAGTAGAAGCAGCCATTTATTTAGTAAATATACAAGAAAATTGGTGTTATCTATCACCTTTATTAAAAAAATTTCAATATTCGAAAGTGGTAACTACAAATACGGGTATCCTAATCAAATATGGCCTTAAAGTCGAGTTTCTGTAGAACCAATCGAATTGTGGATTTTATTGATAACACACACAACTATTAATTGGTATTGGTAAACGAAGTTTATACTATATTTGTTTTCCAAACTAAACATATAAATTCAAAATTAGACATTAAAATTAATAAGTGTTTGTGGTTTAGTGGGTGAGGAGTTGGCTTAGTACTCCAGTACTTTTCCGGGTTCGAATCCCGGAAAAGACAAAAATTTAGATGTTGTTTTTTTAATAAAAATAAAATATTCTTAAGTATAAAAAGTATATATGGCTAAGAAAATTAAAAGTAGTTGTGGTGCAGTGGGTAAGAGTGTGGATTATTAATCAGAATGACCGGGTTCAACACCAGAGAATTGAAAACAGTTTTTTAATTTCAATAAAATTTTGTGGAACATAATAATATTTGTGTGGAACATAATATTAGACAACCGAATATTGGCTTTCACGACGAAAAATATAATTTAATATAAAGATAGTTGTCGCAACCGCACGAATTCGATTGGCAACAAATTCGGTGGACACAACTGAGACTGTTTTCTGTGTGTAGGGTCAAAAACAGGAAAAGTCTCCACCTTAACGGCCTGGCCAAGCTGCTGGAACTAGGGAGCTTATATTCTGTATTTGGGTTCCTTCTTCAACGTAGACGCCCCTAAGACAGTATTTTTGGAAATTCATACCGGGAGGATAAAAAGGGAAAAAACTTTCCCCTTGACGGCCTGGCCAAACTACTGGATATAGAGACCTAAAATTATGTATGTAGTAGGTTTCTCCTCCAACGCAAAAGTCCTCTAAGATGGAATTTTTGGAAATTCCTACCGGGAGGGGTAAAACCGGAATAATTCTCCCCCGTGATGGGCTAACCGAACCCTTCGGCTAGAAACCTGTAATCTATAATATGTTTTCCTTGGAGTATGGGCTAACTTATCGACAAGGCATTTTTAGGACTTTGGACAGGAACGTGGTAAAAATGGTGGTTCAAAAGGGAAAATTGCCCCCCCCCCCCCCACCCCCTAACGTCTGCGTCTTTAGCTAGAAACCTAAAACTTAAAGAACAAGTGTATATGGAACACTAAAATGAAGAAACTAAATAGGAAACGAGTGGAATTGAAACACACAAGTGGAACGAAATGGAATGAGGAGCGAGATGGCATAGAATGGGGAACGAGTGGAATTGAAACACTGCAGTTACAAGAGGGATAAAATGGAGCAAGTGCAAGGAAATGGAATGGAAATAGATGCGACTGATATCAATATCGATACACAAGACAGTAGGAACGAAATGTAATGAAACGGGGAACGAGTGGAATTGGAATAACAGATAATGGGAACGAAATGCAATGGAATGGTGAACGAAATGGGATCTTGGAAGGAGTTGTATTGGAACACTAAAATTATTAAACAAAATAGAATTTGAATGGCTCAAATAGAATTTGAATGGCAAATGCCGGAGTTTGGTACTTGAAA
Source organism: Leucophora obtusa (assembly GCA_949987735.1). Taxonomy (NCBI): domain Eukaryota; kingdom Metazoa; phylum Arthropoda; class Insecta; order Diptera; family Anthomyiidae; genus Leucophora; species Leucophora obtusa. The sequence goes on along the minus strand of OX465295.1, from coordinate 183,381,883 downwards.
TTCCGCATGAGATTAAGGCAAGATTATATATATTTCGGATTTTTACTGGGAGGAGCAAAACGGGGTGAAGAACCAGGTCTACATTTACATAAACTGGAATTAAAAAAACTTTAAGGCACGCTAACAAGCGGTCTTTGCCCACTATCTTTAATATTATAAAATGCTTTCCAACCCTGCTTTACGTTATTTGTTTTCATTCAAAACACAAATGAACAAAACTACTTACGGGTCTATCTACCTAAGTTCGCATTTTACCAAATTATCTTGACATACACACGTATATTGCAAATTATAATGGATACTAACAATTCACTTTCATGAGAAAAAGTGATCAAATATTTATGTATTTATTTTAAACCCATTGTTGTGTCAGAATTATTTATTTGTGGTGGCTGGGTGAAGGCTTTTATTATAAAAACTGTACTTTAAATAAAAAAGCGAATTTAAAACAATTTTGGGGGGGGGGTATCTGTAAGAACCCAAAAATATCTGAAAGGGTTTTTAAAACTTGTTTAATATTACAACTAAGACTGGCTAATAACCATAAAGAAAAATTTAATTTCTAATGCATAATTATATATTTATTTGAAGTTTAATTTGATTTCTAGGTGATTTAAATTTTCAATAATTTCAATTTTTTTCTCAATATTTAAAATTTTATGTAATCCGTTTTTGATATGGAATATATTGTTTTACCCATTTTCTGCCAAGCATGGTTTTCGTGCGAATTATCTTACAAAACTTCGTAGAAGGATAGGTAGACGTGTCTTTGGAGATATGTTGGTAAAAAATGGATTAAACAGTTTAAATACTGTATCTCATAGTTTTGTTACTTGATTTTAACAGTGAAATTATATTTTAATACTTTTTGGACAAATTTTAAATTTATTTGTCCAGTATCCTTGTTCGATATTAGTTTTAAAATGTCCCAGCATTCTGTTCTGAACAGCATTAACAAATCACTTCTTTCAGTGCTTCTAAAGTATCCGTTAGTATATTTTTATAGCTTTTAAGAATTACTTCTTAACAACATCCAAAAAATCACTTAAGTACTGCTTCTAAAGAGTAATTGCTCTAAAAGTGATCGTAAAAAGTGATTTTCGTATCATTTGGGACCAATATTTTTTATTTTTTTTCCATTTTTTTATTTTTTTTCCACACTTTTTTATTTTTTCTTTTATATTTTTTTAATTTTTAATTTCCCCCATTAATTTTTTAAATATTTATAATTAATTTGTTTAAATTCAATATTTTTTTAATTTTTAAAAATATATACATATATATAACAAAAATGGTGGAAATTTTGTTTTTATCCACCTGTAAAAATATTACTGAAAACAATATTCAATTGGAGTGCACCTTTTACACTTGTTTAGTAAGTACCTTTATTGAAGAGCATAAGGAACAATATCTCGCAGTAACAAGGTGGTGTTTTTATGTCACTCAACTTTCATAACAAAGAATAGCTCAGCGGTAGAGCGCTAGACTAGCAATCGTGAGGTCGCAAGTTCGATACCCGATGGCGGCAATTAAAAACTTTTGTATAATAAAAAAACATAATTTTTTTTGCGAAGAATGTTGAAGTTGGAGTACTCCTCTCCTATGTTAAAATCATAAGTGTTTATGTTAAAAAAGAAGTACATCTAGATCATTAATTATACATAGTCCTTTTTCTACTGCTTCGGCATCTCTTTTTTTGCTGGGGTTTTATTACAATTTTAAAGATTATCGGAAGTATATCAAAAGTAAATTACATCATTATTATTTTGATTTCCAATGGAGTGCGACATTACAATATGATCTTAGAATAATTTCAAAGCGCAACAATAATTTAAGCCCGATGGTTTCAACGCGAAATGAAAGTAAAATTCCAGAGGATTTTGCAAAGTTAGTAAATCCTCTTTGCTAAATATTAGTAAGATAAGTACAGCAAAAAGGCAACTGTTTCATTAATATTTGAGTTAACTTTAATTGAATTGTAAGTTTACCTTGCTAATATTGGCTAAAAAAAAGAATGCTGAATATTAATAACAAAAAAGCAGTAAAGAAATTGTTATATATTCAAAAGCTTATTTATGTTTAAACAAATAATGAACTCTCCTGCTACAATAAACAGAAATATTTGCTAGAAAATAGTAGACTGCTTTCTGCAGTGTAGATTTTATTCGTATTAAGAAAATCAAAAAAAGAAATAAAACTTTAAAATTCTTTGTGATGGTTTAGTCGACTAATTTCGAGTAAATTTTTTGCTGATTTTATCAGGGTAAATTGTCATTTTCGATTAACTGAGATATAGCAGAAATTTTGTAAATTTAACAGATTTTTTCTTGCTGTTTGTATCTTTGTAATGTTTAGCAAACAGATTCTGCTGGATTCAGCTGTTTTTTGAGCGAAAATTTTTGAAGGCCTTTATGAACAACTGAAAAAATGTCTCGAATGAACGAGTGAACTAGAAGAACACAAAAATAAAATTGATTGAAATGAACTGTGAACTGTAATGCCAAATTCTAGTCATTTTTATTCCGATTGGTTGTTTATACAAAATGTTTTATTTTGTGTGAAAATTTCCGAGTGACCTGACATTTTTACTCACTATTTAAAATTTTTTTTCACGATAGACTAACACTCAGGCGATGCACCTACTTATGCTAGTGCAATGTGTTAGCATTAGGAAAATAGAATAGATTTCGACAATTCTTAACAGCAAACTGCTAATAACAAACAATATGAATAAAAAGCAACTGATAGTGCGTCTTTGTGACGAGAACGTGATTAAAATATAATTTATTTAAAATTTGATTAAAATTAATTTAATTTGATGGCCTCTTGAAAGGCCATCAAATTAAAAACCAAACTAGATTTGCAAAACACTTTGAGGGTTTTATTTTAGCAACAGTGTACTTTCATTTCGCGTTTGAAACATTGATTCTTACCGTGATGATCATTTAGCAGGCTCTTCTAAAACCGCAGAATATAGTTTTGTTAAATATATTGCAAGAATCTTCTTGGTACAAATCCGAATTTATATATGTATGTATTTAATTTACAGTCATTTCCAGAATTAATTTCTTGTTTCTCCTAAAGTACACCCAGCAAAAAAATTTGTTGTCCAAACCGAATTAGGTTCCAACCGAATTTGCGAGGTTGCAGCAACCCCATAAATGGGGTTGTCTCAACCGAATTTTGAAGTTGTTACAACCGAATTCGATTGTGGCAGCCGAATTTTAGAGGTTGTGGCAACCGAATTCGGTTGTGGCGACTGAATTGTGGGGTTGTGACAACCGAATTCGGTTGTGGCAACCGAAATGTGGGGTTGTGACAACCGAATTCGGTTGTAGCAACCCTATTGAGAGGTTGTGACAACCGAATTTATTAAAGAACGGGGTTGTCACAACCGATATTTTCTATTAATTTAGCTAAAATCCTATAATATTTTTTGCAATAAAGTACGCATATTTTGAATTTTTATACATTTATTATTTTAAAATTAAAAAAAAATGCTGTTAAGAAATATACATTATAATTGAAAGTCGTATAACATAAATACGGTATTACACAAAGATGGAAGTACTAAATTACTTTGTAATGACCATTGCGCGTTTTCATTATCATTGAATCTATAAAAGGGAATAAATAAAAAAATATATTACCATTACAAAATGTAATTGAAATGAAAAAAAATTTTCATAAAAACAAAAATCATTTCCATTTTTTTATTGTAGTAATGAATTACCATTACTTTTACACAATGACGTCCAGAACGTTAAAAATTTTCCTTTATGGAAATTTTAGATTACAGATTTAAAAAACAGCACTTAACAAATTGCAAAATTATGGCAGAATTCGAAAAAAGACCTAATCGTAAAATTTCAACTAAAAAACTTAATCAGCGATTTACATTCTGCAAACAAATATATAAATGCAAAAACTTTTCCTTTCTGCACTTTTTATTTTGCGATTTTTTGTTTTTGCAACTAACCACCAAAAAACTTTGGTGCACGAAATGGGTTTCATAGTCATAGTTTAAAAAACCGAACTCAAAAATTGCAAAATAATGGCGGAACGCGAAAAATAGCTTTATGGTGCAAAAACTTAATTAAAAACCTTAATCAGCGATTTACATTCTGAAAATAAATATATTGCTGCAGAAATTTTCCTTTTTCACGATTCCTTTTTTTTTTGTAACTACCCGAGTAAAAAAAATTTATCTCGCGCAATATCTAATTATATCCAATTTGATATTGTTTAAGATCTGCTGTAATATCTAGCTGATCCAATTAGATCTCAAAATTGGGTGTATCCAATCATATCGTATTAGATCCCATTGTATATATGGGGATAAACTAAGATCGAGTTATATCTCAAAATTGGGAGGTCCAGTGATATCTTTGGGGATAAACCTAGATCTATTTTGATCCGAAAATTGGCGGATCCAGCTATATATTTGCGGATATTTTTAGATCTAATTTGATCCGAAAAATGGCGGATCCAATTAGATCCAGCTATATAGTTGGGGATAAACTTAGATCTAATTTGATCTCAATTTTGGCAGATCAAATTAGATCCCGCAATATATTTGTGGATAAATGTATATCTAATTTGATCCGAAAAAGTGGCAGATCGAATTAGATGTAGCTATATATTTGGGGATAAACTTAGATCTAATTTGATCCAAAAAATGGCACATCGAATTAGATCCAGCAATATATTTGTGGATAAACTTAGATATAAATTGATCTGAAAAATGGGAGATCAAATTAGATCCAGCAATATATTTGTGGATTAACTTAGATCTAAATTTATCTGAAAAATGGCAGATCGAATTAGATCCAGCAATATATTTGTGGATAAACTTGGATATAAATTGAATAGAAAATTGGCAGATCAAATTAGATCCAGCAATATATTTGGGGATTAAGTAAGATCTAAATTTATCCAAAAAATTACAGATAAAATTAGATCCAGTAATATACTTCGGGATTGCGTAAGATCTTAACTTTTCCGATAAATTGCAGATCGAATTAAATCCAGTGATATATTTGTGGATTTGGTAGGACCTTAATTTATCCCATAAATTGCAGATCGAATTAGAAACAGCAATATATTTGAAGATTGACATCTAAAACTATCCAGAAAAATGACAGCTAAAATTAGATCCCGCATTATATTTGGGTACTACGTAAGATCTCCATTTATTTGGGATTAAATAAGATCCCAGACAGATATTGACAATAGTTCAAAAAATAATACACTGATTTTATAAAAATTACAATATTTTGTTAAAATAAGGTTTAAACTCAGAAGGTCTCGAGTTCGATACCTTTCACGGCTATGCATTTTTTTTTATAAAAATGCGCATTCTCCTTGCTGGTCTTATCGAAATTTTTTCAATAATTTTTATTCTTTGTAATTTACTTGTAAAAATTGTATCATCTTTCTTTGATTTGAAAATAATTTAAACAGAAAGTGATATTAATTTATGATCTTGAGTCAAACTAAAATAACATTTATTTACTTAAAAATAACAGATCAACTAAAAACATTTCCCCCATTCAAAAGAATTTCTTTTTATAAAATTATAATTTTATTTTCTATAAATGTTTTTATAAAATTAAATTTTTTTTATTAAATTGAATTTTTTTTTAAAAATAATTTTATTTACATATTTTTAACGCTCTACACCATTTCCAATTGTATCAATTGTTTTTAAGATTTATCAATTGTATTTCAGAAATAATCAATTGAATTTCAGTTTCATCAATTGTATTTCAGAACTTATCAATTATTTTTCAGATTTATGAATTGTATTTCAGAACTAGTCAATTGAATTTCAGTTTTATCAATTGTATTTCAGAAATTATTAATTGTATTTCCAAAATTCACAGCTGTATTTCAGAAATTATCAAACTGTATTTCAGAAATTATCAATTGTATTTCAGAAATTATGAAATGTAATTTAGAAATTTTTCTCTATTAACTATGATAAACAATCAACAAGTTTTGAAATAGATTTGATTATTTCTGAAATACAATTAATAATTTCTGAAATACATTCCATAATTTCTGAAATACATTCAAAATTTCTGAAATGCAATTAATAGCTTCTGAAATACAGTTAATATTGTAGTTGAGTTACCATATATGAGCATATATTGTTGAAATGGCACCATATATGATAATATATGGTTTAAATGGCACCATATATAGTAATATATTACTTAAATAACACCATTTATAAATATATATGGCACTATATATAGTATCATATATTATCATATCTGGAACTGTATTAAAAATTTTGATCATGAGGTACCATATATGGCCATATATTGTTTAAATGGCACCATATATAATAATATATGGTTAAAATGGTACCATATATGATAATATATGGTTTGAATGGCACCATATATGATAATATATAGCTTAAATAACACCATATATAAATATATATCGCACTATATATAGTACCATATATTATCATATCTGGAACTGAATTAAAGATTTTGTTTATGAGGTACCATATATGACCATATAATGTTTAAATGGCACCATATATGATAATATCTAGTTTAACTGTCACCATATATAATTATATATTGTTTAAATGATACCATATATAATTATATATTGCTAAAATGCCACCATATATATTAAGATATAGTTCTATATATAACTATATATGCAATAAGATCTACCATGTTATGTAATATATAGTTATATATGCCATATCTAATATTATGAAGGCCGATATCTAATTAGATGAAATTATATATGGCATAATATAAGGAAAATTTTTCTGAAAAAACGTGATATATAATTATATATGGATATACATAACCACATGTCTAATTATATATTGTAATATATGCCACATATGATTATATATAATTTTTTTTACTCGGGTAGCCGCCAAACTTTTTTTTTACAAAATGGGTATTATAGTCCTTGTGTTATGAATTTCAAAAAACCGCACTTAAAAAATTGCAAAATAAAGGCGGAATGCGAAAGAAGGCTGTTTACATTCTGCAAACAAATATATTAATGCAAAAATTTTCCCTTTTGCAATTTTTATTTCGCAATTTTTTTTTTCTTTAATTGCAACTAACCACGAAATTTTTTGTATGAAATTGGTATTATAAATAGTTCCTAGATTATAAATTTAAAAAGCCGTACTTAAAAAATTGCGAAATAATGCCGGAACACGAAAAAAAAACTTTATGATACAAATTATTAATTAGAAAACTTAATCACTGATTTACATTCTGCAAACAAATATATTGTTGCTAAAAATTTCCTTTTTACAAAATTTTTTGTCGCGATTTTTTTTTTGTGCAAACTATCCAACAAAACATCTTTGCTGTATGAAATGGGAATTATAGTCCCTAAATTATAAACTTAAAAAAACCGCACTTAAAAAATTGCAAAATAATGGCGGAAAGTGAGAAAGGCTTTATGGTAAAAAAATGAATTAAAAAACTTAATCAGCGATTAACATTCTGCAAACGAATATGTTACAAAAATATTACTTTTTTGCAAAATTTTTCCGATTTTTTTTTACAATCTAACTACCAAACTTTGGTATAAGATATATGTATTATAGTCCCTAGATTATGAGCTAACAAAAACGACTGGTAAAAAATTGCAAAATAATGGCGGAATGCGAAAAAAGCCTTTGTGGGACAAAAAATTAGTTAAGAAACTAAATCAGCGATTTATATACTGCAAACTAAAGACCAAACTTTGGTATAAGAAATGGCCCCTGGATTATCGATTTTAAAAAACAAACTTAATAATACTAATTACTGAATAATAGTTTATCTGGTTACATACAATTTTTAATGAGAGTCAGCCTGAGCGAGCAATTTCCAACCCTGATTTCAGTGAATTTTTTGCATTTCTCTGTTTTTCGAAAAGCTTATCTGTTATTGGTAATTATTCATCAATTAATTATTCCCCATAATTCATTAGTCCCAAGTATAAGCGAAATATATTGTGTTTAAAAGATCCATAAACAATTTTATTTATTACACTGTTTTTCAGATGGAACTGCACATGTTACATACCTTGATTAAGAGATTTTTCTTAGGCCCTCCTTTCATTTATCCAAATGACATCGTTTTTCCGTTTATTCTGTAATAATTTTGTAAACTTACAGCAAACTAAAAAAATTGTTATTAAATATATTCATATATATGTGCAAACTTTGGAATTTATTAATACGAACCTTCTAAGTTAATATTTCCAAAAATATATGGCCGTCCTGTTTGTTATTTTTTTAATATTATTTTATATTTTCTTTTTTGAAGTTTACGGAAACTCAAATTCGGTTGAAACAGCAGAATTAGAATTTAATTCGGTTGCTACAACCCTATTGAAAATATATTCAGTTGCAACAACCTCGCAAACAAAAAAATCGGTTGTGGCAACCGAATTCGGTTGTAGCAACCCTATTTTTTGAAATTCGGTTGCTACAGCCCCGTTAATTCGGTTGCTACAGCCTAATTCGGTTGTTGCAACCGAATTTCAGATGAGACAACCGAATTCGGTTGCAACAACCTCATTTCGGTTGCAACAACCTCATTTCGGTTGCAGCAACCTCTCTTCTGTTGGGACAACCTCAATTCGGTTATGACAACCTCGTTCCAACCGAATTTTTCTGAGCGTGTACGCTTTTTCATTGACAGTTAATAATTTTGATTAAAAAAAAAATTAACAAAATCCAACATTATAATGCTTAACTTAGGGTGGAAAAACAATTGTAAACTGTCGAATTATGCCAAATTATCACCCTATAGTAACAGCTTGTGCCTGCAAGCGGAAAACCTGTAATTTTTAAGGAAAACCGAAGGCTAATTTATCAATTTTATGTTTATCTTATAATAAATATGACGAAAACTATTAGCAGTAACAATAAAAAATAGCCACTTATCAATTAAAAGTTGGGAAAAAAATTTCTGTTTCCTATTTGCAGTCACATTTTATAAATTTTTTCTCAGTAAAAGATAGGATTGCATTCTATTTATTTTCTAACCTCTTTGATTATGCCTAGCACACATAGCTATTCAAGATTTTTACAAAAAAAAACCAATAAAAAAAAAACAGTTTCTATGGCCACCAAAAAGTTTAACAAAATTTTTAGAAAACAGTTTTCGCAATTGGATTTAGAGTCTATTTTATTTATGAAAACTTAAGAAACTTGACCATTTGGTATTGCTTTCGACGTATTTTGTTACGTATCAAAATTTGTGAAATCATAGCTACGTGCCTGCTGTATGGCGAGTTCCCAAAACATTATTTTTATTATTTTACTTTATATTAGTTGTTAAGACCTTATTTGGTGAAACTTTCCTACTGGGTCATTTGTCAAAATTACCCCCTTTTTTTATAAAGCGAACGGAATCATTCCTCCAGGGGAATTGTGTGCATTTTGGTTTTGTTACAATAACAATACACTAGGGTTTGGGAACAGTTTGACGGGAATTCCCGGGAAAATAATATATTTTTCACGTGAAAACGGAAATTTGTAGATGTCTTGGAAGAGGGTGTAAATTTCATCATACATGAGGTTATATCTTGGTCTTCTGGCAATGGTTTTGTTGTCAATCCAAGAAAGACGAAGTTAATGGGTTTTGGTTTCGATACTGATAATATAATGGTTACTCTCGATGGCATGAGAGTTGAATTTGTGGATAAGATTAAATGCCTTGGAGTTTTAATTGACAATCATTTAAATTTCTCATCGCATATTAATAACGTTTCTTCGAAAATATCATTCTTGTTGAGAAGGTTGTATTCTCTTGACTTATATCTGCCTCTCTCAATTAGGATGCGTGTGGCACATGCCTTGTTGATGCCTCATATATTATATTGTGTCGAGGTATTTTCTGGTACCACAGGCGGTGAATTTAATAGGTTTACCAAGATTTTCAATAGAATTATTAGATATGTTTTTGGCCTAAGACTTCGCTCTCATGTGACTCCGTACGTAATCCAATTTCTTGGGTGCTCTTTTGTTAATTATGTAGGTATGAGGTTATTGATATTTTTTTACAAAGCAATGGTTAATGGGTTTCCGGACTATATAGTTGACAACTTTCTTTTGTCCAACTCGGAAAGAAACCCCCAACTGGTTTATCCAACACATCATACTACTATGTACGAGCGATCATTTCAGATTAGGCTTTCAAGAATATGGAACGATCTACCTCTATACCTGAGAGGTTTTGCTTTTTCACCCCAGGTCTTTAGGCGAAAGCTTAAGGATTATGTAGCTATTCATGAGTTATAGCTTTTTATTTGTGCTACTATTTTTATCTCTCTCGATCTTTTCTTTTTTTATTATCGCTGCACTTAGGAAAATCTGGTGATTGTATTATTTTTTTTTTTAAATATCTATTTATATTATTCAAGATAATTTTTTCAGTATTTTTTTTATATGATAGTTTTACTGTATTTTTTACTTATTTTTTTTATTATTTATTTTTATTATTATTTATTTTTATTATTATTTTTTTTTTATTATCTTTATTTAATTATTTTTTTGTAGTAGCTTTTATTAATCATATATGGCCCCAGGGCTTTGGTTATGTATTTTGAAGTAAATAAATGCTGTATTTATTATTAAAAAAAAAAAAAAAAAAAAAAAAAAAATTTTAAAAATATAAAATTTTTTAAATTGTTTTTGTTCGGAATAAGATTTTTTAATTTTAGTCATAAAAAACATTTTAAATACCAAAACAAAAATGTCGTTGTTAAAATCTTTTAAAAGGGAATCAATTTCTTTGACACACAAACAAATTTTTTCCCAAGTAATTAGGAGGATTTCAACTAATAAAAATTTTTCGTAAAATATTTGGAAGAAATATAAGTTTTGTTTCTTACAAATAATCGCCCTTACTATCTAAATTTTTCAAATGGGTGGCAGTATACCTTGACTTGGTTTATTTTTAGAGCATTCTGATTGGTTATTTTATTTTCAACCTATCAAAATGTTTGAAAATATAAATATTTTTGTGAGGTTTTCATCCACAAAATAAACAAAACCGTATGGTTAAAAATAAAGTCGGCTTTAAATTTAAAATACTCCTTTATATTAGGGCCAATAATTTTATAAGTAAAGTTTTCATTAATAAATCTGATATTTTCAAGTAAGTTTACTTTATTTTAATACACCTGCTTTCAAACTAATATATGAAGTATGAAGTATGGAAATACTTCACAAAAAAGGACAATGCAGCGTAGTGCAATATCTGCCGTAAAAGACTAATGGTTAACGGAGATATCTAAATTAGGTTATCCGACATCTAAATTTGGTTCACAAAAAAAAAAAAAAATTTGATGGTCATGCAACTTCTCTTGAAGAAAACAATAACAAGAATAACATTCCAGCTAAAATAACAAAGTACCCGAAGAAAAAAGTGTAAGCTGAATAGGCATTAAACGTTTTATGGGTAGGACAAACATTTCCTAAAATGGTATCCAAATTAGCCGCAGTCGACCGAATGTCAATCCGCACCATAACTACACCTTCTGCAACTGTAATTCAGAAAATATCAATTGAAATTCAGAATTTCCATTTGAAATTCAGAAAATATATATTGAAATTCAGAATTTCCATTTGAAATTCAGAAAAGATCAATTGAAATTCAGAATTTCCATTTAAAATTCAGAAAATATCATTTGAAAATCAGAATTTCCATTTGAAATTCAGAAAAGATCAATTGAAATTCAGAATTTCCATTTAAAATTCAGAAAATATCATTTGAAATTCAGAAAATATCAATTGAAATTCAGAAAATATCATTTGAAATTTAGAAAATATCAATTAAAATTCAGAAAATGTCATTTGAAATTCAGAAAATACCAGTTGAAATTAAGAAAATATCATTTGAATTTCAGAAAATATCATTTGAAATTCAGAAAATATCAATTGAAATTCAGAAATCGTCATTTGAAATTCAGAAAAGATCAATTGAAATTCAGAATTTCCATTTAAAATTCAGAAAATATCTTTTGAAATTCAGAACATATCAATTGAAATTCAGAAATCGTCATTTGAAATTCCGAAATTGTCAATTGAAATTCAGAAATTGTCATTTGAAATTCAGAAAATGTCAATTGAAATTCAGAAAATATCATTTGAATTTCAGAAAATATCATTTGAAATTCAGAAAATATCAATTGAAATTCAGAAACCGTCATTTGAAATTCAGAAAATATCAATTGAAATTCAGAAAACCTCAATTGAAATTCAGAAAATATCAATTGAAATTCAGAAACCGTCATTTGAAATTTAGAAATTGTCATTTGAAATTCAGAAAATATCACCTGAAATTCAGAAATCGTCATTTGAAATTCAGAAAATATCAATTGAAATTCAGAAAACATCATTTGAAATTCAGAAAATATCAATTGAAATTCAGAAATCGTCATTTGAAATTCAGAAAATATCAATTGAAATTCAGAAATGTTCATTTGAAGTTCAGAAAATATCAATTGAAATTCAGAAATCGTCATTTGAAATTCAGAAAATATCACTTGAAATTCAGAAATCGTCATTTGAAATTCAGAAAATATCAATTTAAATTCAGAAAATATCATTTAAAGTTCAGAAAATATCAATTGAAATTCAGAAAACATCAATTGAAATTCAGAAAAATGTAAACACATTTTTTTAAAAGAATCCGTCCAGGTAGATAATGTTATCCCCTATAAAAATTTATATATGGGGTTTAGTAAAATAAGTAAAATTCATTTCACTCACGCAAGTGAAAAATATGTAAAATTTGTGTGCCTCAATGATTTTATGTAGATATTAAAACGTAACGCTGATATTAAAGACTATTATTTGGCTTTAAATTTCAGACTTACATTTTGGAGCTATAACTCGTAACAAGAAAGAAATTAGTCTACCTAAAATCATTGAGGCACACAAATTTTAAATAATTCTCACTCGCGTAAGTAAAATGAATTTTACCCCCACTTGTTAATCAAACGTATTTTGATAAAATCCATATATAAATTTTTTATAGGGTATAACTAGGGTTTGGGATTTCCCGGACTTTTTTATTTCCCGGGAAACGGGAATGAAAAAATTAATTTCCCGGGAATCCCGGGAAATGTTTTTGCACAAAATTGTTAATGAAAACCACCTATATAAATAATTTTTGTTAAAAAAAACACTATTTCAGTACAAATGCAGTCTGTGTAGTGAGAATTCAAAGTAAAAAATATCAGAATGTTGAACATTTGATTTCACATAAATTAATCGCAGCACTGCCAAATGAATTGCATGATTCCAGCAGAAAGCACCTACTACTGGACTGTCGGAAACAAACCGTTTCATCACACTTGGCCCATTAGATATGGTGGCCACAATGTTATTTTCCAAAGACAATTAAAACTCTTCTAGTCTTATTTCTACAATTCTTCTTATTTCATCAGCATTACATCTTCCTGATATATAAACCAACCCCAGGTTATAAAATGAATTATTGACGTTTATACTTATGTTCAAATATCTCTTTTGTGATATTCTTGTCCATTCATCTAATATTATAGTAAATCTCCTATTGTTAGAAATATTGCTCAATATTTCTTTTATCATGATATCTTTTACATGAATGTAGTAATTTAATATAATGTTCTTTACATCGGTTTCTTTTTTTGCAATGCCAGGTTTTTATTATAAAAACTTTCTCGAATAAACGAAGATCTAGTTATGGTGCGGATTGACTGCGGCTAATTTGGATACCATTTTAGGAAATGTTTGCCCTACCATAAAACCTTTAATGCCTATTCAGCTTACACTTTTTGCTTCTGGTACTTTGCTAATTTTAGGTTGTTGTTGTTTTCTTCAAGAGAAGTTGCATGACCATCAATTTTTTTTTTTTTTTTGTGAACCAAATTTAGATGTCGGATAACCAAATTTAGATACCACCGGTAACCATTAGTCTTTTCTTTTCACATTTATTAATGAAAACGTTACTTATAAAATTATTGACCCTTAATATAAAGGAGTATTTTAAATTTAAAGTCGACTTTGTTTTTAATCAAAGTTTAACTAAAGTCGACTTTACCTAAATTATACATTTGAAAAATTTAGATAGTAAGAGCGATTATTTGTAAAAAACAAAGCTTTTTTTCATATTTCTTTTAAACATTTTACCAAGTTTTTAGGGTTTACTACTTAAATTTTGAATAAGTTATGCGAAAAATCTTTATTAGTTGAAATGCTCCTAATTACTTGGCAAAGATTTTATTTGTGTGTCAAATAAATGTATTCCCTTTTAAAAGATTTTAACAATGAAATTTTTGTTTTAGTTGTTTGAAATGTTTTTTATGACTAAAATTAAAAAATCCTATTCGAAACAAAAACAATTTAAAAAATTTAATATTTTTAAAATTTCCCGTTTTCCCGGGAAAAATATATTATTTTCCCGGGAATTCCCGGCAAACTTTTCCCGGGATTTCCCGGGAATTCCCGAACCCCAAACCCTAGGTATAACATTATTTACCTGGCCGGATTCTATAAAAAATTCTGTTTACATTTTTCTGAATTGCAATTGATGTTTTCTGAATTTCAATTGATATTTTCTGAATTTCAAATAATATTTTCTGAATTTCAAATGATAATTTCTGAATTTCAAATGATATTTTCTGAATTTCAATTGCTATTTTCTGAATTTCAAATGATATTTTCTGAATTTCAATTGATATTTTCTGAATTTCAAATGACGATTTCTGAATTTCAATTGACATTTTCTGAATTTCAAGTGATGATTTCTGAATTTCAATTGATATTTTCTGAATTTCAAATGAGGATTTCTGAATTTTAATTGATATTTTCTGAATTTCAAATGACGATTTCTGAATTTCGATTGATATTTTCTGAATTTCAATTGATATTTTCTGAATTTCAATTGATATTTTCTGAATTTCAAATGACGATTTCTGAATTTCAATTGATATTTTCTGAATTTCAAATGACGATTTCTAAATTTCAATTGATATTTTCTGAATTTCAATTGATATTTTCTGAATTTCAATTGATATTTTCTGAATTTAAAATGATATTTTCTGAATATCAATTGATGTTTTCTAAATTTCAAATGATATTTTCTGAATTTCAAATGATATTTTCTGAATTTCAATTGATATTTTCTGAATTTCAAATGGAAAATCTGAATTTCAATTGATGTTTTCTGAATTTCAAATGGAAATTCTGAATTTCAATTGATGTTCTCTGAATTTCAAATGGAAATTCTGAATTTCAATTGATACTTTCTGAATTACAATTGCAAAAGGTGTAGAAAATATCATCTGAAATTCAGAAAATATAAATTGAAATTCAGAAAATGTCATTTGAAATTCAGAAAATATCAATTGAAATTCAGAAAAGATCATTTGAAATTCAGAAAATGTCAGTTGAAATTTATAAAATATCATTTGAAATTGAGAAAATATCATTTGAAATTCAGAAAATATTAATTGATATTCAGAAAACATCAATTGAAATTCAGAAAATATCAATTGAAATTCAGAAAATATCAATTGAAATTCAATTGCAAAAAGATCTTCGTTTATTAGAGAAGGTTTTTATAATAAAAACATGGCATTGCCAAAAAATTAAACCGATGTAAAGAACATTATATTAAATTACTACAGTCATGTAAAAGATATCACGATAAAAGAAATATCGAGCAATATTTCTAACAATAGGAGATTTACTATAATCTTAGATGAATGGACAAGAACAGTGTTGCCAACTTTTGGAGTGTAAAAAGCGCAAATGTTTTGCAAAAAAGCGTAAAAAGCGTTGTTTTTTCGCTTAAAAGGCGTAGAAGAACACTATGCCTTTTTAACAAAAAAATCAAATAAATTTCAAAAGTACCCCTAAATTCGTAAACGCTTTGTAAAATTATAGGAGGTTTATTGAACAAATTTTGTATGAAAATGACGTTTTGTAAACCTGCTATAACTTTACAAAGCATTTACGAATTGAGGGGGTAATCTACATGTATATTTTAATTTAAAAACTAAAAACAGAAATAAACAGTTCACATACAAAGGCTTACATATTTTCTTTATTTATAAATAGGTACACCCAGAAAACAGTCTCAGTTGTGGCCACCGAATTTGTTGCCAATCGAATTCGTGCCGGTACGACAACTATCTTTATATTAGTTTATATTTTTCGTCGTGAAAGCAAATATTCGGTTGTCTAATTCAATATTATGTTCCACATAAATATTATTATGTTCCACAAAATTTCATTGAAATTAAAAAACTTTTTTTTAATTTTCTGGTATTGAACCCGGCCATTCAGGTTAATAGTTCACACTCTTACCCACTGCACCACAACTACTTTTATAGGTAACACCAATTTTCTTGTACATTCACTAAATAATTGGCTGATTGGAGATACCAAAAATTTGTGAAAAGGATTGTTTTTTAGTTTGCTTTCCCTATTTTTAATACCTAATAAAATATTTTTGTTGTAGTATTCAATTATAGGCAACTCCAAATAAAATAATGTCCTGGAAAATTCATTTTAATGGTTTTGATCGAATTCCAACCAATCTTTTTCCTGGGTGAACCATCCAATTCACAAAACTATAAAAAAAGCATTTAAACCGCAAATTGTTCTTTCCGAATCGCGCTTTTGTGATTCGCAAAAGCATTGCAAATCACAAAAACGCATAAAAAATTTGCTAAATTTAGAAAAATTAGTAATATATTTTGTTGAAATCAGCAGCGAAAATTAGTAAAAAAATAATTTGTAATAAGAGAATAGCAAAAGTGATTACTAAAAAAGATTGTACTAAAAATCAGTATAAAAATAGTAAAGTACGATTGGAAACAGTTTACAATTATTTTTACTAACTTTTTTATCTGAGTGTAATCATGGTGGTATTTGCCACCTTTTTATAGGTGAGGTAAAAAATAACGTCCAGCTGTATATAATTCGAATTTATAAAAGCTGTGAATTGTCTTCAGAGCGGCGATATAGTCAAGCAGTTGAAATTAATTAAATTTCTAATAAAAAAATAGATAAAACTACACCCAGAAAACAGTCTCAGTTGTGGCCACCGAATTTGTTGCCAATCGAATTCGTGCGGTTACGACAACTATCTTTATATTAAATTATATTTTTCGTCGTGAAAGCCAATATTTGGTTGTCTAATTCAATATTATGTTCCACATAAATATTATTATGTTCCACAAAATTTTATTGAAATTAAAAAACTTTTTTTGAATTTTCTGGTATTGAACCCGGCCACTCAGGTTAATAGTTCACACACTTACCCACTGCACCACAACATCTTTTAATTTTCTTAGCCATATTTACTATTTGTACATATGAATATTTTATTTTAATTAAAAAAACATAAAAATTTTTGTCTCTTCCGGGATTTGATCCCGGAAATCCGGCGTATTAGGCGAACTCCTCACATTTTGAATTTATATGTTTTATTTGGAAAACAAATACGGTATAAAATTCCTTTACCAATACAAATTAATAGATGTGTGTATTATCAATACAGTCCACAATTCGGTTGGTTCTACAGAAACTCGACTTTAAGGTTTAGGATACTCGTATTTGTAGTTACCACTGTCGAATATTAAATTTTTTTAATAAATATTATAGATAACACCATTTTTCTTATATATTCACTAAATAAATGGCTGCTTCTACTGCATAGAATTACTAAACTGTTACTAATTTTAAAATTGATTGGAGATAACAATAATTTGTTAAAAGGATTGTTCTTTAGTTCATTTTCCCTATTTTTAGTACCTAGTAAAATAATTTTGGAGTAGTATTCAATTGTAGGTAACTCCAAATAAAATAACGTCCTGGCAAATTCACTTAAATGGTTTTAATCGAATTCCAGCCAATCTTTTTCCTTGGTGTAGTGTTTTTATGATATTTAACTGATGACGATTCCCGACGATTTCACATAAAATGGCTGCGATTTTGATGATTTATTTTTACATTTGGTATGGTACCACTGCCTACAGTGGCCTTAAAACCTAAAAAAGTTTGCCATATAAAATGTTCCACTTAAAAAAATTAGTAACCGTTTTTAGAACAATTATATTGTAAAAACATGAATATGAAAAATTGTTAAAAAAAAGTACTAAAATCACTAACCAAAAAAAAAAAAGCAATACCCAGTCAGAAATCGCCACTGGTACAAAAAATCAAGCACTTGCATACCACTGGGTAACCACAGTATTAAAAATAAATGACTGGCAGAACACTCATTTGGGACGCTTTGCCAGCGTTTGCGAAAAGCGTTTTACCAGTATTTGTTTTA
This sequence comes from Leucophora obtusa, assembly GCA_949987735.1. NCBI lineage: Eukaryota > Metazoa > Arthropoda > Insecta > Diptera > Anthomyiidae > Leucophora > Leucophora obtusa. Next base: position 183,363,557 of record OX465295.1, on the reverse strand, counting down.
CAAAAATTTCGGTGGTTTATAAAAAAAAACCACTGGCAAAGAATTGGCTTAGAGTGATATGCCAAGGTTTGCAACCACTGGTTATCCAGTGCTACCTAGCCAATGCTACCAGGCGTACAAAAATCAATTCACTGGAAAACCAATGATTTTATAAAAATGCTGACGCTTCGTTAAAAAATGTTTGTAGTCGGAAGGTTCCGAGTTCAAATCCGGTTGCAAGCAAAAATTTTTTTTTTGATTTTTTTTAATTTAAAATTTTTTTTGTTTTATAAAATCAATTTTTTTGTTTGTGGGAAAGCTCCTTCAAGACCAACTTTTTTTTGCCCTCGCAACACTGGCATACTAGTTACTAAAAATTGTTTGCCAGTACTAGCATTTTGGCACAGCCAGTAGTTGTCCAGCTATTATCACTCATTTATGTGTTTAGGCATTAAATATTATATGTCTCGTTAGCTCAGTGGGTAGAGCAATCGTCTGCCAATCTGACGGCCTGGGTTCAAATCACGGCAGGACCAAAAAAAATACATATGAACTTTTTTTTAATTTTATTTTGGAAAATATATTTCCAGACCACCTATTTATTGGTTTTGCCAGCGTTTTGCCAACGTTTAAAAATTTTGTTCCTCCAGTGCTTTTCCGGCGCTTTTTGAACAGCCGGTCCTTTTGTCTAATGATGTTATCATTTTGGGAATGGGAAAGCACTTTTTGCCAGTACTTATACCACCTGTTAAAGTGCTTTGCCACCGCTTTCCCGTTTGTATTTTTCTGACTGGGTAGCCATCAAATATTGTATGTCTCGCTAGCTCAGTGGGTAGAGCAATCGTCTGCCAATCTGACGGCCTGGGTTCAAGTCACGGCAGGACCAAAAACATACATATGAACTTTTTTTGAATTTTATTTTGGAATATATATTTCCAGACCACCTATATATTGGTTTTGCCAGCGTTTTGCCAACGTTTAAAAATTTTGTTCCTCCAGTGCATTTCCGGCGCTTTTTGAACAGCCGGTCCTCTTGTGTAATGATGTTATCATTTTGGGAATGGGAAAGCACTTTTTGCCAGTACTTGTACCACCTGCTAAAGTGCTTTGCCACCGCTTTCCCGTTTGTATTTTTCTGACTGGGTATTCTTGTCCAGTTATGCACCAAGTTGGCATAACTGGACAAGAATATCACAAAAGAGATATTTGAATATATTTATAAACGGGAATAATTCATTTTATAGCCTGGGGTTGGTTTATATATCAGGAAGGTGTAATGCTGATTAAATAAGAAGAATTGTAGAAATAAGACTAGAAGATTTTATTTGTCTTTGGAAAATAACATTGTGGTCAAATGTGATGAAATGGTTTGTTTCAGTAGTGGGTGCTTTCTGCTGCACACAGAAAACAGTCTCAGTTGTGGCCACCGAATTTGTTGCCAATCGAATTCGTGCGGTTACGACAACTATCTTTATATTAAATTATATTTTTCGTCGTGAAAGCCAATATTCGGTTGTCTAATTCAATATTACGTTCCACATAAATATTATTATGTTCCACAAAATTTCAATGAAATTAAAAAAAGCTTTTTTCGAATTTTCTGGTATTGAACCCGGCCCTTCAGGTTAATAGTTCACACTTTTAGCCACTGCACCACGACTATTCTTAAATTGCTTAGCCATATTTACTGTTTATACATATGAATATTTTATTTTAATTAAAAAAAAAATATCTAAATTTTTGTCTTTTCCGGGATTCGAACCCGGAAATCCGGCGTACTAGGCCAACTCCTCACCCACTACACCACAAACACTTAATAACTTTAATGACTAATTTTGAATTTATGTGTTTTATTAATACAGTATAAAATTCGTTTATCAATACCAATTAATAGTTCTGTGTGTTATCAATACAATCCACAATTCGGTTGGTTCTACAGAAACTTGAATTTAAGGTCATATTTGATTAGGATACCCGTATTTGTAGTTACCACTTTCGAATATTGAAATTTTTTTAAAAAAGGTTATAGATAACACCAATTTTCTTGTATATTCACTAAATAAATGGCTGCTTCTACTGCATAGAATTACTAAACTGATACTAATTTTAAAATTGATTGGAGATACCAATAATTTGTTAAAAGGATTGTTTTTTAGTTCATTTTCCCTATTTTTAATACCTAGTAAAATATTTTTGATTTAGTATTCAATTATAGGTAATTCCAAACAAAATAAAGTCCTGGCAAATTCATTTTAATGGTTTTGATCGAAAGCCAACCAATCTTTTTCCTGGGTGTGGAATCGTGCAATTCATTTGGCAGTGCTTAGAGTAATTTATGTGTAATCAAATGTTCAACATTCTGATATTTTTACTTTCTCACTACACAGACTGAATTTGTACTGAAATAGTGTTTTTTTTAACAAAAATTACTTATATAGGGTGTTTTCATTAACAATTTTGTTAAAAAATATTTCCCGGGTTTTTCGGGAATAACATTTTTTTATTCCCGTTTCCCGGGAAATAAAAAGTCCGGGAAATCCCAAACCCTACAATACATCTAGATCATCAATTGCAGTGTTTTTTATACTGCTTCGGCATCTCTTTTTTGCTGGGTATTTACGGTAAAAATTACGAAACCTTTTTAGATAGACTTTTGAATACATTTTTGTCGATTACAATAATTTTTGTAATAATTCGTTATGTAATTACAAACAAAATTACCGAAAACGGTGATACAGTGTACATTACGGAAAGTTAGGAGCGAGGTTCCTATATATGACTGGAAAACTGCTGCAGCTCCTGTGCTGAAAGCACCAGGTCAACTACATTTCCAATTTCAAACTTCAAAGCGAATGATTATACACCCAGAAAAAAGATTGGTTGGAATTCGATCAAAACCATTAAAATGAATTTGCCAGGACGTTATTTTATTTGGAGTTGCCTATAATTGAATACTACACCAAAAATATTTTACTAGGTATTAAAAATAGGGAAAATTAACTAAAAAACAATCCTTTTAACAAATTATTGGTATCTCCAATCAATTTTAAAGTTAGTATCAGTTTAGTAATTCTATGCAATAGAAGCAGCCATTTATTTAGTGAATGTACAAGAAAATTGGTGTTACCTATAACCTTTATTAAAAAAATTTCAATATTCGAAGGTGGTAACTACAAATACGGGTATCCTAATTAAATATGACCTTAAAGTCGAGTTTCTGTAGAACCAACCGAATTGTGGATTGTATTGATAACATACACAACTATTGTTTGGTATTGGTAAACGAATTGTTTACTATAATTGTTTTCCAAGCAAAACATATAAATTCAAAATTAAACTTCAAAATTAATAAGTGTTTGTGGTGTAGTCGGTGGAGAGTTGGCCTAGTACGCCGGATTTCCGAGTTCAAATCGCGGAAAAGACAAAAATTTATATGTTTTTTTTAAATTAAAATAAAATATTCATATGTATAAACAGTAAATATGGCTAAGAAAATTAAAAGTAGTTGTGGTGCAGTGGGTAAGAGTGTGAACTATTAACCTGAATGGCCGGGTTCAATACCAGAAAATTCAAAAAACGGTTTTTTAATTTCAATGAAATTTTGTGGAACATAATAATATTTATGTGGAACATAATATTGAATTAGACAACCGAATATTGGCTTTCACGACGAAAAATATAAACTAATATAAAGAGAGTTGTCGTAACCGCACGAATTCGATTGGCAACAAATTCGGTGGCCACAACTGGGAATGTTTTCTGGGTGTAGAAAAAATGGGGAAATGAAGGATGACTCTGCAAGGAGAGATTAAATACAGAACCAATTCTTTGAACCCTAAACCATTCTTTAAAAGAGGAAAGAAATTCAATGACTTTATACCAGAATTACTTCCCATTAATGTGGCGATTAAACCTGAAAAGAAAAAAGATTTTGTTTCAAAATTCATATTTGTTCCTTAAACTTTTTAATATAAGCTTTTAATTCCTTTTCTATGAGTTTCCATAATTTTAATAAATAAATATAATTTTTTTTAAAATATAGTGAAGTTGAATGATTAATTTTACTGTTGGGCTATAGTGTGCTACAAAACTATTTCGATTCCACATGGAATGTAGCAAAACTCGTTTGTTTCTAAAATTGGTAGCAAAACTCGTTCGTTCCAAATTTTAATACATTATTTTTCTATATTTCAGTAAGCTTCGATTTTTCAACTGTTGAGTTTTTAATCAAGAATGGCATAACCTCAGCAAAATATTGGCAATGACACGTCATTACTATCTGCATTACCAAAAATGATATATAATTACCTTTTGCATTATTTTATAATATAAAATAATGACTTCCTAATAACGGCCTATTGTATTCATTGTTTCTAAATACAAAATAATGACTTACTCGTATTAGTTTAAATAAGTACTGTTTACACAGTTAAATTTTGTTATTATATGTAAATATGTTTTATGTTTAAATTTTTATGACGAGTCCTAAATATCACACTAGAGAAAACTTAAATTTTTCTGAATGTATTTCCTTAAGCTAATAGTATTTGCTTAACTCCTTATTTTTAAGAATCAAGTAAGCAATCGGATAACCACTTATAATTCAACTTTTTGTAAGCATGTGTGTAACCACTTATTATTCAAAATCTCATAACTACTTATTTCTCATTTTTTCGTAAGCGAGCGGGTAAGCGTGACTACTTATAAAAATGACTACGCCAAACAGAAATGATGAGTTTAGACGCTAAAAAATAAGTTGTGTTGAGCTATGAATTTCTATTATATAACCATTTATTTGGTAACGAAAGATTTTGCTGGGACATTTAAGAATTAAAAGCATTCAACTAATTTGGTTAATTTAGTTAGCCGCAACCAGTTTTTTTGCTTTTTCCCAAAATTTGGTTAATGTGTAACGAACCCAATAAACATGAATGTAAAAGTTAAAAGCAATGCCCTAGGCGTAAGAACGAATATGCTGTTCTTTTCCAATTTTTCTTAAATAAATTTAATGCTTAATACAGAATGGCCCTAACTCCACTAAATATTTCATTAGAGGAAAATGAAATCTGAAAAACTTTGATTATACTTTTTATTTTATTGTTCTTGTATTAATAAAAAAATTCATTCAGAGAAACTCTATATCGTAGGTTTTTAGATTTGTATTGCCTTCGCTTCAATAGAAATTAAGAATGAAGTTAGGATCTGCCTTCGTTAAGCCATCGATATAAAACTTTGGAGCAAAATTGCATAAAAATATGTGTATACAAAATTAAAGTAAAATATTTTAAAACCGTCCTGTTTGAAGATAATTATCTTAAAAGTGATAATACACTCTGAACTAAGATAAGTTAAATAGTCAGCAATACAAATTTGCATAAATCAAAGTACCTAGAATTTAGTGTTTAACTGCAGTTTATAAAATTCAATTTTAATTGAGAAAAACTTGCGTTATAAAGGGTTCTTCAACAGGGACGCTCCAAAGTAGAAAGACAGGGAGAGCAAACGACGCCATATTTCTTGCCGCTCTTTTGACATTTCTCTTCAGTAAGGTTTGCCATTTCATGATGGAAAGATATACGAGCCAACAACGAGTCGAAATTATTAAAATTTACTACCGAAATTCGGAGTCAGTGGCCTCAACGTCCAATTTATGGTCGTCATAATGAATGGCTTCGTCAATAAACAAAATATGCGTTATTGGTCAGACAGCAATCCACACGTACTCCATGAGTCATCATTGCATCCCGAAAAAATTACGGTTTGGTGCGGTTTATGGGCCGGCGGCGTCATTGGGCCGTACTTCTTCCGTGATGATCAAGACCGGCACATTACTGTGAATGGGAATCGCTACCGTTCAATGATAACCGAATATTTTTGGCCCCAATTGGATGATATGGACTTGGAGGACATGTGGTTCCAACAGGACGGTGCCACAAGCCACACAGCGAACGTCACAATCAATTTATTGCAAACCAAGTTTGGAGAACGTGTTATCTCACGAAATGGTCCAGTCGATTGGCCGCCTCGGGCATGCGATTTGACGCCGTAGGACTATTTCCTGTTGGGCTTCGTAAAATCTATGGTCTATGCCAACAAGCCAGCGACGATTGATGAACTTCGTACGAATATCGGCCGATTTATGCTTGAAAACCGTCGAAAATTGGGTTTAGCGTCTTGACTTCTGCAAGCGTGCCCGTGGTGGCCATGCAAAAGACATCGATTTCCATACATAATGGCATCGAACGTACTTTCACAGGAATAAAGAATTTCATTGATATCCAAAACCGTTTTTGTTTTATTTAAAAAATCTTTTGTAGCGCTCTTATTTACACCCAGAAAACAGATTCGGTGCTGACAACTCTATTTGTTGCCAATCGAATGGTTCAGTTGCCTCAAATGAATTTTTCGGTTGTGGCTACCGAATTATTCTTGATACAACTGAAATTCTGTTGCCATAGTCAAATTAGACCTGTCTCAATTGGTTTTCTGTTTCCACAACTGAAAAATTCGGCTACCAAAACCGAACCATGCGATTGGCTACAAATGCGATTATCAGAACTGAATCTGTTTTCTGGGTGTATTTTTTTGATTTTTAAAGTTAAACTTTTATTTGAATAAAATTTTTAAATCTCTATTTTCTTATTTTCTGACACGCATAAAACTTTTTGAGAAAACAGAATAACTTTCAAAATCTCATAAAATATAAAATCTATCCCTTTTACTTCAACGTAAAATTAAAAATATTTAGCCACACAGGGCCTTAATATAAAACAAACAAAATAATTTAGATATAAACGAAGTTTACAGTTGTCCAGTTTTCCAGTTTGTCCTGCAGCTACAAAACCACGTTTTATAGATTTAAATTGTTTGCTGGGGACATTTGTTTGTTTAAATTTCCTTTTGTTCAATTTATAGATATGTCAAAATATTTTAAATTCATACAATTTTCAAATCGGTTGTGGTGTAGATGTCTGAAAGGTCAGACATAGGCAAAATTTCGCTTTTTTTTTTAAATTTTTTTTTTTTTTTAAGAAGCAACACTCAGGAAATTCTTCCTATTAATTAACGTGTGGCTTCCTTTGGAAAGGGGATAGAGAAGAAGTGAAAGGTGGTGAAAGACGAAGGGCTTCAAATATGGCAACACTGTAATTGCGCGAGATGTTGAATTTTAGAACAGTTGTTGCGCGCCATCTGATGGTGAGTTGGCGAACTTTGTTGAAGCTTTTTATTTTAGTTCATAGCCCTGTTATATTATTTTACTTCGGTGGGGTTAAGTGCTATGGGAACACCGAAGGAGGACGCTGCGATATGTATGAGCGATAGAAAAAACTCATACATATTACTATTTTTCATAAATTGATGTTGCCTTGGTTGGGGCTCGAACCCGCAACCTCACGTGTAACAGTCCAACGCGCTAACCATTACACCACAGCGCCCACAGAGTCGTGGTTTAAATCTCTATTACATCCCAATTTTTTTTTTTTTTTAATTTTTTATATAACTGTGTATGTATATCCTTTTTCACTTTTATTAGGTAAAACACGTTTTTAACACTAAAAAGCATAAGAAAAAATTATTAATCGCGTAATTTTTGGATGAAAATTAATATCGAGAAATTTTAATATTTATACTTGAAATAGATTGACGAATCTATTTCATATTGATTTCTATTCATTTTTTCGAGAAAGCTTCGAAATAATGAACCGCTTCGAAACTGTGCATACTGGGTGTTGCTTGGATATAGTATAGTCTTTTCTGAAATTTTGAATTTCAGTGCAGTACGTAGGCGTCGGAGTAATTCGTTACAATTATGAAACTTTACTGCATAAAGTTTCATGTTTCATCTCAAATTACCCAACTTTTGAAATCGATGTATTCCGATTTTGATGAAATTTGTATCAAGGCTATTCCTATTAGATAGTAGTTTAGCCACAAATTTTCAACAAGATCGGTAAAAAAGTTTCTGAGTTAGAGGGGGTCAAAATTTGACATTTTGGGCAAACAGGTGTTCTTTCTCATCCATGTAACTTATTACCTATTGGTGTAAGCAAAACTTGTCCCAAACAAATTATTTAGCATTTCTGCAATCTTTGCAAAAGAGAAAATTATTTTAAATTAGAAAAATATTTTTCAATATTTTTTTTAATTAAAACTTTTTTTTATTTTTTTTTAAATGGCTCAAAAGAAAGCTTAGGTCTTTTCCTTTAAGGTAATTTTGGTCGCTTAGTGGGGTGCGAGTGGGATATGTATAAACAAAATAATTTCTAACTCAAGGCGAGTATTTTTCAATGTTCAGCATCCCAGCAAAACCTTCTATTACCCGGTAATGACTTTGGTAAGAAGAAATAAGGGTGGGTAACTGCTTACTTTTCTATTACCAAAGCTATTATTTTAACAAGGGCATGTCCATCGATGTAACTCCTTACCTAGTAATATATTATTCCGAGCTTACATATTACGCTTACCTATTACCTCCAGGTTACAAATAACCTTAAAATAATACATTTTTTTTCTTAATATTTCAATTCATTTTATATTGAGTATTAAATTAAAAATTACATGTTTTTAACAAAAAATTTTGTAATATTTTTTTTATAAGTTTTGGTTATAAAAATAAGCATTTTGTAATGAAGGGGGTAAGCTCTTACTTTCCTATTACTAGAGCTAAGGAGTGAGATCACAAAAATGTAAACACACATAAAGTTAAATAAAAAACAAACCACTGAATTATAAGACTTCAAACCAAATTTTTTTTAAATGAAATTTAATACAAAATCAAACAAAAAAAAAACCACATGGAATTCTAACCACTACGAACAAAGTTATCCACTTTTTCCGGAAACCCTCCCATTAAGGCTTTTATGGTAGTTTCTGTCACCTTTTTAGAGCAGGTGGTCCATCTACGTTTGAAATCTTGCATGTCCTGGGAGACCTTTTTTGTGCCCTTTAATTCTCTTTTAACAAGAGCCCAATATCTCTCCACTGGCCTGAGCTCCGGTCAGTTTGGTGGATTTGCCTCTCTTGGTACAAAAACAACATTATTATCATTATACCACTCCAGCGCTTTCTTGCTGTAGTGACAAGATGCTAAATCGGGCCAAAGGTAAGTGGATACATTGTGCTGACTCAAAAATGGAAGAAGTCTCTTCTGCAAACACTCCTTGATATAAATTTCGCTGATTATAGAGCCAGATGTCCCAAATGACTGGCTTCTTTGGCCGCAGCTACATATGGCTTGGCATACTAGGTATTTTTTAGGGAATTTCGTTTGCTTTTTCGACCTAAATTTTTCCGCAACATTTCCTCGAACATCGGAAACATACAATTCTTGACCACGGAGCTGCGAAAAATCAGCCAGGACATAAGTTTCGTCGTCCATTACACAACAGTTTTATTTTTGTATAAAATTTGATTTAAATTCGGTTTTGGCCTCCAAATTTTTAAAAGCGTTTCTATCGGGAACTTTTTGAACTTTGTAGGACTATAGTCCTGCCTTACGTTCGAGCATTGGGCTAACCGAGCTGTTTTTCTGCCAAATGTGTTGGGAGCTCTCTTAAGGATGCCTTTAACCTTATATGCCTTACCAATGTTACGATAACCAGTCGTTGTTCCTGTTCCCGGCTTTCTTTCAATTGTTAGGTGTTCCAGATACCTTTTTACCACTTTTGAAATTGTTTGGCGACATTAGTTTCTTTGGCAATTTTTTTGTATGTCCATGTTTGGTTTTGTTGAAAATATTTAACTATTTTTGAACGCACTTTCCTTTCATCGTCCATTCTGTAAAAAATTGCTAATTAAAACTCATGATGTAAATTAATTTATTAACTGACATATTTTTAAAATGTAAACTGCCGACAAAAAAAAAAATGAGAAGCTTTAAACCAAAGTTATAGGCAAAAATGTGTGTTAACATTTTTATGATCTCACTCCATGTTATTCTGGACTTACCGGAAAGGAGTTGTTAAAGTTTTAAATATTAATTTTTAAACCGAATATCAATTTTAAATTCACAGGTTTTTAACAAAAAATAGAATTTCTAAAATTTTCTAGAAAAACGAATTATTTATAACAATAAAACTTTCAAATGTATGAATTTGGTATTACAAGTAATGCAAGGGTAAGCGATTGAGGTAATATGAATAGTAATACCCACATATTACCAAGGTTTTGCTGGGATATGCACTATTTTGAATTTTTTTCTATTTGTGTGTAAGTGTTTCTAAAACCTTAAACATAAAACTTATGCTGAGAAAATAGACAAATTAACCTTTCCGACGGTATGTAACATACCTAACTAGCATTTCATACCTTCGATACTGTAATACCCACAATATGTTAATTCCAGGAATAAAATCACTTTTTTTCTATAGAAATGATGACAAATTAAATTTTTTTATTTATTTGTAATAATGTGACAAGATGCTAAATAATAATAATAAAAATAATAATAATTATAATAATAAAAATATAAACATAAATAATTTCATAAAATTTAATCTTAATCACATTAGATCCTTTTATATCATAACTATTTTTACACTTAATTAATTGTAGTGTTTAAGTTGTGCAAATTTTCAAATACCTTTCATCCTCCCTACTTATCGCCTTTATTTTTGGCCGCTCCTTTTTTGGCGTTACTAGGTTCAGCTGTTGATTTCGGTGGTGGATTATTTTTTGGCTTTGTTAGAAATTATAGCGACCAAAACTACCTTAAAGGAAAAGACCTAAACTTTCTTTTGAGCCAAAAAAAAAGTACCCATTTAAAAAAAAATAAAAAAAAAGTTTTAAATAAAAAAAAAAATATTGAAAAAAATTTCCTAATTTTAAAAAAAGAAATTTTCGAAAGATTGCAGAAATGGCTATATAATTTGTTTGGGACAAATTTTGCTTACACCAATAGGTAATAAGTTACATAGATGAGAAAGGACACCTGTTTGGCCAAAATGACAAATTTTGACCCCCTCTAACTCAGAAAATTTTTTACCGATCTTGTTGAGAATTTGTGGCTAAATTCCTATCCAATAGGAATAACCTTGGTGCAAATTTCATCGAAATCGGAAGACACCAATTTCAAAAATTGAGTCACTTGACATGAAATCCCCCATATGTATGTGGTGAGAAAAATAATTTTAATTCCACACTATTTTTAGTTTACGTTATCGGTCCATTTAAGTTGCCAAGCAATACATTTTTTTGTTTGATATTTTGAATACTTAATAACGCTCCTAGACGATAACAAGAAATTCTCATTGAGTGTGTAATTTAAATTAACAAATATTTCCAGAAATTCTAAAAACATCGTCCCCTGACGATTTCCTTAGGCAAGAATGAAATCCGGACAGGGACATGCCTCCAACAGATTAATTTTCAAATTTAATTCCTTTAATGCAGATAATGTACATAATTTTTTTTTTAAGAGAGAAACCCTCAGGAAATTCTTCCTATTACTTAACGTTGGGGTTAAAGAGCTATGAGAACACCGAAGGTGGACACTGCGATTTATATTGGGATAAAAAAATAATACATATTATTTGTCCAAATTGGTGTTGGGGTCACGGGGGATAGAGCCAGCAACGTCACAGCAACGCCCACATTATGTTGGTGGAAAATGCTCTTTGTCTATAATATTGATTTTAGGGTGAGAAAAAAACTACATAGTTTGCGTACTAATCTAGTTTGTGCTTGGTTTTAATATATACCTTTTGAGAAGTAAAAACTAGCAAGAGAAAAAACTAGGTAGTTTATGCTCACAATGAAGGTGTCACAGTAATGCATTAAACACATAGACGACTGCGGCTACACGACTACAAATGCCGCTGGCTGCAATTGTAGTCGTGTAGTCAGCTACTTAATTTTTTTGAAAATGACAGCGACATAGTAAACAGATGATCCTAAAAATTTTACGTTTTGATGAATATTAATCTTTTTTGGTTTGTGCTTTTAAAATAATGGCTGAGGAATATTTTTTTAATTTTGTAAGATCCATTTTTTTTACAAAACATCACAATAAAATTATTTCCAAATATAAATTAATGAAACCTTCACACAATTGTAAAATAAAACGAGTAAAAAGGTTAAAGTCGGGCATGCCGACTATACAATACCCTACACCAGTCTAATGTTTGGATCCGAAATTCGAATGGGTTAAAATAGGGCTTGTGGTAAAATTTTCTATAATCTGAGTCAGCGCACCAAATTTCATTAAAATATCTTAATATTTGCGACCTGCAGTTTGTAACCAAGTCAATTTTGGGGGGACCCTTATATGGGCACTAGGTCTAAACATGGACCGATGTTCACCAAAATCAATAGGCTTCGTCCTTGGGCCAACATAGATCTGTGTACCAAATTTCATCAAAATATCTTAATATTTGCGACCTGCAGCGTATAAACAATATAATTTTGGTAGGACCCTTATATGGGCACTAGGTCTAAACATGGACCGATATTCACCAAAATCAATAGGCTTCGTCCTTGGGCCAACATAGGTCTGTGTACCAAATTTCATCAAAATATCTTAATATTTGCGACCTGCAGCGTATAAACAATATAATTTTGGTAGGACCCTTATATGGGCACTAGGTCTAAACATGGACCCATGTTCACCAAAATTAATTGGCTTCGTCCTTTGGCAACGTCTGTGTACCTAATTTCATCGAAATATCTTAATATTTGCGATCTGCAGCGTATAAACAATATAATTTTGGGGGGACCATTATATGGGGACTAGGTCTAAACATGGACCGATGTTCACCAAAATCAATAGGCTTCGTCCTTGGGCCAACATAGGTCTGTGTACCAAATTTCATCAAAATATCTTAATATTTGCGACCTGCAGCGTATAAACAATATAATTTTGGTAGGACCCTTATATGGGCACTAGGTCTAAACATGGACCCATGTTCACCAAAATTAATAGACTTCGTCCTTTGGCCAACATAGGTCTGTGTACCAAATTTCATCGAAATATCTTAATATTTGCGACCTGTAGAGTGCGCACAAGAATGCATGGACAGACATACAGATGGACAGACGGACAGACGGACATCGTTAAATCGAAATAAAAAAAAATTCTGAGCCGATCGGTATACTATAAGGTGGGTCTAGGACCAATATTTTTTGGTGTTACAAACATCAGCACAAACTTATAATACCCTGACCACATAGTGGTGTAGGGTATAAACAGCTGTTTCTTCAGTGTTCCCATAACGGCGATTTTATAGTCAGAACTAGGGATTTTATTTCGCCTCTAGCGGGAAAAATTACCCTGTTTTACACATTTTGTTATATTGTCAACACTATTTTTGTTTTGTAGCCAACAAAAATAGAAATTATCCTAAGTTGACTACAGCGGCAAAAGTCATCGTGTAGCTGTGTTGGTGTCAAAATAATCGTTTTCATATAAACGTGTGTATTTTATTTTTGACAGGCTGTTTAATGCATAAGTTTCCTCCGATCTTAATGCGAGAGAGAAGAGAAAAGTTATGTACGCGTAATTTTTAGCCGCTGATTCTCATGTTTTTTTTAAATTTATTTTCTAAGAAAAATAGATAAATTTGATATAAAAAAACAAAAATACCACATTGAATATCTTTAACTTTTTTTCTTATTCAATTATTACTTTTTTCGAATAGCACATTTGTCTAGGAAATATCGTTAGTGTTAGCTCTAATCCAGGGATCGGCAAAGATATACAACCTTATTTTGTGCTTGAATGAGTGAGTTGCAGCCTCTCACTCTCAATGCACTGACAAAGAATGTTTGTATAATAATTCGAAAATTTTAAATGTTTATAATGGGAATATAAAATAAAATTTTCAAAGCAAACAACAACTACGAAAACAAATATCAAAAAACAACAACACAAAAAAAAATAAACATTATGCAGAGTGTAAAAAATCTGGCAAACAAGCGAGGTGACAACCTACTTCATTGAAATCTTGTATGCGACTGATTATTTTTTTGTTCTATGTGTGAGCTTATGTAGGTGTGAGAGAGCGCCCATGGGCATAGGTGTTGCCGACCTCTGCTCTAATCTATGTCTAATAATGTCCATTGAATTTAGTCGAGGTTGTGCTTGAGCTTTTTTACTTCATGTTCCTTATATTTCGGCTTTGGTACGACTTTTCCCATAGCACCTTTTTCACAAATATTTCAAATAAGTAACCCTTGGTCCACGACATGGGAAATATGGTTATCAAAACTTTATTTTTTGAGTACTTTAAAGCTGTGTATACATAAATCTAAATTTCGTAAATTTCAGACATGTTTTCATATGGGTGAAATCAAAAAATGTGATAAGTTTTTGGGCCAAATTTGTGAGAAGCAAGAAGTGTTAATATTTCGGTTTTTTCTTAATGTAATCAGTAAGATTAGTCATTATAAATCTAATTGCAAAAAACCTATTCTACAAGTTGTCAACATAACTTTTTTTGCACAATTTTAATTTTTTTTGTGGTAACGGAGTTTACATTTTCACAAGCAAAAGATATAAAAGAAAAAATTGCATACGAATTTTCTTCAGTTTATTAGTTTTTCGTATTTGGGTTTTTAACATGCTTTTCAATAATATACAACTTGTGTTTATCAAATTGGCGGTTTCGCGAATAAAAATACAATTCATTCCGCGACAAAAATTTTTATTTTTTTTTTAATTTTATATTTTTGTTAATTTTAAATGCTTTTCAAAAATATAAAATATTTGAAATCCAATCAGCGGTTGCGAAGTTAAAAAATAATATATTAACAACATAACATTTCGCCATACAAAAAAAATTCTTAAATTATGTGAAACAAATTTAATTTTTCAAACTAATGTATATCGATTCCAAACCAATGAAATTCAAAATCAATCGTTTCTCGCTCCAGCAATTTTTTTTCATTTGACGTAAAATTATTAGTTGAATCATCTTTTGACACATAAATATTAGTTGAATCACCTCTGTTTATGGTTATTTTTAAACATTTACCCACATTTTTTTCAATGCAATCTGTTGCAAACAATTCTGTTTACGGAGTTTACAGTAACGGAGTTTACATTTGGTTCTTTTTTTTCATTTTCTTTCAGAAACGCTTTGTCAGAATTTTCTTTCCGAAACAAAACCGTATGATGCCTACAAGGTGAATCCAAATATGATATTGTTTTTCTTACTCGTTAAATAGTTTGGTGTAAAAATTAGGAATGGGGTTTACAACATTATTTCAAATCTTATTAAAGACATCCTTTTTCATCTCGAGAATGTTACATGCTGCAGAAAAACTTCAAGTCTGTTACACTAGATGATTATTTACAGTCAAAAGATAATTTGAGTATAAATAACATTATACTTTTCGCAATATAATTAATAGATAACTCCACAATTCTGGTGTATGCATTTTTATCAAAAATTATGACGAAAAATCGGTACAGATTTTAAGTCGTGTTAGCATAGATATACGAAAAAGTTTGTAAAATGTATTAATTTTTATTAAAAACGTTACTTTTCCTCTTCATAAAAATTCGTACAGTTAGTGTTTAGCTTCATTGGTTATTAAAATATAAGCTATTAAAGTTAAAAAACCTTATGAGTTACTGGTTACGGAGTTTACATTTGGCCTATAAAATTGATCACAAATTTTATGTATTAACCAAAAATTCAGATTGTTATAAATTTTGTAAAACAGGTGACAATGCGCTGATATATATCGAAACATATAACTCAAATGTAATCCATGCATTAGAAATTAACTGGTTACATGGTTTTTATCACATTGTTTGATAACACCCATATACAAATAAGTTAGTTTTTGATCAAACCTTTTAACCTTAAAGCGTGAGATCGGGCCGCTAAAAAATGTGTCTTCGTTACAAAAAATACATTTTTTCGCAATGTTTGTAGTACAATTTTAAATAGCAACTTCGTTATATTTAAACTTAAAAATTTTGAAATATTAGTTTGGTGCTTTTTAACACATTTTTTGGTTATTTTTTACAAAGCTAAAATGTGTTTATAAATTCTTAATCTAATTTTTTTTTCTTTTTTTGTGAAAAAAATCACTGTAATGTATTGGGTGACAAGTTTAAGCCTGCTAATTGATAACACTGTGAGACAAATGGTAGGGGTCAGTGATCGGGAAGGGTTCAAACTACCGGGGAAAGTTATATCGGTAAAAAAGAAGTTATACGTGTCCTGGCGTTTCGCTGGGTCACCCCTAGGAATCGCGATATATATTGATTTGACCTTTGGTGATCTTTTTTTTGACATAACTCGAGAACCACTATTCCGATTTTACTCAAACAATTTTAAAAAAATTAAAAATTACAATTCCTTTAATCTGTTCATATAACGTTTTTCTATATACTCAACAGTTTTGCCGGTAAAAATAAATGTATGAAGAAAAAAATATTTTTTTCCTAAAATATTAAAAAAAAGTAATAAACAAAAGGTTATTTATTGATTTTTATGGTAGCGGTAACAAACATTTATTTTTACCGGCAAAACTGTTGAGTATATAGAAAAACGTTATATGAACAGATTAAAGGAATTGTAATTTTTAATTTTTTTAAAATTGTTTGAACAAAATCGGACTAGTCGTTCTCGAGTTATGTCAAAAAAAAGATATATCTCGATTCCTAGGGGTGACCCAGCGAAACGCCGGGACACGTATAACTTGTTTTTGACCGATATAACATTTCCCGTTGGTTTCATCCCATCCCGATTTTGACTGTCTCATAGTGTAATGAAGCTTACTTTAATTTTTTCACAGATGTGCTCCAATTGAAACAATAGTCATGTAAATTGATGCTACACACAGAGAACAGATTCGTAGTTCCTACAGAATTTTTCGCCAACCGAATTTTTGTAATTCCAGTTACAATCACTTTTATTTATTTTTAATAACGAAATTTATTCACAATTTCTGAATTTTTGTTGTGTTAATATCCCGTGTAAAAAAGTTTAGATCTGACCAGATCTTTTTGGTTCTCAATAGATATGATTGAATCTAATTAGATCCTGTACCAGATCACATCAAATATGATCAGATATGGGATATGTGATAATACCTTATGGCAAGATCTGATCAGATCTAGTGCCAAATTTGTTAAAATCTAAAGTGATCTGGACAAATGCGCCAGATATGCCTAGATCTGATCAGATCTCAAATTTGTCCCCAATTTTGAGATCTAACTAGATCTGGTAAGATCTACAAAGATCTGGCCAGATATGCCTAGATCTGATCAGATCTAATTAGATCTCAAATTTGTCCCCAATTTTGAGATGTAATTAGATCTGGTAAGATGTGCTGAGATCTGGCCAGATCTGTTCTTTTTTACACGGGATATTACTTTAATGTTTGTGGATTATAAATTCTATAAATAGAATAACACGTTCCACAAAATTTACTTAAAAATTAAAATTTTTTTATATCGCTAACTGGGATAGAACCGGCGACCTTCCGTTTGTCAGCCCATTGCCTTTCCTCTAAGCTAAGCTCTATTTAAATTTTTTTAGTCAAATTTGAATTTCTTCAGGTTTGAATATTTTTGTGCTAATTCATAAAAAAATTTATTTGAAGCTTGCTATAATTAAAGTTGATATTTCGCTTAATAAAGAAATCTTGATTCATAATCGTATTTTATCTATAAATTAATTTTTCGATTTCGATTCTTCTCCCAAATAAGTCGTAAGTGATGTACAAATTTAGTAAACGATTGACTCGGTAATCGGAAGTGAAAATGTATTTTCTTAAATTAGAGAACTAATGATGTGCTAAGATAAATTTAAAAGCCATTAAAAATATTTTGTTTTATTTATAAAGCAAATCAATAGAAATGTATGTAAAAAAGTAATATTTTAGAACATATTATTTGAAGCATACAAAAGTAATCGAATTTTAAATAATGTTTTGACAGTCTCTACATCACTATTGTTTTGTTTTTCTTTTTAATTTTATTTTAAAATTTTTTTTTTTAATTTTTTCGAAAAAGGTCATTGGCTACGTAATTGAGTAGCTTTTTTCAGTTTGATGGATGCAAATTGTTGGAAGCCACACATTCTAGGGATCGGATGGCTTTAATTAATCATTTCATGCCTGAAAATTAAATCCCGTGTAAAAATACCAGATCTAGGCATATCTGGCCAGATCTTAGTAGATCTTACCAGATCTACTTAGATCTCAAAATTGGGGACAAATTTGGGATCTAATTAGATCTGATCAGATCTAGGCATATCTAGCGCAATTGTCCAGATCACTTTAGATTTGGACAGATTTGGCAATAGATCTGATCAGATCTTGAAATAAGGTATTATCACACATGCCATAACTGATCATATTTGATGAGATCTGGTACAGGATCTAATTAGATTCAATCATATCTATTTAGATCCAAAAAGATCTGAGGAGATCTAAACATTTTTACACGGGATAATTAACAATTAAATGGTGGCTTCCTTACTCCAAACTTTATAAAAGGTTTAAAGTTAATGAGTATCGACCATAATCCTATATTATTTTTTACGTTATTAAGCAAATATGAATACCATTTTTCACAAATTAGCTTAAAATCCTGCAATAAGACTGTTGTAAAAGTTTGTGAATTAGACCATTTGTCTATAAACAAAATTATATCAATAACAGAAAATCAATTGTGTCTTTTAATTTGAATCGATAAAAAAACTATTTAAAAAAAATAATGCATTGGTTGAGGTTTGAACTCACATCTCTAAGGCTATAAGGCTGTGTATCTACCCCCTGCTCCACAGATACTTGTTGTATAACTTCGAATTAAATATGCATATGGGGGATTTCATTTCAAGTGAGCCAACTTTTGAAATCGATGTCTTCCGATTTGCACCAAGTTTAATCCTATTGGATAGTAGTTTAGACACATATTTTCAACAAGATCTTTAAAAAAGTTTCTGAGTTAGAGGGAGTCAAAATTTGACATTTTGGCCAAACAGGTGTTCTCATCCATTTAACTTATTACCTATTGGTGTAAACAAAATTTGTACCAAACAAATTATATAGCCATTTCTGCAATCTTTGGAAAAATTTTTTTTTTTTTAAATTACAACAAATTTTTCAATATTTTTTTTTTAAATAAAACTTTTTTTTGTTTTTTTTTTAAATGGGTTTTTTTTTTAAATGGGACCTTTTTTTTGGTTCAAGCTTAGGTCTTTTCCTTTAAGGTAGTTTTGGTCGCTTAGTGCGATGCGAGTGTGATATGTATAAAAAAAAATTATTTCTAACTCAAGGCGAGGGTTTTTCAATGTTTAGCATATGCACTATTTTGATTTTTTTTCTATTTGTGTGTAAGTATTTCTAAAACCTTAAAAATAAAACTTATGCTAAGAAACTAGACAAATTAACCTTTCTGGCGGTATGTAACATACATACACGCAGAAGAAAGAGATTGTTGGATATATTTACAGGCAATTGTATATATGTTTACAAACTACTATACTTATGTTTGAGGTGTGTTTCCAATTATTTTATTTTTATCGTTATAATACGTATGTCTCCAGGCAAACACTGTAATGTTTGAATGTAAGTCATATTTTCCCACTTAAACAAAAATATATTTGCATTTTTATTTTATCATTATTAATTTTGTGGAGTGCAAATATAATAATGATAAATATACACTCACAATATATTTTCCATAACCGATTGAGGTTTATTTGAAAAGTAATAGGTAAAGTTTGTTTTCAATTGAAGAATCAATTAAAATACATTGAAACATGTTGTTTAACTTTTTATATTCGTCAATAAAAAACAAAATACAAGAAATATTTGTCGTCTGTAGGAGTTGATATTTTCAGTCAAATAATCTATTTTTAGATTTCTATTTTTAGAAAAAATAATTTAAATAATTTCGGTGTTTTCTGTTTTAAAACAAAAAATTAAAATATTTTCGGTTTTCAGTTAAAAATTGACGATTGTTTTAACAGACTTTTCAATTATCCTTTCATTTTTTTAATTGTGTTTTCAATTAATTTAATATGTATTTTAGGTGGTTTTTAACGATAAAATATTTTAAGTGTATACATAGTTATAGAAAAAATAAAAAAAAAATTTTTTTTGGGATGAGATTTGAACCCTCAAAAATTGAAATTTTGTCAATGGGTGCGTTCGGCAGATACAAATTGACAGTCAACAGTTCTACAACAGTTGTGCAACTATCTGCTGAACGACCTGATCACTAACCGCTCAATCTGAGCGCTGTCATATTTTGGTAGCGTAAAAAATGTTTGCTACTTTTGATCAAAAAGTGATACTTTTGTTGTTGTTGATTTTAAAAAATTTTTGTTTTGTATGATTGACAAATAAAAACATACAAATATAATTCAAAAACAAAAAATTTAAAAAATTAAAGGAAAATATAGAAAAAATGTATTTAAAAATAAAACAAAGAAAACATCGTTCAGCAGAGTAAGTAATCACAAAGCGCTACAAGTCACCGGTATCAGTTTAAGGTTTCTCTGCCGAATGCTACCAATGCCTGACCTTCCAGACATCTACACCACAACCGATTTGAAAATTGTATAAATTAAATTTGAATTTAAAATATTTTGAAATATTTATTTATACAACAAAAAGAAATTTAAACAAACAAATGTACCTAACACACAATTTGAATTTATAAAAATAATTTGAATCTATCGCACGACTAGAAAAACTGAACTTCGTTTTATATCTAAATTCTTTTATTTGTTTTAACTTAAAATAGTTGAATATTAAATAATATGAATTCAATCAGTGTTTACGATAATGAAATTATCGAAATTGATTGCTAAATTTATTTGAATTGTTAGTAAAAATGTTTAAATTGATTTGATAATCACGGGGTTGCCGGTGAAGAAATGTGAAGAAATCTCGATGATGTCAGCTGCTAGCAATAGGGTCGGCATATACGACTAAAATATTTACCATACAAATCGTTTTAAATGTTCACTATACAAATCGTTATAAAAACTAAAAATATAAAATACTAAAATAAAATTTAAAAACAAGCTTTTTTATAATGCCTGTTATGCTTACCTTTCCTTATCTATAAATGGAATTAGATATTAAATAGTTTTTAAGTAAAATATGTTTGTATATAAGTAGGAATAAATTTGTAAATAAAGTTAGTTCAATTTAAAACCACCACACGACTCGCACGCTTTTCATTTAAGCCCTAACATTTTGGTGACCCCGTGCGTTTTTATAAATTTTGAGTTTCTCAAAATACTATAAAAACGAAAAGGACACGCGTCCTTTAGGAAAAAAAAAGAGATCCTGTGAAAAAGGATTATAAAAAAGAGTCAAAATAAAATAAAAATAAAATAAAATTAATTAAAGAAAAAAAAATCCTGTGAAAAAGGATTTAAAAAGGAAAAAAAAGAGTTAAAATAAAAAATCTTGTGAAAAAGGATTGGAAAAAAATAAATAAAAGAATTATAATTTCGGTTCGCGGCGCGAATAAAAATAATAAAAAAAAAAGATAAAATAACTGGTAAGTTTTTTAAGCAAAACATCTATTTTTATTTGTTTTAAGTGCGTTGCGCGGGAAATAACTCAAAATTTATTTTTTATTTTTTTTCCGAAATCGGATTTTTCTCTCTTTTTTTCACAAGAAATGGCTGCGGTAGGAATTATTAAAGAGCAGGAAACTG
Organism: Leucophora obtusa; assembly: GCA_949987735.1. Lineage (NCBI taxonomy): Eukaryota > Metazoa > Arthropoda > Insecta > Diptera > Anthomyiidae > Leucophora > Leucophora obtusa. The sequence goes on along the minus strand of OX465295.1, from coordinate 183,341,940 downwards.
TAGGGAATGACATAGTGACCTGCTACAATTCCCTGAGCAAAAAAGCTCAGAGTAATGTGGCTGGAAATGAACTGTTAGGGCAGATTCGTGAGCTGAGGACAACGTACGATACGTTGGTAGACAGGTTTGAGGAGAATGATAAGGGACTCCGACCGCCCTCAGCCACATTACGGCATAATGCATATTTTAGAACGGATTTTGTGGAAAAGGTTAGGAAGACAATAGGGCATTTTGATAGTTTGTATTACAGTCTAAAGGAGAGACTGCAAAAGGAACAAGAATCAATATTAGCAAAAGCTGCGAATAACCCAATTGATTTGGAAGGCAGTACGGGAAATACCCAGGGGCAGGGAACAACTCCAAGTGCTCCGACAGACACTTCATTGTCATTCCCGAAACATTTCCAAGATACTCCTCTTAAAATAGAAGAGGAGGGAATTGCTAAACATAGGGGCTTAGTGCGTCAATTCCAGTATATACTGGATGATCTTGAGTCAAAGATTACTAGATTTGGAAATAAGGAAGTCTCGATAGACATCTTAAAGGATAAGTTTAAAATGGCTGAGGATCTATTCATCCAATATATGGGACATTTCCCTGATGACGAATTAACCGAGGTTTTTTATAATTTAAGGGATAATTATCAGGAGATTCCTGGCGTAGAAAGCTACGCCAAAACACTACCATTCAAACTGCCTACAATAGATATCCCAGTATTCAGTGGAAAAGTAACGGAATGGGATACATTCAGGGAGTTATTTGAGCAATTGATTATTGATCAACCTGTGTCAAATACTCAGAGAATGTGCATGCTTAAGGCTAAATTGACAGGGGATGCGGCAAGGAAAATTTCAAAGCTACCGTCAAAGGACGAAAATTTTGAAACGGCCTGGAGTATTTTAAAAGAATACTATTCCAATAAACGGGAGATAACATCCGTGTATTTCAAAGGTATATTGGATGCCCCTCCCGTCTTTTACAATTCAAAAAGTGTTGGAACATTTTTGGAGCAAATAAACGAAAGTTTGCAAGCATTGGATGCCATGAAATTGGATCCCGAGGAAATGCATAAGGCATTTCTCTGTTTCATACTTCAACGGAAAATGGATGAAAATTTACGAATTCAGTTCGAACAGCATTTAGGTAAATCTAGGGAGCTTCCAAAAGTGGATAGCCTTATAGAGTTTCTAAATCAAATGCGGTATTCTTTAGAGGCAAGCCAATATGTCACAAAGGGTGATAATAGGATGGTAAATCCTCTAAGAATGGGGCGGACATTTTAGTAGGCAGGCCAGAATATGATAAATCCTTCGGGATACGGAGTACAGTATACTCAGGGGGCGGGCCAAATGGTAAATCCCTCAAAAACTGCAAATGGAATGAAATGCCCACTGAAATGTGCAGTTGGGCATTTATTATATAGGTGTTCGAAATTTAGAAACCTCCCCATCAAAGAGAAATGGGATAAAGTGCGGGAACACAAAGTGTGTTCTAGATGTTTAAATATTGGGCATTTTCAGAAGGCATGCACCAGTAATTTTATTTGCAAAACTTGCAATGGTGATCATCATTCTCTTCTTCACAGGGAGAAAGCTCCTCCAAAGACTGTTATTGTGAACAGTGAAGAAGATGATGAGACACTTCTGTCCACAGCAATAGTGGAGGTAAAAGATGGTGATAACCATTGGATAAGTTGCCTGGTCCTATTAGATGGTGGGTCGCAGGTTAACATAGTTTCCAAGGAATTTAAAAATAAACTGAGACTAAAGGGTCTCAGAATAAATAAACAATTTGAGGGTTTGAAGATGAAAAAATCATCTGCTCACGAAAAGGTGGGACTAAATATAAGGTCAAAAGTGACTAATTATAACACCTTCCTCAATGCGGTCGTAATGGACAGGTTTGTGTCCAATATTCCTGGAATGAAAATGATGGCTGGAGAGTTTCCACATAACATCAAATTGGCAGATCCAGAATACAATATTCCAAGTGGAATTGATTTATTATTGTCAAATCAATTCATTTTTGACCTCATCTGTGAGGGCAAAATTCAGGACCAGAAAACTAACACTAAATTACAGAACACAAAGTTAGGCTGGGTTGCATACAGCATGACGAAAATAGATGGTTCCAAACCAGAACCAGATATTGTCACAACAGTTCTGACATCTAAAGAAGAACTTTTGCAAAAATTTTGGAAAATTGAGGAGGTCCCACAGATTAATAAGTTAACAGTCTTAGAAAAAGATTGTGAAAAACTTTTTAATCAAAGTGTAGAATTGAAATTAGATGGGAAATTTCAAGTTGCGTTACCTTTCAAGAGTGAGCCGGGCTTATTAGGGAATTCTAGCCTAGTGGATAAAAGAAGATTCTTCGCTCTTGAAAGAAAACTAGAGAAAAATCAAGATCTGAAAATTCAGTATCACGATTTTTTGAAACAATATTTGGAAATGGGCCATATGGAACTTATGACCAACAATTCATTTTTGAATGGTGGGTATTATTTACCTCATCATTGTGTTTTACGCCCGGAAAGCACTTCCACTAAATTGAGGGTAGTATTTGATGCTTAATGCAAAACCACAGCAAATGTATCATTGAATGAAATTTTGTATGTCAGGTCAATTGATAGCGGTGGAAATAATATTACAAAATTAGCAGCATCAAAATCAAGGGTGGCTCCGATTAGGATAATTACATTGCCAGGATTAGAGCTGTGTGCCAGTGTATTATTAATAGATATAATTAAAGAAGTTGTAGAGAGCTTAAAGATTGATTTTAATAAGATATACTACTACACAGCTTCTTCTATTGTTTTGAGTTGGATTAAATTGGATCCTGCTACGTTACAAGTATTTGTCTCAAATAGAGTAAGTGCTATTCAAACAAATAGTGATGTCTCTCAATGGAGACATGTAGGATCAGAAGAAAATCCTGCGGATATTATATCGAGAGGATTATTAGGCAAGGAAATGATTAAGAATCAATTTTTGTTTGAAGGTCCTAAATTTTTAAAGGAGAAAATAGTTAAATTATCATAATTTAATTTGATAAATGAGATTCCCGAATTAAAAAAATGCAGAAAGATTTTATTAGTGCAACAGGGACAAACACTATGTGATAAAATTAACCATAGGAATAGTTTTAAATTTTTACAGAATGTAATTGCTTACATTCTTAAATTTATTAATATAGCTAGAAAAAGAAATAGGAAATCATTCATATGGTATAAAAAAGACGCACTAACACTTATTGTTAAAGAAATCCAAAATTATCATTTCGGCAGCGAAATCAAGATATTAAAATCAAAAAAAACGTTAAGTAAATCGTCAAATTTGACAAATCTGTGTCCAATATTAGATGGAAATAATATTATTAGAGTAGGAGGCAGATTAGAAAATAGTAGTTTGTCATACGAAGCTAAACATCCGATTCTCCTTCCCTTCAAGGATGAAATCGTAGAACTAATTATAGACCAGTTGCATAGAGAACATTTGCACGTAGGTCCTCAGGGATTGCTGGCAATAGTAAGGCAACAGTTTTGGCCATTGCGAGGCCGGCAGGTGGTAAAAAAGGTGATTAATAAATGCTATAGATGTTTTTGAATACAGCCAAGAAATCTGCATCAACTAATGGGAAATTTACCTGAAGATAGAGTTATTAGAACTCGACCATTTCTAAATATTGGTATTGATTTTCTAGGACCAATTACAATTCATTACAAAATACGCGGGAAGAAGACGGACAAGTCTTATGTGTGTGTGTTTGTATGCTTTACCACCAAAGCGGTCCATTTAGAGGTAGTCTCAGATTTGACTTCAGCTGCATTCATAGGAGCACTGAAAAGGTTTGTAGCTAAGCGAGGTTGTCCATTGAAAATTTACTCGGATAATGCCACGAACTTTGTGGGGGCGGCAAATAGCCTTAACGAAATTTTTCGTTTGTTTGCCAATGAGCAGCATAAGGCCAATATAGATGAATTTTGTATTCAGCGTGGTATTGAATAGTTGAATATACCAGCGAGATCACCGCATGTGGGAGGATTATGGGAAGCATGCGTGAAGTCCGTAAAGAAGCATTTTTACCGAGTGACAGAAGGGATAATGACTTACGAAGAACTATGCACACTAATGACTCAAATAGAATCAATACTGAACTCTCGTCCACTAACTCCGTTATCAGATGATCCAAACGATTTCAAAGTTTTAACACCAGGACATTTTTTAGTTGGCGAAACTTTTACAACATTTGTGGACGCTTCTAGTAATAAGTGTTACCATGGGTTAAGGGAGCACTGGAAAGCTGTGCAATCTAATTCCGAAGAATTTTGGAAACGTTGGTCGGCTGAATATCTGTCCGAATTACAAAAGAGGTACAAATGGAACAAACCATTTGAAAACATTAAGCCAGGAACATTAGTTCTGCTAAAAGACGACAACACTCCTCCTTTAAGCTGGAGGCGGGGAGCGTCATCCGAACTATAATGGGTTCGGATGGGTTATGTAGAATGGTGGACGTAAGGACCAGCAATGGAGAAACTAAAAGGTCGATCCATAATGTTTGTCCTTTTCCCACCCAGGAAAGTGAAAATGAAGTATTGGACAAACCATCCATTCTACACAAAGTACAGATGAAACAGAAAGTATGGTCAATCCGACTTTACAAAATAAAAAATATAAAAGAATAGACAAACCATCTTTAATTAACAATATAAGTAGAATTGATAAAAACAAAAATATGAATAAAAATTCAAATAAATTAAAAAACGAAAATATAAATTCAAATAAATTAAAAAACAAAAATATTAATTCAAATAAATTAAAAAACAAGAATATAAATTCAAATAAATTAAAAAATAAAAAAATATGTTAACATTTTTAGTGACATTATTAGCTATTTTAAATCCAGTTAGGTCTCAATTTAGTATAAGTAACTTTTATAACAAGGCAGGGATCTTTTTCGAAGAGGTCGCAACTGTTGGGCTTACAAAAACTGCGTGGAACGTGGTGGTACATGTCAACATAACGCAGCAGCTATGGCAAGCCTAGACGAAGCCATGACCTCATTAGCAAAGGTGAAGTTAAAGCAACAGGAGATCTACAATGCGTTTGCCGTAAAAAGTATTGAAACTGTTTATGAAAGGGTGCGAAGCAAGCATGAGATAATATTGTCAGTAACCTCTACAAAAAGAGCAAGGAGATCTGCGTTACCATTTATGGGCGGTGTTTTGCACTCATTGTTTGGCCTAATGGATGAAGAGCATGCGGAAATCTTATCAAAGAGAATAAAAACCAATGAACGTAAGAACGACTACTTGCTAAACATTATAAAAAATCAATCATCACTTCAAGATATGACGAGGGAAATAATAAAAGAGCGAAGCAAATCGGTATTCAAAAACATGAAAACACTGAGCGGTTCGATTCTTGTGCTGGAGAAGGCTGTCAACGAGTTAAAAGATAAAGATAAGCTGATTGGATCGGTAACAAATATGCTGACGTCACTGGAATCATTTGAAGAAATTCAAAATGGTATAATAGGGGCATTATTAAGTTCCAAAAACAATTTGCTCATAGAAATACTGCCAATTAAGAAATTTAAAGCACAAATCAAGACGATCACATCGAGCCTAAAATCAAATCTTAGGCTTCCAAGTGAAAATCCTGTAGAACTTGTAAAAATCTCACAAATTTCTGCAGGAACCACCGACGAGTTCATCATCTTTAACATTCGTATTCCTCTAATTAATACCGAATTATTTCAAGCATATGAGATATATTCATATCCAACGGTCCATGACGGATTCTCTGTAAAACTTCAGGCAAGCAGCAAATACTTTTTGATTGACAAAAGAAAGACGATATACTACAGCTTAGATGAGAACAACTTAAGTCAATGTCAAAAGATGAAGGACATCATGATATGCCATCAGATTCACCCTGTCTATAATACGAGAGGCACAACTAGTTGTGAAGTAAATTTGTTTTTGAAGGCAAGAACGATTCCGGAAGAGTGTGAAATAGCCATAAAAAGATTTCAAAATTTCTGGCAACAAACGCACTCTTTAAATACGTGGATATTTTCTCTATTCGAAAAAACCCCGGCAGATATTAAATGCAATGGAAAAACGCACAACGTGGTTCTCCAAGGTTCCGGTATACTAAAGTTGCACCCGGATTGCTATTTTGAGTCGGCAGAAGTTAATTTATGGACCTCTGATGTCTACAGTGCAGAGGTGAATTATGTATTTCCGAGTTACAATCTATCAGCTTTTATGCCAACACTACAACACCTAAAATTGAATGCTGATATAGAAATATATAAAATACCTGACATTCCTAAATCAACAACGATATTTGGTTTCCCTACACAACTGGATGTACATCATCTCACCCACTACGGGATAAGCATGTCAACCATCAGCATTATAGTCATCATCATCATCGCCTTGTTTTGGATTTTAAAGAAATTATGCCAGATGTCAGCCAGATATTTGCCTGCGACAGTTGCGCTACCTCGCGTGGTTTAGGGTAGTTTTTTTATATAGGTAATTTCGGTTTTGTCTTTTTGTTTTGAAAGACTAGGATCTTTCAAGGCCGGCAGAATGTTCAACCTTGAACAATAGATTCTTAGAAGGTGGTTCTATGGTTATAAATATCTTTCCATAGCCAGCTGCTAAGATAATATAAGTAATAAAATATACATTGTTCAACCTTGAACAATGGATTCTTAGAAGGTGGTTCTATGGTTATAAATATCTTTCCATAGACAGCTGCTAAGATAATAAAATATAAGTGATTAAATATACATTAGTATGACACATTTTAGTGCATTTCACCTGGAGACGAACACAATGCGTTAGTTATGCTACTAATGCATTTAGTGTTCGAGCAGGTAGATAGGGAAGAGTTGAGACAAGAATGTTATGCTTACCTTTCCTTATCTATAAATGGAATTAGATATTAAATAGTTTTTAATAGTGTTTCCAATTCGGTTAATCGATTAACCGATTCCTCGATTAATCGCCTCTATTTCGGTTAATGTCGAAACAAATAATTTAAAACTCAAATAATTATTCGACCCGAATAATCGGTTAAAATTGGTCGATTAACCGGTTACATTTTTAATATGGAATTTTTCCTTAATTTTTTCCCAAAACTTCACAATTTTCTTAATCTGGGCTAAAAAATTACCAGAAAAGCTTAGAAAAAACAAATACTAACTAAAATAGCATCAAATTCTTTAAAAATCGTGTGAAATAGGTCCTTAAATGCATTTTTCGAGCAACCGCAAACAAGTCGACATTGTACCATCAGACTCCTAATTTTTAATAAAATTTTGCGCAAATGTTTTAAAAAAAAATATGTATCAAAGTTTCTATTTGTAAAAAAACCTTAAGAACGTAGCAAAAGGCCAAAATAAAGGTGTTTTTTAAAACTTCACAAAACACACGAAATACACGACTGGCTGGAGGATGCTTTATGAAATAAAATAGACAATTTTGCATTACTGTTTCAATTCTTTTAAAAATTTAAACTAATATAAATTATATCTCCATGTCCTTTAAGACAAGGCTGCATTTATTTTAAAACTGTTACACAATTAACATGTTAATTCTGAAAGAACTTTAACTTTTCTTATTTTTCCTAAGAAAGTGTACATACACATCGGTTCAAAACCACATCAATTCTAAAACATGTTCCACTAGAGCAACATTGAACCCGAACCCGTTTCAAGGAATATAAATTCGAATTAAAACAAATAACCTAAAGTTAAAAAATTTAAATTTATATAGAATTTGACTTCTGTAACTGCACACTCAGTGAATTATCTATATGCTATTGATGAATTTATACACTGATTCAATTAAGTTTCGCTGGAATTCGTCTATTGAAACTTTTAATTGAATTGATGCAATTTTTCATAAAATTTTATGAAGAATTTCATATTATTTATTAAAAATGTCATACACCCAAAAAAGTTTTTTTAGAAAGAGATTCACAAAAATTGTGAAGCTTTTTCATAAAATTTAATAAATTTGGCTTTTACTTTTTGAAGAAAACTTCATTAGCTTATTGAAAATTTTGTTTACAGCTCTTCCGATAAAATTCTCTCAGAGTAAGTACGCTCAAACTTTAGGTTATTTTTTTACTGTTAATGGCCTTTAGTAACGAAAAAGATACTGAAAAACAAAGTAAATTGGTATTCTCAATTAACTGAAATTAATCTCAAAGAGAACTCAAATTTTTCTTATCGATGACTTCAATGAAAATTTCGTAGCTGTAGGAAGAATCTTATTAAAATTTAAAAACTTTAGGTATAGCATTTCTTTAACCCTTTCAGACCCAGCATACACGATTGTGAGATGTGATGTTTTCTTTTAAAATTACAAATATTTTAAATACTAATAATTATTTAGATAAAAAAAATTTCAGTTATAGCTAAATTATTTATTATAAAATATGAATTGACACCAGGAAATTTTTATAGTTTTATTACCGTTTTACCTTAAAGTTATAAAATGAATACATTTTTGCAAGCTAGTTGGGTCTGAAAAAGTTAAATGCAATTTTTTAAATTTGCATTTAAATTTTTTTCTGAATAAAAAATCTACGTTAAGTAATCGATATGTAACAGTTTTAGGTTTGCTGTTCTTAACTTACTAATATTTTGTTAGTTTCAGCAGTTCTTTCTGCCATCTTCAATGAAATTTTAGTAGATTTAGCAACATTTTTACAGACCTTTTTTTAAAAAAATCTCAGATCCCGAAACTTTTCAACCTTCGAATATGAAAACTTTTTTATTAAATGCATCGTATTCATATATGACGTTAATATTTAATGAAAAAAGTTGTGTTTTAATTAATAAAAAGTTAATGAAATACCTTAATTTAGCATTAATCGATTAACCGCCAATTTTCTCGAATAACCGACCCGAATAACCGGTTAATCCATTTTAGTGATTTTTCGAATAATGCATTAACCGGTTAACCGCCTATGTCGAATAATTGGAAACACTAGTTTTTAAGTAAAATATGTTAGTATATAAGTAGGAATAAATTTGTAAATAAAGTTAGTTCAATTTAAAACCACCACACGACTCGCACGCTTTTCATTTAAGCCCTAACAATGCCCTTTAAGGGGAATTTTTTTACAGAGTTTTTATTTTTAATTTTGTGTGGAAGTAAAAACGAAAGATTTTATATTTTATGAATTTTTTTTTTATTCTCAAAAAGTTTTATGCATGTCAGAAATTAAATAAACCCGAGTAAAAACAGTTACATATAGTCGTATAAAATGCTATGAAGTTATATCTGTATAAATATACTCTTTCATCCGAAAAATGGCCCGATGTAATTGTATCAGTTGTTTATCAGTTTTTATCTAATTGTATTAGTTTAGATCTCAACTAATGAAATTATACATTATTCAAATTAAATTATATCCAATTTTTGACCTGATACAATTTTACCGGTTTATATCTAATGGTATCTGTTTAGATCGTAGTTGGTACAATTTTATATAAATAAAATATATTTGTATCCGACATTTGCCTTATATAATTGTATCAAAGTTTTAAAGCAGATATAATTGCATCAGGTCAAAATTCAGATATAACTATATAAGTTTGTATAGTAATGTATCTATTTGGATCTAAACTAATACCATGCGACATAAACCCATAAAATTGTATCAGGTCAAAAATCAGATAAAATTTCATCTGCTTAATATATAATCTAATGAGTTAAGATCTAAACTGATACAACTAGATAAAATGTGATAACCAACTGACACAATTATATCGGGCCATTTTTCGGATGAAATGGTATATGGATAACATTATGTTATATATTACCATATAAAGCTCCATATTAATTTTTTTTAATAGGGAATACAGGGTTATAAATTTTATTCAAATGAAAATTTAACTTAAAAAAAGTAAATATAACGCAAGTTCTTAATTAAAATTAAATTTTATAACTGCAGTCAAACACAAAATTCTAGGGACTTTGATTTATGTAAATTGGTATTTCTAGTCAGTCGACTAATGTTATTCTCATCTAATTCAGAGAGTATTGTCACTTTTAAGATAATTGTCGTCAAACAGGATGATTTTAAAATCTTAAATAATTTTATGATAAAAATATTTTTGTGCAATTTTGCTCCAAAGTTTAATATCGATGGCTTAATAAAGAAAGACGCTACACAGAGAGAATTTTGCTGGACGAGTTTTAGTGAAATTTTTCGGTAAACTGTTGAAGTTTTCTTCACAATATAAATGAAAAATTTGTGAAATTCGATGAAAACGCTTCGTATATTTTATGAATATAGTTTTAGTGAAACTTTTTCATGGAGCGTATGAAACTTTAAGCAAATAAAATGAAATTTTTGATAATATTTTATGAAAAATTCCATTAATTCAATGAAAAGTGT
>OX465295.1:183072578-183331307 GCA_949987735.1 Leucophora obtusa | reverse complement strand
AGACAATACAATTGTTTCGTAGACATCACTCTACTATTTTTTATTTTTTAATGCAAAAATTAAAATAATTGTTGAAAATAAGCACACCACGGCTAAAATCTCATTCAAATATTTATTTTGTTTTGAGTTTAAAATTAGTTGTTTTTACAAAATGTATTGACAACAGACATACATATAAATAGTACCCAAAGGGTACTTTTATGTAATTGTTGCTTTCAAAAAGGAGTTGATTTATAACTGGTTTTACCAAATCAGACAGTTCATATACGAAAGTACAAAATTCTCATCTCGTTGGTTTTTTGTACCTTATGTAATGTCTCGGTTTGAGTAGGAAAGTTATCATTTTCTTAGCGGACAACTGAAGAGTAGAGTGATGTCTACGAAACAATTGTATTGTCTATCATGAAAATGATCAACCCTTTTTGAAACAACAAATAAAAATCTAATATGACAATATCATATTAGAATTTGGACTTGAGGTAGAAGAATATTCTAACTAAATATATGAAAATATAGAAAGTCCGAAAAAACAATTTTTGTATTTTTTAATGCAAAAATTAAAATAATTGTTGTATTTAAAATTAGTAAAAATTTGAATTTGTGATAAAGATTAGCATGTAGTTAACAAAATTTTATATTAAGAGTAGTTCTGAACATTTTGTTCCCTTCATACAATAATATCACGACATGCTTTTTCGCATTTAGCCATTATTTTGGAATTTTTTAAGTGAGGTTATTTAAAATTTATAATCAAGAGACCATAATACCTTATACCAAAGTTTGGTAATTAGTTTGCAAAAAAATTCGCGAAAAAATCTTGAAAAAAGAAAAATGTTTGCATCAATATATTCGTTTGCAGAATGTAAATCGCTGATTAAGTTTTCAAATTAATCTCTTGTACCATAAAGTCTTTTTTGGCGTTCCGCTATAATTTTTCAATTTTTTAATTGCGGTTTTTTTTCAATTTATAATCTAGGGACTAAAATAACAGTTTCTTATACCAAAGTTTGGAAGTTCGTTTACAATAAAAAATTCGCGAAAAAATATCGCAAAAAGGAAAATGTTTGCATCAATATATTCGTTTGCAGAATGTAAGCTGAGTAAGCTTGTTAATGAATATTTTGTAAAGGCTTTTTTCGCGTTCCGCCATTATTTTTAAATTTTTTAAGTGCGGTTTTTTAATTCGTAATCTATTAACTTTAACACTCATTTCTTATTAAAAAACTTGGTGGTTAGTTTGCAAAAAAATTCGCAAAAAAATTTTTATAAAAAGTAAAATGTTTGTATCAATATATTCGCTTGTAGGATGTTAATCACTGAATAAGCCTTTTTGCATATAGACTTTTTTCGCGTTCCGCTATTATTTTGCAATTTTTTAAGTGCGGTTATTTTAAATTCATAATCTAGGCGCCCTATGCTCCAGTGGGAGTTAGAGGAATATATATATAATCTAGGACTAGGATACCCATTTTTATAAAAAAGTATTTTGAAAAAAGGAAAATTTTTGCATCAATATATTCGTTAGCGGAATATAAATCGTTGAATAAGTTTTTTAATTAATTTTTTGTAGCATATACAATTTTCCACAATTGCGCGTTTTGAATATAAGGTACTAGCGGGCACAGCCCGCTACGTTGTTAGCGTGCCTTAAAGTTTAGGGGGGGGCTGGGCCCCCCCCCCCCCCCGACAATTTTTTTTTAAATTCGCTTTTTATTTAAAGTACAGTTTTTATATAGTAAAAGCCTTCACCCAGTCACCACAAATAAATAATTCTGCACAACAATGGGTTTAAAATAAATAAATAAATATTTGATCACTTTTTCTCATGAAGGTGGATTGTTAGTAATGAATCCATAATAAATTGCAATATACGTGTGTATGTTAAGATAATTTGGTAAAGTGCGAACTTAGGTAGATAGACCCGTAAGTAGTTTTGTTCATTTGTGTTTTGAACAGGGACTTAACAGTTATAACTTTTATTCAAAAAAGTGATTGTTTTACAATTATTTCTTGTTTGAGTATTTTTAATTTTCTGTTTATTTGCTCTGTTTGATTTTTATTTTTAATTCAAACAAAAACAATTCAAACACGATTTTTATTTTTTCAAAAATAATAAAAGTTATTTTGTGATTTTTTTTCTTTATCAAAAAATAACAATTAAGAATATAAATCAAAAGCCATAGAACCAATGACTTCACCAATTATAATATCCTGATGATGTCAACTAGTGTTAATAAAAGATTGAACAGTGATTTAAAGTGAGTAAATATGTATATTTCAGCAACTTCCGGCATTCAATTTAGGTCAATTTTTAATTTTTATTTTATTATCAAATAAAAAAGTTAGTGCTTAATTTTTTCAAAAAAATCATTCTGTAACTTTTATAAAAAGTTTTAAAATAAAAATCAAAAAACAACAGAAATTTATAGAGTAAAATATAAAAATTGAAAAAATTAAAATCTTTGCCAAACTTTGTGATTTTTCTGTGCAATATGATTTAGAAAATATAGTGCATTATTGAAATATTATAATGAAATAAATTTGGGTGGTGACTTTTTTAGAAATATAACAGTTATTTTGGGTCTCTGGTTTTGAATGAAAATAAATAACGTAAAAAAGGGTTGTTACCGTGCCTTAAAGTTTTTTTTTTAATTCCAGTTTATGTAAAGGTAGACCTGGCAATTCAAGTAAATTCACAAATTCAGTTGGAAAATTGACTGCGTCGGTTTCTTCCACCGGTGCTTCGTTACATGAAGTTTAAATATCGGAATATATAAGTTCCATTCCTTTTCTAAGGTTTTTTCTCTTTAAGAAAATGTATTTAACTTTTTCGAGAGTATGTTTCAATGCTACATAAGTTTCATATTCCGTGGATAGTGTTTGAACAGGTAATTCCCTCTTCCAATCCATTGCATTGTCTATAATTTCAATTCCACTTGTTCAACGTTTATATCCATTTCGTTCCACTTGTGTAGTGTTTCAATTCCACTCGTTTCCTATTTAGTTTCTTAATTTTAGTGTTCCATATACACTTGTTCTTTAAATTTTAGGTTTCTAGCTAAAGACGCAGACGTTAAGAGGGGGGGCAATTTTCCCCTTTTGAACCACCATTTTTACCACGTTCCTGTCCAAAGACCTAGAGATGCCTTGTCGATAAGTTAGCCCATACTCCAAGGAAAACATATTATATATTACAGGTTTCTAGCCGAAGGGTTCGGTTAGGCCATCAAGGGGGAGAATTATTCCGTTTTTACCCCTCCCGGTAGGAATTTCCAAAAATTCCGTCTTAGAGGACGTCTGCGTTGGAGGAGGAACCTACTACATGTATAATTTTAGGTCTCTATATCCAGCAGTTTGGCCAGGCTATCAAGGGGGAAGTTTTTTCCCTTTTTACCCCTCCCGGTATGAATTTCCAAAAATACCGTCTTAGGGGACGTCTACGTTAGAGAAGGAACCCAAATACCGAATTTAAGCTCCCTAGATCCAGCAGTTTGGCCAGGCTGTTAAGGGGGAGACTTTTCCTGTTTTTGACCCTACCTGTGGAAATTTCCAAAAATCTCATCTTAGTGGATGTCTACAATAGAGGAGGAACTTTAATACCAAATTTCCATTTCCTACCTCCAGCGGTTTGGGCAGGCCTTTAATCCCCATTTCGCTTCATTCATTAATCCCCATTTTTGCAATGTCCCTGTCCAAAGAGCACCTTCCCGGTAAGTGAGCCCATACTCCAAGTAACATATGTTTTACATTTCAGGTTTCTAGCCTACTTTTACTATTTGTGCCCCTCTCGGTAGGAATTTCCGAAAATCCATCGACAGGGAATTTCAGCTTCCTAGTTCCAGCAGTTTGAGCAGGCTGTCAAGGGGGACACTTTTTCTTTTTTTGTCCCTCCCGGTTGGAATTAGGCTGGAAGAGGAACCTAAGTACCGAATTTCAGCTTCCTAGTTCCAGCAGTTTGGACAGGTCGTTAAGGGGCCACTTTCCCTTTTTGAGCCCCCATTTTATAACGACCATGTCCAAAATTCAAAAAAGTATCTTTCTAATAAGTTAGCCCTTACTCCAGGGACCCACATTTTAAGTTTCAGGTTTCTAGCCGAAGGGGTTTTACAGGCCCCCAAGGTGAGGCTTTTCTTCTTTTTGCCCCTCCCTTTAGGAATTTACAAAAATTCCATCTTCACGGCTATCTGCGATGGATGAGGAACATTCATACCAAATTTCAACTGCATTGCCTAAGCGGTTTGGGCAGGCCGTTAGTGGGGACATTTTTCCCTTTCAACCACCATTTTTACTATGTTCCTGTTCCAAAATAGAAAAATTACGTTACCGGGGAGTTAGTCCTACTCCAAGGAATACATATTTAAAATTTTACGTTGGCTAAAAGGGATTAGGCAGGCCGTCAAGGAGGAGACTTTTCCCCTTATGTTCCCTCCCGATAGGAATTTCAAAAATTCCGTCTAAGCGGACGCCTACACAGAAGGAAGAACTCACATTCCGAATTTGCTTTTGGGATATCCTATAGGGAATTAGTCGATGTCTACTACAGTGGAGGTACCTTTATACCAAATTTCAACTTCTTACCTCCAGGGGTTTGGGCAGGCACTTTTCCAATTTGTGAGACTGTTTATTGGGAGACTTTTCCCCTTTTTGCCCATTCCGGTAGGAATTTCCAAAAATCCCGTCTTAGCGCATGTCTATGCCGAATATCAAGAAACCTTGTTTTAGTGGAGATATCCGTGGGGGGAGAAAAAAAAGTAGTTTCCCGAGTAAAAAAAATTATATATAATCATATATGGCATATATTACAATATATAATTATACATGTCGTTATGTATATCCATATATAATTATATATGACGTTTTTTCACAAAATTTTTCCTTATATTATGCCATATATAATTTCATCTAATTAGATATTGGCCTTCATAATATTAGATATGGCGTATATAATTATATATTACATGACATGGTTGATCTTATTGCATATATAGTTATATATAGAACTATATCTTAATATATATGGTGGCATTTTAGCAATATATAATTATACATGGTATCATTTAAAAAATATATAATTATATATGGTGACAGTTAAACTAGATATTATCATATATGGTGCCATTTAAACAATATATGGTCGTATATGGTACCTCATTAACAAAATCTTTAATTCAGTTACAGATATGATAAGATATGGTACTATATATAGTGCGATATATATTTATATATGGTGTTATTTAAGCTATATATTATCATATATGGTGCCATTCAAACCATATATTATCATATATGGTGCCATTCAAACCATATATTATCATATATGGTACCATTTAAACCATATATTATCATGTATGGTGCAATTTCAACAATATATGCCCATATATGGTACCTCATGAACAATATTTTTAATACAGTTCCACATATGATAATATATGCTACCATATATAGTGCCATATATATTTATATATGGTGTTATTTAAGCAATATATTACCATATATGGTGCCATTTAAACCATATATTGTCATATATGGTGCCATTTCAACAATATATGCTCATATATGGGACCTCATGAACAACATTTTTAATACAGCTTAAGATATAATAATATATGCTACTATATATGGTGCAATATATATTGATATATGGTATCATTTAAACAATATATTACCATATGTGGTGACATTTAAACCATACATTATGATATATGGTGCCATTTCAACAACATTTTTAATACAGTTCCAGATATGATAATATATGCTACCACATATAGTACCATATACTTTGATATATCGTATCATTTACACAACCCGAATAAAAATAGTTACATATAGTCATATATGTGATTAAGTTATATCTGTATAAATATACAGTTTCATCCGATATATTTTTATCAATTGTTTATACATTTTTATTTAATTGTATCAGTTTAGATCAGACCTGATTAAATTATGTGTTAATCAGATGAAATTGTATCCGATTTTTGACTTGATGCAATTTTATCGGTTTATATGTAATGGTGTCAGGTTTGATCGTAATTGGTTCAATTTTATATAAATAAAATATAATTGTATCCGACATTTACCTTATACAATTGTATTAAAGTTTTAAACTGATATCAGGTCAAAATTAGGATATAACTATATAATTTTGTATACAAATATATCTATTTGGACCTAAACTGATACCATGTGATATAAACCAATAAAATTGTATCAGGTCAGAAATCAGATACAATTTCATCTGATTAACACATAATTTAATCAGGTCAGATCTAAACTGATACAATAAGTTAAAAACTGATAAACAACTGATACAATTTTATCGGGCCATTTTTCGGATCAAATGGTACATGGATGACTCTAAGTTATATATTACCATATAAAGCTCCAAATTATTTTTTTTAATAGGGAACATACCATATATGGTGCCATTTAAACAATATATGGTCATAAATGGTAACTCAACTACAATATTAACTGTATTTCAGAAGCTATTAATTGCATTTCACAAATTTTAAATGTATTTCAGAAATTATGGAATGTATTTCATAAATTATTAATTGTATTTCAGAAATAATCAAATCTATTTCAAAACTTGTTGATTGTTTATCATAGTTAATAGAGAAAAATTTCTAATTTCGGAAATAAAATTAATAATTTCTGAAACAGAATTGATAAAACTGAACTTCAATTGACTAGTTCTGAAATACAATTCATAAATCTGAAAAATAATTGATAAGTTCTGAAATACAATTGATAAAACTGAAATTCAATTGATTATTTCTCAAATACAATTAATAAATCTTAAAAACAATTAATACAATTGAAATGGTGTAGAGCGTTAGAAAGATGTAAATAAAATTATTTTATTCAAAGACTTCAATTTAATAAAAAAATAAATATATAATTTTATAAAAAAATTTATAGAAAAAAAAATTTTAATTTTATAAAAAGAAATTCATTTTGTAAAAAAAATGCATATCGAACTCGAGAACTTCTGAATTTAAACCTTATTTTAACAAAATATTGTAATTTTTATAAAATCAGTGCTCTCCCGAGTAAAAAAAATAATATGATGTCATATGTAATGATATCTTATTTAATATAATTGGAGATATGCTATGATCCGAAAAATGGTGGATAAAATTATATCGGATAATATCTAAATATATTAAATCATATATAATCTTATCCGGATTTTGACCCGATATAATTACATCTAATTTGATGTAGAAAGACATAATTATATAACGCTTCATATTTTAAGATCAAAACAAAAACAATTAAAAAGTACTGAAAAATAACACCCTTAAGTTAAGAATTAAAAATTTAAGTATTTAGAAGAAGTTTCATGAAGCATTTTAAGCCTTCTCATATAAACTTGTATTCTACCCGTAAACTGTGTAAACCGGGTATGTTTATGAGTTTAATGTCAAATTCCTTACATAAAAATATGGCTTGTTTTTTACAAGGTTTACAAGGAATTTAGGAGTTATAATGAGTATGCCTTTTATATTTTCAAATCATACATAAACATACATATCTGAAAAAAACATAGAACTTTTTTTACATTGGACTATTAAATATATCTAAAACAACTTAGAAAAAATTTAACATTGAGCTATATAAAACTTTATATGTTTTCTGATAAAGCCATTTTTAATTATATATGACGCTGTATTAAAATTGTCATAGCATATGTAACTAGATATGGTACATATTAATATATATGGGGACATATTTATTTATACTGATCTATATATGGCATCATAAGAAATTTTTGAAAAACTCAAAGCTATACATAATTATATCCACAAAGATATAGTGTCACACTTGAATATATATAAACATATTAGTTCATATTAAATTATATAATTTCCTATATAACTATTTTTACTCGGGCTGCCAGTGTATTATTTTTTGAACAGTTGGCTATATATGTCTGGGATCTTATTTAATCCCAAATAAATGGAGATCTTACGTAGTACCAAATATAATGCGGCATCTAATTTTATCTGTCATTTTTATGGACACACAGAAAACAGTCTCAGTTGTGGCCACCGAATTTGTTGCCAATCGAATTCGTGCGGTTACGACAACTATCTTTATATTAAATTATATTTTTCGTCGTGAAAGCCAATATTCGGTTGTCTAATTCAATATTATGTTCCACATAAATATTATTATGTTCCACAAAATTTTATTGAAATTAAAAAACTTTTTTTGAAATTTCTGGTATTGAACCCGGCCATTCAGGTTAATAGTTCACACTCTTACCCATTGCACCACAACTACTTTTAATTTTCTTAGCCATATTTACTGTTTATACATATTAATATTTTATCCTAATTTTTGCATTAAAAATACAAAAATTGTTTTTTTGGACTTTCTATATTTTCATATATTTAGTTAGAATATTCTTCTACCTAAGTCCAAATTCTAATATGATATTGTCATATTAGATTTTATTTGTTGTTTCAAAAAGGGGGTTGATCATTTTCATGATAGACAATACAATTGTTTCATAGGCATCACCCTACTCTTCAGTTGTCCGTAATAGAAAATGATAACTTTCCTACTCAAACCAAGACATTACATAAGGTACAAATAATAAAATCTAATATGACAATATCATATTAGAATTTGGACTTAGGTAGAAGAATATTCTAACTAAATATATGAAAATATAGAAAGTCCAAAAAAACAATTTTTGTATTTTTAATGCAAAAATTAGGATGATTGACAAGCATACCACAGCTAAAATCTCATTCAAAATATTTATTTTGTTTTGAGTTTAAAGTTAGTTGTTTTTTACAAAATGTATTGACAACAAACATACATATAAATAGTACCCAAAGGGTACTTTTATGTAATTGTTGCTTTCAAAAAGGAGTTGATTTATAACTGGTTTTACCAAATCAGACAGTTCATATACGAAGGTATAAAATTCTCATCACGTTGATTTTTTTGTACCTTATGTACACACAGAAAAAAGATCAGTTGGACATCGGTTGAAAATTCTGTATTTTAGTTATTGAATAACTATTTTAGTTCTATGTGTATTATTTATGCAATCAGAAAGGATATTCCGTTCTTATACAAGTTAAAATATATACAAAACGACCAGAATTGTTCAGTAACAATTAGTTGGTTACCTTAACTACTTTTATATCAAAAATACTGTTAGTAAAACTTTTGGTCGATGCAACTGTTTATTATACTATGAAATAATCACACTTCCTAATATTTGATTGATGTAACAATCCCAATGGTTTTACGAAAGAATATTGGATAGTTTGCCATTGCTGTCAAAACTAGTATTATATTTCAAATAGAAAATAAATTTTATACTTAAAAAACCTAAAAAATATATTTAAAAGTGAACACCTACAAAACCTATCAAGAAGAAAAGTGTTAACAGTAAGTAGAGATTTCCTTAAAAAAGGAAAATGATTTCAACGAATTGTTTTTTTAGCCATATTTTACAAATCTATTTGGTTGTGATCCGTTTAGTAGAATATCCCATTGCTGGAAATATACATGAGGTATACAGAAATTTTTACTTCAAGTGGGTAATAACACGAAGTGTCCATCTGCTGCGTATATTTAGAAAGTAAAAAGCCGACAGTCCAATGGACTTATGTAGGGAAAAATTCTATGAATCTATAATCCACGAATGGGAAAAGGTCCGTATAATTTTAAGCATTCCCTGCAGAAAATTTTTACGAGCTGCCAAAGGACCAGTCCATTCACTCTTATATGGTATTCTCGCAGAATTCAAGAAATCTCTCTTTGTGGCGTATCATACAACTCACGATGGATAAGTTTTTGGAAGGACTGTATCTATTAAGGACCGGTTTTGTGGCAGAAGATCACCTGTTCAGATTTTCCAAAAACAATAAAAAGTTTTTTAAAGAAAAAGAAATTTTTAGTGCTGCTTTTGTCGATAAATTCTTATATTCTACGTTTTTATGGTGGAAAAATCCGCAGGTATGTCTAAAACAACGTAACCTATAAACATCCCAATTAGATGCTGATGGTTTCTTTAGAAAAGTTCATATTTTTTAAGAACTCTTTGAGAAAGGACTACCGGTTTTAAAGAATACTTGTCTTAATAATTTTTTATTTTCTTGTTTTTTAAAAATTGTGATTTATTTTTTAATTATTCTAAATTATAAATATTGTATATTTTGTTTAAAAATAAACTAAAACTTAGAAAAATAAATAAATTATATATTTCAAATGGAAACAGTGTAGTGTATTTAAAAATTCAGTTGAAGGTACTGAATTATTTTAAGTCAGTGTTAGTATTTACAACTGAAAATATAAAGTTTGATAACCGAATCATTCAATAATGCCGATCGAATGCAGTATTAAATTTGATAATAGTTGTCATAACCGCCACAATTCGATTGGCAACAAATTCGGTTATCACAACGAATCTGTTTTCTGGGTGTAATGTCTTGGTTTGAGTAGGAAAGTTATCATTTTCTATTACGGACAACTGAAGAGTAGGGTGATGCCTATGAAACAATTGTATTGTCTATCATGAAAATGATCAACCCCCTTTTTGAAACAACAAATAAAATCTAATATGACAATATCATATTAGAATTTGGACTTAGGTAGAAGAATATTCTAACTAAATATATATTAATATTTTATTTTAATTAAAAAAAACATAAATTTTTTTCTTGTCCGGGATTTGAACTCGGAAATCCGGCGTGCTAGGCCAACTCTCTACCGCCTACACCACAAACACTTAATAATTTTAATGACTAATTTTGAATTTATGTGTTTTATTAATACAGTATAAAATTCGTTTATCAATACCAATTAATAGTTGTGTGTGTTATCAATACAATCCACAATTCGGTTGGTTCTACAGAAACTTGAATTTAAGGTCATATTTGATTAGGATACCCGTATTTGTAGTTACCACTTTCGAATATTGAAATTTTTTTAAAAAAGGTTATAGATAACACCAATTTTCTTGTATATTCACTAAATAAATGGCTGCTTCTACTGCATTGAATTACTAAACTGATACTAATTTTAAAATTGATTGGAGATACCAATAATTTGTTAAAAGGATTGTTTTTTAGTTCATTTTCCCTATTTTTAATACCTAGTCAAATATTTTTGATGTAGTATTCAATTATAGGTAATTCCAAATAAAATAAAGTCCTGGCAAATTCATTTTAATGGTTTTGATCGAAAGCCAACCAATCTTTTTCCTGGGTGCGATAGTTTTAGATGTCAATCCCCAAATATATTGCTGTTTCTAATTCTATCTGCCATTTTAATACCTAAATAAATTGCTGGATCTAATTCGATCTGCAATTTATGGGAAAAATTAAGATTTTACCAAATCACTAAATATATCACTGGATTCAATTCGATCTGCAACTTATTGAAAAAGTTAAGAACTTACGCAATCCCGAAATATATTACTGGATCTAATTTCATCTGTTATTTTTTTCATAAATTTAGATCTTACGTAATCTGCAAATATAATCCTCGATCTTATTCGATCTGCCGTTTTCCAGATAAAGTTAGATACAACTTAATCCTAAAATATATATGTGACGTTCTCCGAGAATAGGGACCTAGTGTGTGAAAATTAAGTTTTGAGAAGAACGCATTTAAAGTTTCATAACGCATTATCACTTTAAACACACCTTCAGTTGGGAGATGCGATTTGGTATGGTTAGGTGCCTCAACTCATTTCATCTTATTCTACACCCTTTTAGGTACCAGAATCCACTCTTAAGCTGCCTACACACTGGGGAACATTCTATTGTTTCTATTTTTTTAATTTTTAATACAGACGATGCACACACGACAACAAAACGTCAACCGAAACATCATTTTTGTTTGTTTGTAGAACTGATCACATGAAATATGGGCGGGAGAAAATCAAATTAATTAATTTGTTAATTGTTAATTTTCCATATGCTGCTGTTTTTTTTAGTTTTATTTTTTTAGTTATCACATTTTATGTCCCATAATTCTCGCAAATATATTCATTTATAAAATTAATGCAGTTTTCATTATTTATAATTGTCGTCATTTTCATTTTCCCAAATGCGTAATTACAAAAGCTCCTGATATCATGACTGCTATCGATGAACTAAATACGGCAAAAACAGTAACATCGATACACACGATGAAAAATTAAGTTTGGAAACAAAAAATATCAAAAAATTTTGTAAACACGAAGGTCAACATGATACATTGCTATACACATTTCAACATTCGTAAAAAAATGGCCATGTGGAAAGGAATGTTCCCTAGTCTGTAGGCAGCTTTAAGTCCAAACCCGTTTTTTGACACACTAGGTCCCTTTTCTCGGAGAAGGTCACATATACCTAGATCTACTTTTTCGTATAAATTTAGATCCAAGTTTATCCCTAAATATATTACTGGATCTAATTCGATCTGTCATTTTTCGTATCAAATTAGATCTAAGTTCATCCACAAATATACAGCTGGATCTAATTCGATCTGCCATTTTTTGGATCAAATTAGGTCTTACTAAATCCCAAAATATATTGCTGGATCTAATTTGATCTGCCAATTATCTATTCAATTTATATCCAGGTTTATCCACAAATATATTGCTGGATCTAATTGGATCTGCTATTTTTCGGATAAATTTAGATCTAAGTTAATCCACAAATATATTGCTGGATCTAATTTGATCTGCCATTTTTCAGATCAATTTATATCTAAGTTTATCCACAAATATATTGCTGGATCTAATTCGAAGTCCCATTTTTCGGATCAAATTAGGTCTTACTAAATCCCAAAATATATTGCTGGATCTAATTTGATCTGCCAATTATCTATTCAATTTATATCCAGGTTTATCCACAAATATATTGCTGGATCTAATTGGATCTGCTATTTTTCGGATAAATTTAGATATAAGTTTATCCCCAAATATATTGCTAGATCTAATTCGATCTGCCACTTTTTCGGATCAAATTAGATCTAAGTTTATCCACAAATATATTGCTTCATCTAATTCGATCTGCCAAAATTGAGATCAAATTAGATATAAGTTTATCCACAAATATATAGCTGGATCTAATTGGATCCGCCATTTTTCGGATCAAATTAGATCTAAAAATATCCCCAAATATATAGCTGGATTTGCCAATTTTCGGATCAAAATAGATCTAGGTTTATCCCCAAAGATATCATTGGACCTCCCAATTTTGAGATATAACTTGATCTTAGTTTATGCCCATATATACAATGGGATCTAATACGATATGATTGGATACACCCAATTTTGAGATCTAATTGGATCAGCTAGATATTACAGCAGATCTTAAACAATATCAAATTGGATATGATTAGATATAGCGCGAGATCAATTTTTTTTTACTCGGGTTTTTTGAAATTATACATATATTATTTTAAATGGTACTTTTTGGAAAAACGAAATTTTTTGGAAAAAGATACTTTGTTTTTACAAAGTACTTTATTTGTACTTTTTTTAGAAAAGGTATTTTTTTTTTAAAAAGGTATTTTTTTTGGAAAAATGTATGTTTTTTAGGAAAAAGATACTTTTTTTGGAAAAGGTAATACTTTTGGAAAAGGAAAATTTTTTTAGAAAAAAGTAAATTTTGGGAAAAGGTACTTTTTTTTGGAAAAGATACTTTTTTTGAAAAAGGTATTTTTTTGGAAAAATGTATGTTTTTTGGGAAAAGGAACTTTTTTTAGAAAAATTTATTTTTTTTTGGAAAAGGTACCTTTTTTTGGAAAAGGTACATTTTTTGGAAAAAGGTACTTTTTTTTGAAAAAAGGTACTTTTTTTGGGAAAAGGTACTTTTTTGGAAAAAGGTACTTTTTTTGTCCCCTTTTTGCCCCTCCCGATAAGAATTTCCAAAAATGCCGTCTCAACGGACGTCTACACCGGTCGAGGAACCTACATACCAAATTTCAACTTCATAGCTCCAGCAGTTTGAGCAGGCCGTCAAGGGGGAGACTTTTTCCCCTTTTTGCCCGTCCCTGTAAAAATTTCCAAAACTCCCGTCTTGGTGGATGTCTACGATAGTGGAGGAACCTTTATACCAAATTTCAACTTCCTACCTCCAGCGGTTTGGGCAGGCCGTCAAGGGGGGCCTTTTTCCACTTTTTAACCCCCATTTTTACAACGTCCCTGTCCAAAATTCCAGAAAGTACTTTCCAGAAAAGTTAGCCCATACTCCAAGGAACACATATCTTAAATTTCAGCTTTCTAGCCAAAGGGGTTTTGGCAGGCCGCCAAAGGGGAGACTTTTCCCCTTTTTGCCCGTTCCGGTAGGAATTTACAAAAATCCCGTCTTAACGGACGTCTACGCCGAAAGAAGAACCTACATACCAAATTTCAACTTCCTAGCTTCAGCGGTTTGGGCTGGGCGATGTTGAGTCAGTCAGTCAGTCACGTTATTCCTTTATATATAGAGATTAATTTATCGATCAAATCTGCGAACACCATAAAAACTAAAGAACTCGAAATAGCGGATTTAGTTATATAGTTTGTATATTTAGTTTTTTATTGTACTTTATTTCTTATTCAGTTTATCCACCAAACGATTATTCAAAGAGCTATTTTGCGAAATTTGCATATTCATTCATTCATTTTATTTATTTTGATTTCCTATACAACAAGACATATAATCTTATGATTAAAGTATAGGAGGAGTAGTAGTCAGAAGCAACAATGTTTAACAATAAATAGTATAATTAATAATATAAATATATAAAATAAGACGCCATATAAAAATATTAATTTATTGATAAAATTTGCAAACACCGAAAAAATTAGAAAAAAATGCGAAATTGCTGGTTTGATTTCAAGTTTTGTGTATTTAATATTTTTTATTGTAGGTTTTTGGCTTTTTATTTTTTCATTTTGAATTTTTCAAATAACTATTCAAAGAATTATTCAAACATTTGTTAAAAATAAAATTCTCTAAATTTTGGGATTTTTATTTTCCAAATTAAAAATTCATACATTTTTGGGAATTTTAGTTTAAACAAAAATAAAATTGCAAATATTTTTGGATTTTTAAATAAAATTCAGAATTTTACCCAGCAAAATCTTTCATTACCAAATAAGTGGTTATATAATAGAAATTCATAGCTCCGCACAACTTATTTTTTGGCGTTTAAACTCATTATTTTTGTTTGACGTGGTCGTTTTTATAAGTAGTCACGCTTACTCGCTCGCTTACGAAAAAATGAGAAATAAGTAGTTATGAGATTTTGAATAATAAAAAATTTGAATTATAATTGGTTATCCGATTGCTTACTTGATTATTAAAAATAAGGAGTTAAGCAAATAATATTAGCTTAAGGAAATACATTCAGAAAAACTTAAGTTTTCTTTAGTGTGCAATTTTAGGACTTGTCAGAGACATATAATATAGAGATGCAACATCGATAATTTTATAAACAAACTGTAGATGTCGCTAGCATGTAGGAAATTTTGTCAAAGGAGGATTTTATTTTGGGAAATTTTCTCAAGGGAGGATTTTTTATGTCAAATGAGGTTTTACAGAGTTGTTAGGTAAGGGGATGCTCCAATTATCATTAAGTTTCAAAGCCCCTTTGAAATAAACTATATTCTTAAAATGATAAATACATACATTAAAGCAAATAAAGACTTGCTACGTTTACGTCAAATAGGTATTGATAGCATGAAACCGTTTTACATCAATGAAAACCTCACACCAGAAAATCATCGCATTTCCCTCGAAGCTCGTAAACTAAAAAGAGATAATAGAATATCATCTGCTTACACCAACCGGGGTCTAGTATACATAAGAAAGCTAGATTGTGATGATCCTTTACAAATCAACTCAATAGAGGTACTGAAAGAGTTATTTCGTTTTCAAATCACTGCTGATGGTAATATATATGACTGCCATAATGCTGATATACGTGAATCGAATAATGATGATACTTGATGCCTTTTTTATCATTTGTTTTATATTATTTGCCATTTATTAACCTTTTCTTATATTATATTTCAAAATTATATTTATTTGTATGCTTGCATTGCTTCTTTTTTGATTTTTTATTATGGTTTTACCATCTTATAATAATACGGCGGTTGGTTCTAGAGACAATATTTTTAATATGATAAGAATACTTTCTAAAAGAAAGTCTGGCCTAAAAATTTGTCATTTAAATGCTCAAAGCCTAAATAATAAAATGGATGAGTTTCGATTAATATTTGAAGAATCTGACATAGATGTAGTATGTGTTTCGGTAACCTGGTTTGTTCCTGAAATTAATGACAGTTGCTATAATTTACGGGGTTACCGACTTTTTCGTGCCGATAGAGATACTAATGCCGGAGGTGTTGCCATGTATATTAAATCTTCAATAAACTGTAAAATAAAAGCGTGCCAGTTGAAACCGATGCCAAGGAGAGAAATATTAATAATGCATATGGTAAGATAGAATACTTGTTTGTGGAGATTTTTAGCAAAACCAAAAAGCTCTTACTAGGTACTATTTATAGACCAAACAAAATAATTAAAATGGATGATTGGTTAACTAAATTAACTGCAAGAACTTACCCAGATGTAATACTAGTTGGCGATTTTAATAATGACATACTAGTAAATAAGGGGCTAATGGAAAGTATGTAATCAATTGGTTTATATCTGGTAAATTATTCGATGCCTATACATTTTACGAAAACCACAAATACACTCCTAGATATTTGTTTTATCAATGATATGTCAAAATTATTATAATTTGATCAGCTTTCAGCTTCTGTGTTCTCTAAGCATGATCTTATATTTGTAATATACGATTTCCACACTGAAGAAAACAATCAGAAAACAATATATTATAGAAATTTTAAAAATATTGATTATCAGTCGCTGGAAACTGATCTTTCCACAATCCCTTGGAACGAAATTTTTTATATGCCTAATGTAGATCATACATGGGACTAATTAATTAGGTGAACTAATTAATTGGTGATTTCATTACCATTGCATTGATATCAATTGTAATGAAATTATTTTCATTACCATTTTTTTAATTAATGGTAATGATTCTAAAATTTAATTTCATTGATTAATGACAATTATTTTAAATTGATAATGAATAAATTAAAAAAAATAATTGCCATTGACAGAAAAACGTAAAAATGGAGTAAACCTCGCTGAAATCGAAGATGGAATATGCTCATTCAGGCTCATGATCATTTGAAATTAAATAATACTTTCCATTCTATTGTTATTTGTATCCAGCTAAAGTTTAACGGAATGGAATGGATCCTCCTTAAAAAATTATGTTTTATAACTTCCCCGGCCAAACCCGTTGTTCGTTTTCATATGCCTGAATTTTTTTGTAAACAAATGGTTTTTAATCAATTGTAATTAGTTTTTTTATACATTAGTGTAATTTCATTACCATTAGTAATGATTTTGCTAATGAAAAATATTTCATTACCATTAAATGGTAATGAAATTTTTTTCATTGTCATTAGTATGAACTAATGGTAATGAAATTTCAATGGTAATGAAAAATTCCCATGTATGATGTAGATGAACATACCATATTTTTGCACAATAATATGGAATATCTTTATAACAAAGATATCTTAATAAAAAAAAAACGGATACGCAGCGCACAACCTTGGTTTTCGAATGAGATCAAATCACTTATTGACGAAAGGAATTATGCTTATACTAGATGGAAGAGGTTCCAAACGACTGTTCTTCATGAAACGTTTAAAACATTAAGAAGAAAGGTTAATTCTAAAATCAGAATTGAAAAATCAAAATTCTATGAACAAAAATTCGAGTCTGCTATATGTTCAAAAAAGAAATGGAAAGAAATTCGAAATATGGGTATTATAAATAACAGTGATGAAAATGCAAATACTACCATCGATGTTAATCAATTAAACCTTAATTTCGTTAACATATCTATGCCAGACGCCGATGCGAATCATTACACAAATACTTTTTACAACACCAATACAAACAACAACAACCACAATACGTTATTTGAATTTATACACTTCTCGCAAGAAGACGTTTTAGAATCCTTTTTGAGTATTAAAGGTAATTCTGTAGGACATCATGGAATTCATCCTAAATTTATGAAGTTAATACTCCCGTTCATCTTACCACACATAACACATATATTAAATACAATAACAACGACATCCAAATACCCCACTTTTTTGAAACATGGCAAAATCGTACCCATTTCTAAATCGGATAAAGATTACAGTCCAATTGCAATTTTACCGTACTTGTCAAAAGTTTTTGAACGTTTGGTGCACACACAGTTGAGTAAATACCTATATGACAATTCTTTACTCACTGACCGGCAATCTGGTTTCAGACCTAAGCACAGTTGTCTTACTACATTGATTGATGTATCTGAGAAAATAAGGGGCGAAATGGATATGGAAAAACTTTTTCTATGTTACGAAATTTGTGGATGACACAATACCATACACCATTTAAAATCCGAATCCTATTAGCTAAAACGTACTTGTTACCAACATTAATGTATGGATGCGAACTTTTTTCGAACTGTGATTCTGTAAGCAAAAGGAAACTAAATGTAACATTTAATAATATTGCCAGATATATTTTTGGAATTCAACGCTTCGCCCGAATTTCACGCTACTCAAAACAGATTTATAACGTATCGTTTAATAATTTATTAAAGTGCCATTCTCTTATTTTCCTACATAAAATAATCTGTAAAAAACAACGCTATTATTTATTCAAACGACTTAACTTTTTTACATCGAACAGAGGAAAAAAGATTGTTGCAATTCGTCATCAGAGGGAACTCTCGAAAAAGCATTTCTTTATAAGCAGTATTGCTCTTTGGAACCACTTGCCTCACAGAATTCAAACCGTAAGCAATGCAAACCAATTTAAGCATTATATTTTTCAACATTATGCTTAACTAAGTTACATAAAGTTTTTTTTTCTCTTTTTTTGTGTACTTTCTTTAATTTTTAAATTTTTTATATTAATAATTGTAACAATACTTTTATCTATAGTAACTTTTTAATAATTATATATTTTATATGCGCAATTTTCTATACACACAGAAAATAAATTGGTTGGAATTCTATCGGAATATCATCATCAGGAAAGTTATATTTATTTGTGAACAAAAAATATATATGATGAACCAAAACACTTTCACATTATCCAAAACATTGGCTTTTCTAACCAATATTCAAAAATTACTAACTTCCACATTACCTTCAATACCGACAACCACACACAGAAAACAGTCTCAGTTGTGGCCACCGAATTTGTTGCCAATCGAATTCGTGCGGTTACGACAACTATCTTTATATTAAATTATATTTTTCGTCGTGAAAGCCAATATTCGGTTGTCTAATTCAATATTATGTTCCACATAAATATTATCATGTTCTACAAAATTTTATTGAAATTAAAAAACTTTTTTTGAATTTTCTGGTATTGAACCCGGCCCTTCAGGTTAATAGTTCACACTTTTACCCACTGCACCACAACTACTTTTAAATTTCTTAGCCATATTTACTGTTTATACATATGAATATTTTATTTTAATTAAAAAAAACATCTAAATTTTTGTCTTTTCCGGGATTCGAACCCGGAAATCCGACGTGCTAGGCCAACTCCTCACCCACTACACCAAACACTTAATAATTTTAATGACTAATTTTGAATTTATGTGTTTTATTAATACAGTATAAAATTTGTTTATCAATACCAATTAATAGTTGTGTGTGTTATCAATACAATCCACAATTCGGTTGGCTCTACAGAAACTTGAATTTAAGGTCATATTTGATTAGGATACCCGTATTTGTAGTTACCACTTTCGAATATTGAAATTTTTTTAAAAAAAGTTATAGATAACACCAATTTTCTTGTATATTCACTAAATAAATGGCTGCTTCTACTGCATAGAATTACTAAACTGATACTAATTTTAAAATTGATTGGAGATACCAATAATTTGTTAAAAGGATTGTTTTTTAGTTCATTTTCCCTATTTTTAATACCTAGTAAAATATTTTTGATGTAGTATTCAATTACAGGTAATTCCAAATAAAATAAAGTCCTGGGAAATTCATTTTAATGGTTTTGATCGAAAGCCAACCAATCTTTTTCCTGGGTGCACCAATTTATCGAAGATTTAGTCATTTGAATAAAATATCGGCAGCAACAATTTAGTATCAGTTGTGTTTCAATATAATCGATCACTCTATCCAAAGTATTAGTTTTTCCAATCAATTTAAAATTTTTTTACCTTTAGTAGCTTTAACCATTAATTTCCATTATTTTGGTAATTGTAATAATATATTGAGACAAGGAACAGAAATTTTATTTATCATAATAAAATTTTGGAATCTATCATATTTTTTCGTTTCATACATATGCGTGTTTAAATTCTAAGTTAGACAACAACTAAACGTAAGTACCTGTGTGGCAGGAGGTAGAGACACAGCCTTATAGCCTTAGAGATTTGAGTTCAAACCTCAACCAAGGCATTACTTTTTTTTTAAATAATTTTTTTATTGATTCAAATTAAAAGACACAATTGATTTTCTGTTGTGAATATAATTTTATTCAAAAACAAAATATTCAAATTTTCAACCTGAAGAAATTCAAATTTGAAATTTGACAAAAAAAATTTATGTCGAGTTTAGCCTAGAGGAAAAGCAATGGGCTGACAAACGGAAGGTCGCCGGTTCAAACGGAAGGTCGCCGGTTCGCGATATAAATTTTTTAAAAAAAATTTTTTTATTCAAATTAAAAGACACAACTGATTTTCTGTTGTTGATATAATTTTATTTATAGACAAAATATTCAAACCTGAAGAAATTCAAATTTGAAATTTGACTGAAAAAATTTAAATAGAGCTTAGCTTAGAGGGAAAGCAATGTGCTGACAAGCGGAGGGTCGGGGGTTCGATCCCAGTTAGCGACAAAAAAAATTTTAATTTTTAAATAAATTTTGTGGAATATGTATTTCTATTTATAGAATTTATAATCCACAAACATTAAAGTAATTTATTAACAAAACAAAAATTCAAATATTGTAAATAAATTTCGGTAGTTACAATGGTATCAAAAATAAGTAAAAGTGATTGTACCTGGAACTACAAAAATTCGGTTGGCGAAAAATTCGGTTGGAACTACGAATCTGTTTTCTGTATGTAATAATAAGTATTTAAAATATTGTATTTAATTATTTAATTTTCCAAAATTATTTGTAACAACATTTTTCCATGTGCTGTTAACAAGAACTAGTTCTTGTTGCACTGGTATGCTAAAAAAGACAAATAAATAATAAATAAATAAATTTTGGGCCCAAATTAGAGATTTCGACTTAGTTTTGGGGACAGGTTAAAAAATTTGTAAATTTTAAAAGATTTAGTTTTAGGCCCAAAACAAGAAGAAATTTGGTATAAATTATATGCGTATTATTTCAAATTAAAGTCGATCAAATTAGGTCTGTTAAAGAATTTCAAAATTTCTACAAAATATTTGAATTATTGAAGAAATGTTCCCCAAATATTTATAAATCTTGAAATAACTAAAAGCAACCAAGCTCAATAATTAATCAAAAAATTTTCTATTTTCCAAATACTGAAATTGTTACATGCAAAGGACTCAGAACAAATAAGTTTTGTGTAGGCTCAAAAAGTACCAGGGATTTTCATATAAGCTCTTGTGTAGCTGCTGAATCGTGTAAACTCGACTTATGCAAAATTAATGTTCAAGAGAGTTTACGAGCCCTAGAACTTACACCTTACTAGATTTACAAATTTTAGAAAAAAAGACTTTTCACCATAATGAACTTCCTGTGAAAATTATGAGGAATTTTTTCTCTCGAAAATTTAATATACGACTTTTATATTGAAACGGTGACATTTCAGCTTAATTGTGATTTGTCTTTCGTATAATAAAATTTTTTTAGTTTCACAATTTTAACAAAGATTTGAGGCCTTTAAAGTTCGAGTGAAAACGTAAATATTTCTTCGTAAAATATTTAATTTGCTCACTCATTTCTTAATAATTTTCTGAACTTAAGAGCGATGCTAACTTAGCTCCTTTTTTGAGTTTTTGTTTAAAATAAAATGAATTGGGTATAACATTGGGGATTTAAACATTTAAAATGGGAATAAGCTAAAACATTTTGGGCAACACTGCTCGCCAATAAAATGAAACAGTATTGCCAGAAAAAACAAAACAGCAGTAGCGCCATCTGTTGCATTAAAAACCGGTGTTGCCATTCATCAGGACCATGGGAGACCCCTGGGGCTCGCCATAAAAATTTAAACATAAAACATATTTACATATAATAAATAAAAATGTATAAAATTTAACTGTGTAAAAAGTACTTATTTAAACTATTACAAGTAAGTCATTTTTTTATATTTAGAAACAATGAATACAATAGGCCGTTATTAGGAAGTCATTATTTTATATTATAAAATAATGCAAAAGGTTATGATGTATCATTTTTGGTAATGCAGATAGTAATGAGGTGTCATTACCAATATTTTGCTGGGTATATTAGTACAACTGCATTTTATGTTTTATTGTTGTTGATGAATATCAATGCAAATTTGACAAAACAAAAACGAGTGCCCTGTAGGAACTTCAGCATTTAAATTAACTACTTAACAATTATAAAAAAAACAAAACGTTAGCCTAATTACACTATATCCAACAGTATTATAGTCGCTAAATTTTTAATTTTAAAAAACCACACGTAAAAAATTACAAAATAATGACGGAATGTGCAAATAGTCTTTGTGGTTCAAAAAATGAATTAAAAGACTTAATTAGCGATTTACATTCTGCAAAAGAATATATTAATGAAAAATTTTCCTTTTCGCAAAATTTGTTTTCGAAATTTTTTTTTCCAATTAAACACCAAACTTTGTTGTATGAAATGGGTATTAAACTCCAGAATACAAATTTTAAAAAACCGCACTTAAAAAATTGTAAAATAATGGCGGAACGCGAAGAAAGACTTTATGATGCAAAAATTTGATTGAAAAACTTAATCAGCGATTTACATTCTGCAACAAATATGTTGGTACAAAAATTTTCCCTTTTGTAAATTTTATTCACGATTTCTATTTTTTGCAACTAGCAGCCAAACTTTGTTTTACGAAATGGGTGCTATAGTCCATAGATTATAAAATGATGGCGGACCGCGAGAAATCCTTTATTGTGCAAAAATTTAATTAAAAAACTTAATAAGCCATTTACATTCTGCAAACAAATATGTAGATAGAAAAATTTTTCTTTTAGCTAATATTTTTTCGCGATTTCTTTTTTTTTTCAACTAGCCGCCAAACTTTGTTTTATGAAATGGTTATTATAGTCCCTGGATTATAAATTCAAAAAACCGAACTAAAAAATTGCAAAATAATAACGGAATGCGAAGAAAGGCTTTGTGGTGCAGAAAATAAATTAAAAGACTTAAATGGCGATTAACATTCGTCAAACGAATATGTTAATGCAAATATTTTCCTTTTTGCAAATTTTTTTTTGCAAACAACCACCATACTTTATATAAAATTTGGGTATTTTAGTCCCTCATTTTTACAGTGGCGGAAAATATAATAACAATTCAAGTTTTTCCTAATTTTATTTTTGTTGCCATTATTTTTAGAGATAAAAAGAGTGGGAAAATTTGCTCCGAAAGGCGAGGAGATGGTTCAGAAAATTGTACAAAATTTTAACGTAACGTTTGTTTTTTTTACTTTGTCACTTATTTTAAGTGGGCGTTGCTTTTAAAGAAAAATTAGCAATATCGATCTTTTATCAAATTACATAGTAAAATTTAGAGAGTACTGATCGGTTCTGTACAGTCTGTATATTTTTGGAAATCATATACAATAAACAAATCAGTCAAGATTTTTTGACGTTATAGTAAAAACCATTTTTTTAACCTTTGTTTTGAATTTCTATTGAAAATGCTGCATTTAATATCTAAATATTTAATTTTAATTTTTTTTGTAAACCAGACAAAAGAGTTTTCAAATTTACTTGAAAAGAACTTAAGTTTTTATAATACTCGATTTATTTTTTGGAAAATATCCTTTTTTGTGAAGCTCTTTTGCATTTTTTGAGCATATATTATTATAATATTATATTATAATACTTAAAAAACTTAGTGGGTGATTTTGTAAAACAACGCCTTGCGTTAGGTTAGGTTGAATGGGAGCCCGCCAGAAAGGCGAGCTCACTCGGGGGCCATAAGGCCCATTGCGATTCCGTTAATCTTCCCCTCATCCACATGGAAAGAAATACAGTAATTTTGACTTAGTTGCACAACCAACTTTTGCAAGAATTTTTGTGCAGGTAAGCCAAAAACGCAGCTAAGTCAAATTGTTTACCTGCCTTAATGTGTAGGTATACCAATACAGACTGAAAACAAACAAAACAAATGAAGCTAATGATGACAACTTTGTGCTTTGCACCAGATCTTGCGATTTTTATGGTTTAAAAACGACTGAAGTAGGATATTATTGTCACAGAAAAAGTTGACAACCCATTTATTTTATGTGTGTTTTTTTTTCAGAATTGAAAAACAAAGCAAAACACAAAAGGCAGCTAACGGTGATTTTTTTTATGAAAATAATGTAAAACTGTCAAAAATATGAGGCAGTTATCCTAAATGCGCAGGTACAAAAAGTGCACTTAAAGAAGACAATTGCGTACATAATTTTGTAAAATAGAAACGCAACCAAAATTTTGTGCAGTTATAGCAAATGTGCACTTAAGAAAAAGGCAGTTAAATCAAAACATCGCGTAGACTGTGGAGGTCGTCGAAAAACCTGCATCCCAGATATCTCCTTCAGTCCCGGACATTCGCAAAGCAGATGGTGCACTGTCTCCTCTTCCTCGTCCCCACAGCCCCTGCAATAGTCCGCCGGGGTGTAACCCCAACGCACAGCTATTCGGCCTATCACGCAGTGTCCCGTTAGGACTACTACAAGCATTCCGTTCGTCCGCTTGCCATATCCAAGAAGAATCTTTGTCCTCCTCAGGCAGTGGCCATAGGGTCCGAGATATCCTACAATTGGTCAAGGTTGTCCACCTAGGCCTCGTCTCCCTATCCGATATATCACCTATCACACTGAATAGCTCCACCAGAGGAACCAGGACCTCCGTTTGTATATGGTCCTCAACCGACTCGGAGCCATTCCTCGCACACTCGTCAGCCAGCTCGTTGCCCGCGATCCCAGCGAGTCCTGGGACCCACGCCAGCCTGACCGAATGCCGACGACTACGGTTGGGGTATTCAATACAGTGCCGCACACACCCCGATCTGACAGTATCGAATTCCAGGGCTTTAAAAGCAGCAAGACTGTCCACAAAGATCCTAGTGGACGATGGATCCCGTTCCATTATCTACCGTGGTGCCACTTCAATTGCATTCACTTCCGCCTGGAACACGCTACAAACGCACGGCAGTCGTATGGAGATTCGAAGGTCCAGTTCGCTGGAATAAACTCCCGACCCTGTCCCCATGTCAATCTTCGAACCGTCCGTGTGCACTGTGATATCACCACTCCGAATAACGGAGTCGGCTGCCCAGTTTTCCCTGGTCGGTACACTCACTTCAAAATTCCTCTGGAAATTCGTGACCGGTAAAATATAGTCCTTTTACGATCCAGTAGCGCACCACCAATCCCATGCAGAATGGTACTGTGCCCCGAAGTGCGTTGCCTAAGGTCTTGCATCTCGCCGAGTCTGAGAGCAGCCTTTGCCGCCGTGGCCCTGATATAAATATCCACACACAGAAAATAAATTGGTTGGAATTCTATCAGAACCAACCAAATTTTTTCATTATTCAATAATTTTAATTGCAGTTATTTAAAATTCATCATCAGGAAAGTTATATTTATTTGTGAACAAAAAATATATATGATGAACCAAAACACTGCCACATTATCCAAAATATTGGCTTTTCTAACCAATATTGAAAAAATACTAACTTCCACATTACCTTCAATACCAACAACCACCTATTTATCGAAGACTTAGTCATTTGAATAAAATATCGGCAGCAAAAATCTAGTATCAATTGTGTTTCAATAAAATCGATCACTCTATCCAAAGTATTTGTTTTTCGAATCAATTTGAAATTTTTTTTCAACTTTAGTAGCTTTAACCATTAATTTCCATTATTTTGGTAATTGTAATAATATGTTGAGACAAGGAACAGAAATTTTATTTATCATAATAAAATTTTAGAATCTATCATATTTTTTCGTTTCATACATATGCGTGTTTAAATTCTAAGTTAGACAACAACTAAACGTAAGTATCTGTGGCGCAGGAGGTAGAGACACAGCCTTATAGCCTTAGAGATTTGAGTTCAAACCTCAACCAAGGCATTACTTTTTTTTTAAATAATTTTTTTATTGATTCAAATTAAAAGACACAATTGATTTTCTGTTGTGAATATAATTTTATTCAAAAACAAAATATTCAAATTTTCAACTTGAAGAAATTCAAATTTGAAATTTGACAAAAAAAATTTATGTCGAGTTTAGCCCAGAGGAAAAGCAATGGGCTGACAAACGGAAGGTCGCCGGTTCAATCCCGGTTCGCGACATAAATTTTTTTTAATTAGTTTTTTTTATTCAAATTAAAAGACACAACTGATTTTCTGTTGTTGATATAATTTTATTTATAGACAAAATATTCAAACCTGAAGAAATTCAAATTTGAAATTTGACTAAAAAAGTTTAAATATACACCCAGGAAAAATATTGGTTGGCTTTCGATCAAAACCATTAAAATGAATTTGCCAGGACTTTATTTTATTTGGAATTACCTATAATTGAATACTACATCAAAAATATTTTACTAGGTATTAAAAATAGGGAAAATGAACTAAAAAACAATCCTTTTAACAAATTATTGGTATCTCCAATCAATTTTAAAATTAGTATCAGTTTAGTAATTCTATGTAGTAGAAGCAGCCATTTATTTAGTGAATGTACAAGAAAATTGGTGTTATCTATAACCTTTTTTAAAAAAATTTCAATATTCGAAAGTGGTAACTACAAATACGGGTATCCTAATCAAATATGACCTTAAATTCAAGTTTCTGTAGAACCAACCGAATTGTGGATTGTATTGATAACACACACAACTATTAATTGGTATTGATAAACGAATTTTATACTGTATTAATAAAACACATAAATTCAAAATTAGTCATTAAAATTATTAAGTGTTTGTGGTGTAGTGGGTGAGGAGTTGGCCTAGCACGCCGGATTTCCGGGTTCGAATCCCGGAAAAGACAAAAATTTAGATGTTTTTTTAATTAAAATAAAATATTCATATGTATAAACAGTAAATATGGCTAAGAAATTTAAAAGTAGTTGTGGTGCAGTGGGTAAAAGTGTGAACTATTAACCTGAAGGGCCGGGTTCAATACCAGAAAATTCAAAAAAAGTTTTTTAATTTCAATAAAATTTTGTAGAACATAATAATATTTATGTGGAACATAATATTGAATTAGACAACCGAATATTGGCTTTCACGACGAAAAATATAATTTAATATAAAGATAGTTGTCGTAACCGCACGAATTCGATTGGCAACAAATTCGGTGGCCACAACTGAGACTGTTTTCTGTGTGTAGCCTAGCTTAGAGGGAAAGCAATGGGCTAATAAGCGGAGGGTTGCCGATTCGATCCCAGTTAGCGACATAAAAAATTTTAATTTTTAAATAAATTTTGTGGAAGGTGTTTTTCTATTTATAGAATTTATAATCCACAAACATTAAAGTAATCTATTAACACAACAAAAATTCAAAAATTGTAAATAAATTTCGGTAGTTACAATGGTATTAAAAATAAATAAAAGTGATTGTACCTGGAACTACAAAAATTCGGTTGGCGAAAAATTCGGTTGGAATTACGAATCTGTTTTCTGTGTGTAGGTGAATTAGTTCACACAGCAGGAAATCGGTTTGATTTTGCTGAAATTATTAATAATATTACATAATTTTTTTTTTTTTTTTGTTTACATTCTATAAGTATAAATTTTTACTTAAGAACTAAATTAACCTAACACTTTTTAATATTTTTTATATACTTAAGAAAACTTGCATATAATCGCTTAAATTCAGAATTGGATAGGCAATAAAAGAAGATCTTAAAGTTTCCAATCTGTAGCGTGCGCTCATTTTTAGGCTGATTTATGTCATCAGCTTAGCAGTTTAATCAAAAATAAAAAAAATTTTGAGATTTTTTTTCTAATAATAAGGAAAGCCTGGTTAACAATACTTACATGTTAACGCAAATTTTATACAAACATTGCAGTGAAGCACTACACAACATATTTTTGAATTTCCGCAAGCTTGAAATCCATTTTATATCTATGGTTTCTAGCGCAAAGTTGCTAAGAATTATTCGTAGAATCATTCCGCCCCCCCCCCCCCTCCTACGATTTTAAATTTTTTTTTGCCTCCATACAAATTAACCAGCCCTAATGTATACGTATGTTCTTCGTACTTCTTGCTATTGACTGAATTATCATTCGATGCCCAATACTATAAAAAAGTGAAGTTCTTCAGGATTGTGAATTCTCCGTTAATATAAAATATTCTACTACCATAAAAATATCTATATTTTTTAATGGGTATAACTTGCCCATCATTTTCAAATTCGTTTCTATATAAAACCTTTTTAAAAGCAAATATTGAAAACAAATGAAATCGCCTTTAACTATGTATATCTAAAATAAGGTATGAGCACAACATTAGTTAAGGTATGTTTTTATGTTTTTCTGCATATCAAACCATCAGCAACATCTTGAAGTCGCAACGAAAAATAATAAAAAAAAAAATTTTCAATTATTGAACACTGAATTCCGGAGGAAGTTGTAAAATCAAATGTCTTCCTTAATGTGTGAAATTGAACTCGGAAATAATTTTGCACATTGTTATGGGCCCACAGACATGCATACATTTTCTTCTTATCACTTTGTACTGTTTTTTCAACAACTCAGTTTATTGTTGCCACAAAAAAAGTAAATAAGACACTTAAAAATGGTGTATGTGATCTTTAGTGATGAAGTTAAATAAAGAATTAACTATAAAGTTTTTGGGTAGAATGTACTCGTATTGATATTTAGTTCAGTAATTTCTTTTATAAAATGCAAATCACGATTTGGTAACGTATCATTAAACTGAAGAAAATTGCACAGAACATGTTAACAGCTGTATTAAACTATTTGAACATACATACATATTCGTATTGAATTCATTGGACTTATTTATAATTCTATATGTGGCTTTGCGCACCAACTGCGCCGCTACTGTAAAACATATATCGTATCAATGTAAAATTTTCGGTACACACAGAAAACAGTCTCAGTTGTGGCCACCGAATTTGTTGCCAATCGAATTCGTGCGGTTACGACAACTATCTTTATATTAAATTATATTTTTCGTCGTGAAAGCCAATATTCGGTTGTCTAATTCAATATTATGTTCCACATAAATATTATTATGTTCTACAAAATTTTATTGAAATTAAAAAACTTTTTTTGAATTTTCTGGTATTGAACCCGGCCCTTCAGGTTAAT
This sequence comes from Leucophora obtusa, assembly GCA_949987735.1. Classification (NCBI taxonomy): domain Eukaryota; kingdom Metazoa; phylum Arthropoda; class Insecta; order Diptera; family Anthomyiidae; genus Leucophora; species Leucophora obtusa. The sequence continues at coordinate 183,301,687 of OX465295.1, read as the reverse complement.
AGTTCACACTTTTACCCACTGCACCACAACTACTTTTAAATTTCTTAACCATATTTACTGTTTATACATATGAATATTTTATTTTAATTAAAAAAAACATCTAAATTTTTGTGTTTTCCGGGACTCGAACCCGGAAATCCGGCGTACTAGGCCAACTCCTCACCCACTACACCACAAACACTTAATAATTTTAATGACTAATTTTGAATTTATGTGTTTTATTAATATAGTATAAAATTCGTGTATCAATACCAATTAATAGTTGTGTGTGTTATCAACACAATCCACAATTCGGTTGGTTCTACAGAAACTTGAATTTAAGGTCATATTTGATTAGGATACCCGTATTTGTAGTTACCACTTTCGAATATTGAATTTTTTTTAAAAAAGGTTATAGATAACACCAATTTTCTTGTATATTCACTAAATAAATGGCTGCTTCTACTGCATAGAATTACTAAACTGATACTAATTTTAAAATTGATTGGAGATACCAATAATTTATTAAAAGGATTGTTTTTTAGTTCATTTTTCCTATTTTTAATACCTAGTAAAATAGTTTTGATGTAGTATTCAATTATAGGTAATTCCAAATAAAATAAAGTCCTGGCAAATTCATTTTAATGGTTTTGATCGAAAGCCAACCAATCTTTTTCCTGGGTGTAGGTATAGGGATGTGTAGCAGAAAAAAGAATCCGTACTTGTGTTTTTACTTTTTTACAAAGTAGGCCAGGTAGGCGTGGTCAAATGTTGAAAAAATTTAACTGTGTTTTTAGTAAACAATTTATTAACATTTTTTGAAATATGCCAAGAGGCTAAAATTAAACACAATCTGTAAAGTTTTTCACGGGCTATTTTCTCAATGAAATAAAGAAATAAAAATTTTCAAAACAAGTTCCTATTTGTTTATTTTTTAAATATTTTTAAAAAAATCTGCAGATTCTTTTCTATTAAAAAGAAAAACTTGGAGATGTGTTCGGCTTAGTTTTCGAGAAAATTTCAATGTTGGCAACCGAAACGAATAACGGTATTGATATCGATTTTTTGTTTGTTTCGGTATTGGTATCGGTAATGGTATTTTATTTGTATCGATATTGGTATTACCGAAACCGAAACATCAATACAGGTACTTGTACTTGAATTATTGAATAATTGTATTTTCACAATAAATTATGTGTTGTTGTAAAAAACCACAATATTGCTAAACCAAATTAAAAAATAATAGCAATACGCCTGCCAGCAATACGATTTTTTTATTAAAAAACACAGATAGAGTTCAATTAATTTTAAATTCTGCATATTTTGTATAAAAAGTGTATACTTTTTTGTGAAAAACGTAACAAAAATTATTTTATTAGAAATCGATTCAGTACGGGTACGATACCAGTATTAAAGCTAAAAGGGCTTTGGAATACCGGTATTTATCTAGGTATCTCAATTGGATATCAACTTGTAAGGTTTTTGAAACGGATAACGGTATTATAAAGGAGTCGGTTGCCAACCTTGGAAAATTTACATTGAATATGGTACAAATGTAGTTGTACCGTATTTTGAGAAAATTGTGCGTGGGTGCGTATGATTAATATATATGTATGTGGCTTTCCACACTAGCTGCGCCGCTACTGTAAAACAAATATCGTATCAGAAAAAGGAATCCGTACTTGTATGTTTTACTTCTTTAGAAAGTGGGCTAGGTAGGCGTCGTCAAATGTTTAAAAATATTAAAAGGTTTTTTAGAAAACAATTTGTTAACATTTTTTGAAATATGCCAATCTATATAGTTTTTCATAGGCTATTTTCTAAATAAAAAAAAACTAAAATTTTAAGAACAAGTTCTGAATTTGGATTTTTTGTATTTTTATGAAAAACTCAATTTATCAAAAATACATTACTTTTTTAATTTTTAAAAATTTTTAGAAAAATCTCCAGATAATTTTCTATTGGTAAGAAAAAATTGGAGATGTGTTGGGCTTAATTTTCGATAAAATTTACATTAAAATGTAGTTGAACCATATTTTGGGGAATTTGTGCATGGGCGCGTATGACTTATATCCCTGTGGGAAAACAGGGGTCAGTTGTAGTGAGAGTACCTGTTCCGTGACCGGCGAAGGAACCTGCCCTGTGACCCGTCTCGTGATCTGTGAAAACAGGACCGGTCTGCATGGATCTGTCCCATGACTAGTGAAAACAGGACCGGTCTGAAAGTACCTACCCGGTGACCTGTCCCGTAACCGGTGAAAACTCAACTGGTCTTAAAGTACAGGTCCTGTGACTGGTGAAAAGAGTACCGGTCTGAAAGTACCTGTCCCGAGAAAATGGGACTGAACCAGTGGTACAAATATTAGAGTTGTCAATTATTCGGATTTTTATTTTGATCGATTAACCCTTACATGCCTGAATTGTAATGGCAAGGAATTTTCCGACCAAACTTCGTGGAAATATAGTGCTATGCCAAAGAAATATTTTCATTATTTTTATAGCTTTGCAGCAGCCCCTAGCGGAGATAATGGAAATTAAAATTCGAACGTTAACATGCTAAGATTTTTTTTTAATTTTATTTTTATATTATTTCCATAATTTGTAGAGTTTTTAAATTTTATTCAAAAATTTTATTTTGCTTTAAACTTTAATGTTAGAAAATGTGAAAAACAGCTCGCAAATGAACACTATCAAAGAATGTGATATAAAACTATACATACGCATTGTGGAGCTGCAATGCTACTGAGTAAAAAAAGGCGTAAAAAAGTTAAAGTCGGGCATGCCGACTATATAATAGCCTACACTAGTCTGGTTAAAAGCCAACTAATTTAAAAATGGACTTTTGTCAAAGTTTTCTATAAAATGATAAAAGAAGAGAAAATCAGAAATAAAGCCCATATGGGCGATAGGTCCAAATATGGACCGATCCTATCTAGAATCAATAGGCTTTTGGGACAAATGTGTACCAAATTTCAATGAAATAACTTCACCCAGGAAAAAGATTGGTTGGAATTCGATCAGAACCATTAAAATGAATTTTCCAGGACATTATTTTATTTGGAGTTGCCTATAATTGAATACTACACCAAAAATATTTTACTAGGTATTAAAAATAGGGAAAGTAAACTAAAAAACAATCCTTTTCACAAATTATTGGTATCTCCAATCAATTTTAAAATTAGTATCAGTTTAGTAATTCTATGCAGTAGAAGCAGCCAATTATTTAGTGAATGTACAAGAAAATTGGTGTTACCTATAACCTTTATTCACAAGTGGTAACTACAAATACGGGTATCCTAATCAAATATGACCTTAAAGTCGAGTTTCTGTAGAACCAACCGAATTGTGGATTGTATTGATAACACACACAACTATTGTTTGGTATTGGTAAACGAATTTTTTACTATATTTGTTTTCCAAGCAAAACATATAAATTCAAAATTAGACTTCAAAGTTAATAAGTGTTTGTGGTGTAGTCGGTAGAGAGTTGGCCTAGTACGCCGGATTTCCGAGTTCAAATCCCGGAAAAGACAAAAATTTTATATGTTTTTTTTTTTAAATTAAAATAAAATATTCATATGTATAAATAGTAAATATGGCTAAGAAAATTAAAAGTAGCTGTGGTGCAGTGGGTAAGATTGTGAACTATTAACCTGAATGGCCGGGTTCAATACCAGAAAATTCAAAAAAAGTTTTTAAATTTCAATGAAATTTTGTGGAACATAATAATATTGATGTGGAACATAATACTGAATTAGACAACCGAATATTGGCTTTCATGACGAAAAATGACTGACTGACTCAACATCGCCCAGCCCAAACCGCTGAAGCTAGGAAGTTGAAATTTGGTATGTAGGTTCCTCTTTCGCCGTAGACGTCCGCTAAGGCGGGATTTTTGGAAGGGGCAAAAAGGGGAAAAGTCTCCCCTTTGGCGGCCTGCCAAAACCCCTTTGGCTAGAAAGCTGAAATTTAAGATATGTGTTCCTTGGAGTATGGGCTAACTTTTCTGGAAAGTACTTTCTGGAATTTTGGACAGGGACGTTGTAAAAATGGGGGTTAAAAAGGGGAAAAAGGCCCCCCTAGACGGCCTGCCAAAACAGCTGGAGGTAGGAAGTTGAAATTTGGTATAAAGGTTCCTCCACTATCGTAGACATCCACCAAGACGGGAGTTTTGGAAATTTTTACAGGGACGGGCAAAAAGGGGAAAAAGTCTCCCCCTTGACGGCCTGCTCAAACTGCTGGAGCTATGAAGTTGAAATTTGGTATGTAGGTTCCTCGACCGGTGTAGACGTCCGTTGAGACGGCATTTTTGGAAATTCTTATCGGGAGGGGCAAAAAGGGGACAAAAAAGTACCTTTTTCCAAAAAAGTACCTTTTCCCAAAAAAAGTACCTTTTCCCAAAAAAAGTACCTTTTTCCCAAAAAAGTACCTTTTTCCAAAAAAAGTACCTTTTCCTAAAAAAAGTACCTTTTTCCAAAAAAAATACCTTTTTCCAAAAAAAAGTACCTTTTTCCAAAAAAAGTACCTTTTTCCAAAAAAAGTACCTTTTTCCAAAAAAAGTACCTTTTTCCAAAAAAAGTACCTTTTTCAAAAAAGTACCTTTTTCCAAAAAAAGTACCTTTTTCCAAAAATTACCTTTTTCCAAAAAAAGTACCTTTTTCCAAAAAAAAGTACCTTTTTCCAAAAAAAGTACCCTTTTCCAAAAAAAATTCCTTTTTCCAAAAAAAGTACCTTTTCCATAAAAAGTACCCTTTTCCAAAAAAAGTACCTTTTTCCAAAAAAAGTACCCTTTTCCAAAAAAAAGTACCTTTTTGCAAAAAAAGTACCTTTTTTCAAAAAAAGTACCTTTTTCCAAAAAAAGTACCTTTTTCCAAAAAAAAGTACCTTTTTTAAAAAAAGTACATTTTTCCAAAAAAAGTACCTTTTTCTAAAAAAATTTTCCTTTTCCCAAAAAACATACATTTTTTCAAAAAAATACCTTTTTCAAAAAAAGTACCTTTTCCAAAAAAAAAGTACCTTTTCCCAAAAAAAAGTACCTTTTTCTAAAAAAATTTTCCTTTTCCAAAAGAAGTACCTTTTCCAAAAAAAGTACGTTTTTCCAAAAAACATAAATTTTTCAAAAAAAACACCTTTTTAAAAAAAAATACCTTTTCCAAAAAAAGTACAAATAAAGTACTTTGTAAAAACAAAGTATCTTTTTCCAAAAAATTTCGTTTTTCCAAAAAGTACCATTTAAAATAATATATAATTTCAAAAAAACTACTTTTTTTCCTCCCCCCACGGATATCTCCACTAAAACAAGGTTTCTTGATATTCGGCATAGACGTGCGCTAAGACGGGATTTTTTGAAATTCCTACCGGAACGGGCAAAAAGGGGAAAAGTGTCCCCATAAACAGTCTCACAAATTGGAAAAGTGCCTGCCCAAACCACTGGAGGTAAGAAGTTGAAATTTGGTATAAAGGTTCCTCCACTGTAGTAGACATCGACTAAGTTTGGATTTTTGGAATTCCCTACAGGATATCCCAAAAGAAAACTCGGTATGTGAGTTCCTCCTTCTGTGTAGGCGTCCGCTTAGACGGAATTTTTGAAATTCCTATCGGGAGGGGAAATAAGGTAAAAGTCTCCTCCTGACGGCTTGCCCAATCCCTTTTGGCCAACGTAAAATTTTAAATATGTATTCCTTGGAGTAGGACTAACTCACCGGCAACGTAATTTTTCTATTTTGGAACAGGAACATAGTAAAAATGGTGGTTGAAAGGGAAAAATGTCCCCACTAACGGCCTGCCCAAACCGCTTAGGCAATGCAGTTGAAATTTGGTATGAATGTTCCTCATCCATCGCAGATAGCCCCGAAGATGGAATTTTTGTAAATTCCTAAAGGGAGGGGCAAAAAGAAGAAAAGCCTCACCTTGGGGGCCTGTAAAAACCCCTTCGGCTAGAAACCTGAAGCTTAAAATGTGGGTCCCTGGAGTAAGGGCTAACTTATTAGAAAGATACTTTTTTGAATTTTGGACAGGGTCGTTATAAAATGGGGGCTCAAAAAGGGAAAGTGGCCCCTTAACGACCTGTCCAAACTGCTGGAACTAGGAAGCTGAAATTCGGTACTTAGGTTCCTCTTCCAGCCTAATTCCAACCGGGAGGGACAAAAAAAGAAAAAGTGTCCCCCTTGACAGCCTGCTCAAACTGCTGGAACTAGGAAGCTGAAATTCCCTGTCGATGGATTTTCGGAAATTCCTACCAAGAGGGGCACAAATAGTAAAAGTTGGCTAGAAACCTGAAATGTAAAACATATGTTACTTGGAGTATGGGCTCACTTACCGGGAAGGTGCTCTTTGGACAGGGACATTGCAAAAATGGGGATTAATGAAGCGAAAAGTGCCGCTTAAAGGCCTGCCCAAACCGCTGGAGGTAGGAAGTTGAAATTTGGTATTAAAGTTCCTCCTCTATTGTAGACATCCGCTAAGATGAGATTTTTGGAAATTTCTACAGGTAGGGTCAAAAACAGGAAAAGTCTCCCCCTTAACGGCCTGGCCAAACTGCTGCAACACGGGAGCTTAAATTCGGTATTTGGGTTCCTTCTCCAACGTTGACGTCCCCTAAGATGGTATTTTTGGAAATTCATACCGGGAGGGGTAAAAAGGGAAAAAACTTCCCCCTTGACGGCCTGGCCAAACTGCTGGATATAGAGACCTAAAATTATGTATGTAGTAGGTTCCTCCTCCAACGCAGACGTCCTCTAAGACGGAATTTTTGGAAATTCCTACCGGGAGGGGTAAAAACGGAATAATTCTCCCCCTTGATGGCCTAACCTAACCCTTCGGCTAGAAACCTGTAATATATAATATGTTTTCCTTGGAGTATAGGCTAACTTATCTACAAGGCATTTCTAGGACTTTGGACAGGAACGTGGTAAAAATGGTGGTTCAAAAGGGGAAAATTGCCCCACCCCCCTTAATGTCTGCGTCTTTAGCTAGAAACCTAAAACTTAAAAAACAAGTGTATATGAAACACTAAAATTAAGAAACTAAATAGGAAACGAGTGGAATTGAAACACTACACAAGTGGAATGAAATGGATATAAACGTTGAACGAGTGGAATTAAAATTATAGACAATGCAAATGGATTGGAAGAGGGAATTACCTGTTCAAACAATATCCACGGAATATGAAACCTATGTAGCATTGAAACATACTCTCCAAAAAGTTAAACAAATTTTATAAAAGAGAAAAAACCTTAGAAAAGGAATGGAACTTATATATTCCGATATTTAAACTTCATGTAACGAAGCACCGGTGGAAGAAACCGACGCAACTGAATTTGTGAATTTCCAACTGAATTTGTGAATTTACTTGAATTGCCAGGTCTACCTTTACATAAACTGGAATTAAAAAAAAAAACTTTAAGGCACGCTAACAACCCTGCTTTACGTTATTTATTTTCATTCAAAACACAAATGAACAAAACTACTTACGTGTCTATCTACCTAAGTTCGCACTTTACCAAATTATCATGACATATATTGCAATTTATAATGGATTCATTACTACCCAGCAAAATCTTTCATTACCAAATAAGTGGTTATATAATAGAAATTCATAGCTCCGCACAACTTATTTTTTGGCGTCTAAACTCATTATTTTTGTTTGGCGTGGTCGTTTTTATAAGTAGTCACGCTTAACCGCTCGCTTACGAAAAAATGAGAAATAAGTAGTTATGAGATTTTGAATAATAAGTTGTTACACACATGCTTACAAAAAGTTGAATTATAAGTGGTTATCCGATTGCTTACTTGATTCTTAAAAAAAGTAGTTAGGCAAATACTATTAGCCTAAGGAAATACATTCAGAAAAATTTAAGTTTTCTGTAGTGTGTAATTTTAGGACTCGTCATAAAAATTTAAACAAAACATATTTTCATATAATAAAAAAAATTTAACTGTGTAAAAAGTACTTATTTCAACTAATACAAGAAAGTGATTATTTTATATTTAAAAACAATGAATACAATAGGCCATTATTAGGAATTCATTATTTTATATTATAAACTTTAAACTTTACGGCACGCTAACAACGTAGCGGGCTGCGCCCGCTAGTAAACTAACATAAAGATAGTTGTCGTAACCGCACGAATTCGATTGGCAACAAATTCGGTGGCCACAACTGAGACTGTTTTCTGGGTGTTCGTATTTGGGACCTGCAGCGTGTAAACAAGCCAATTTTGGGGTTAAAATCGGTCCATGTCCTTGGGCCGACATAGGTCTGTGTACCAAGTTTCATCAAAATATCTTAATATTTTCGACCTGTAGAGTGCGCACAAGAATGCATGGACAGACGGACCGACGGACATCGTTAAAAAGTGATTCTGAGCCGATCGGTATACTATAAGGTGGGTCTAGGTCCAATATTTTTTTTGTTACAAATATCAGCACAAACTTATTATACCCTCTCTACGTTGTGGTGTAGATAAATAAAAATACTTAAAATTTTTTTGTTAAAAACACACCCAGGAAAAAGATTGGTTGGAATTCGATTAGAACTATTAAAATGAATTTGCCAGGATGTTATTTTATTTGGAGTAACCTATAATTAAATATTACACCAAAAATATTTTACTAGGTATTAAAAATAGGGAAAGCAAACTAAAAAACAATCCTTTTAACAAATTATTGGTATCTCCAATCAATTTTAAAATTAGTATCAGTTTAGTAATTCTATGCAGTAGAAGCAGCCGTTTATTTACGGAAAAAAAATTTCAATATTCGAAAGTGGTACCTACAATTACGGGTATCCTAATCAAATAAGACCTTAAAGTCGAGTTTCTGTAGAACCAACCGAATTGTGGATTGTATTGATAACACACTAAACTATTAATTGGTATTGGTAAACGAAGTTTATGCTATATTTGTTTTCCAAACTGAACATATAAATTCAAAATTAGACATTAAAATTAATAAGTGTTTGTGGTTTAGTGGGTGAGGAGAAAAGACAAAAATTTAAATGTTGATTTTTTAATAAAAATAATATATTCTTAAGTATAAAAAGTAAATATGGCTAAGAGAATTAAAAGTAGTTGTGGTGCAATGGGTAAGAGTGTGGATTATTAATCAGAAAGACCGGGTTCAATACCGGAGAGTTGAAAAAAAGTTTTTTAATTTCAATAAAATTTTGTGGAACATAATAATATTCATGTGGAATATAATATTGAATTAGACAACCGAATATTGGCTTTCACGACGAAAAATATAATTTAATATAAAGATAGTTGTCGTAACCGTACGAATTCGATTGGCAACAAATTCGGTGGCCACAACTGAGACTGTTTTCTGGGTGCAATGTTATCCTAAAAACTAAAATATTTTAATTTTTGCAAAAATTGTTTTTTCGGACTTTCACTATTTTTTATTTTTTAAAAAATTATTTGAATTTTTGCATTTAAAAAATACAAAAAATTTGTTTCCGACTTTCTATATTTTCATATACGTAGTTTTGATTTAACTGCCTTTTTCTTAAGTGCACATTTGCTATAACAGTTTCGTTTCTATTTTACAAAATTATGTACGCAATTGTCTTTGCACTTTTTGTACCTTTGCATTTAGAATAACTCCCTCATATATTTGGCAGTACTATATTATTTTCATAAAAAAGATCACCGTTAGCTGCCTCTTCTCTTTTGCTTTGTTTTTCAATTGTAGGAAAGAAAAACACACTTAAAATAAATGTGTTGTCAACTTTTTTTGTGACAAAAATATCCTACTTTAGTAGTTTTTTAACCATAAAAATCGCAAGATCTGGTGCAAAGCACAAAGTTATCATCATTAGCTTCATTTGTTTTGTTTGCTTTCAGTCTGTATTGGTATACCTGCACATTAAGGCATGTAAACAATTTGACTTAGCTACGTTTTTGGCTTACCTGCACAAAAATTCTTGAAAAAGTTGGTTGTGCAGCTAAGTCAAAATTACTGTATTTAGTTATAAATTTAAATATGATATTGTCATGTTTATTTGTTGTTCCAAAAAGATTGCAGTAGTCTGCAATAAGAAAATGATGATTGGAAAACTCAAACTTGAGGTAGAAAAATATTTTATCTAAATATATGAAACTTAAAATTTTAAGGAACAGATTCTTTTAAAGAGAAGAAATCAGTTCTTTGTAAGTATGTAGATCGTGTAAAAAAACTTTCATCAAACGAAAACTAATTTCGATTAATGCGCTTTTACATATTTATACACACAGAAAATAAATTGATTGGAATTCTATCGGAACCAACGAAATTTTTTCATTATTCAATAATTTTAATTGCAGTTATTTAAAATTCATCATCAGGAAAGTTATATTTAGTTGTGAACAGAAAATATACACACAGAAAATAAATTGGTTGGAATTCTATCGGAACCAACGAAATTTTTTCGTTGTTCAATAATTTTAATTGGGGTTAATTATGATTCATCATCAGAAAAGTTAAATTTAATTCAGAACAGAAAATATATACGGTTAACCAAAACACAGTCACATTATCCAAAATATTGGTTTTTCTAATCAATATTGAAAAAATACTAACTTCTACATTACCTTCAATACCAACAACCAACAATTTATCGAAGATTTAGTCATTTGAATAAAATATCGGCAGCAAAAATCTAGTATCAGTTGTGTTTCAATAAAATCGATCACCCTATCAAAAGTATTTGTTTTTCCAACCAATTTAAAATTTGTTTTGTCAACTTTAGTGGCATCAAACGTTAATTTCCATTATATTGGTAATTATAATAATATATTGATACTAGGAACAGAAATTTTATTTGGCATAGTAAAATTTTGGAATGTATCAAATCCTTTCGTTTCATACATACTGCTGAGTATGAGCCTAATAGTCTGAGAAATCTGAATTCAAACCTCAGCCAAGGCGTTGTAGTTTCTTTTTTTTATTATTTTTAAATTGATGTTTTTATTGATTCAAATTGAAAGACACAGTTGTTGATATAATTTTATTCAAAATACAAAAAACAAAATATTAAAATTTTTAACTTGAAAAATTCAAATTTTAAATAAGACTAAGAAAATTTAAATCGAATTTGGCCTAGAGGAAAAGCAATGGGCTGACAAACGGAAGGTCGCCGGTTATATCCCAGTTCGGTTCTATCCATAATTTTTTTTTTTTTTTTGATAACTTTTTTATTGATTTAAATTAGAAGACTCAATTGATTTTCTGTTGTTGATATAATTTTATTAATAAACAAAGTATTCAAATTTCCAATACAAAGAAATTCAAAATTGAAATTTTACTATAAAAATTTAAATAGAGTTTAACTTAGAGCAAAAGCAATGGGCTAACAAGCGGAAGGTCGCCGGTTCTATCCCAGTTCGCGACATAAAAAATTTTTAATTTTTAAATAAATTATGTGGAACGTATTGTGCTATTTATAGAATTTATAATCCACAAACATTAAAGTAATTAATTAATATAACAAAAATTCAAAAATTGTAAATAAATTTCGGTAATTACAACAGTAATAAAAATGAATAAAAGTGATTGTACCTTCCACTACAAAAATTCGGTTGGATCTACGAATCTGTTTTCTGTGTGTATTAGACCTGGCGTTAAAAACTTTTTTTTTAAACTTGAATGTGGGTAGCGACAAAAATATGCGATTTGATGCCAAAATTGATGTAGCAAATTTTTAGGCTGATCGGAGGGTACCATCCCGTGCCACAATGAGGTCAAAGGCCAAAATTTTGAAAAATCAACCAAATACTTTTTTTTTGCATTTTATATATTTTTGTAATAAGAAATACTGTAAATATAATGTTTTTTCTTTAATTTTTATTTAATAGGCTTATTATTTTTATTTTAAATCATTGAAGATTTTGTATAGGCTGGAAAGTCCTTACGGTAGCCATCTACAATGTGTAACAAGTACTGTTTATCGTCTTCGTTGTGTGTTAAGCATCTGTTATAGTCAGTTATTAGTTTGACTTTTCTTTCGGCGGCATCATTCACAACAGTAATGCATTTTACGATTTGTCCCCCTTTACAAAATGCTTCGATCTTAGGCCAGTTTGACGGATCAAAGCGTAAGAAATCCGTAGAAATTTCCAGACGAGAAAAATTTTTTTTTGTTTTAGGAGTTACAAAAGAGCTTAAATCCTTGGATGTGAATAATTGTAATTCATCAACGCTTGCACACACTTTTTTAGAAGGGAAAATATCACCATCATCACCGATATGATTGTCTTCATGGGAGTCTATTTGCAACGCCAAAACCATCTTTTCCTTTATTTTTGAGTCTATATGTGGATCAAAAAAGGCAAGTGCAACTGCTTCCTCTGATAAATACCACAGGTGGTTCCGATTTTTTTTGAAAAAAGAATTGTAGATATTTTTTTTTATCAAAATACCCAATAATCCCCTTTATAAGTTGCATATCTCTATTTGGCGCTTCAACTGCAATTGCGGTTCTAAACCAGTATGGGATGTAGAGACTTACTAAGAAAATGCACGAATTCCATTCAACTGACTCGCAGACATTTTAAAGTGCTCGTTAAAAATATACATTTTGAGACAATAGATGCCCTTGGACATGAATCTTGCATGAGATGTCGCTCGAAATGTGAAATTGGGAATGGTACCACCAAGAAAAATAAATGCAAGTTGTAAGAGTTCTCTATAATCATGCCGAATGTGGACTTTCGCTAAATATTCAAGACAAAAGTGTTTCCTTGTTTCGCGTTCCTCGACAGATATGACACTCAAAACTTGTTCTTCCTGCATACAAGTGCTGTATCCCTTTGAATTTAGTGTGCTCCATTCCCGTGCAAAACGTTCAAAAATCGCCACCTCTGGACATGATGATATGCTGCAATCTTTCGAAAACATCGGTGTTCGAATGTCGTTGAAAGTGCATTTCATGCATCACCACCAGGATCACTTCGAGCGTCAGTTGCCGTCTGAATCAGACGAGCATGGGGAACGTTTCCACCAGGTATCAGCACAGTTGGAACACTGGTATAGTGGAAAAAAATTAGATTCACTTTTGGCAGATCTTTGCTGGAATTTGTTAATGGAATTGGAGGATAACGAATGATATTCCATTGCTTATTTCTCTATTTCAATTGCCAATTTAAAATGAATTACATTAATACGGAGAAACACGCATTTCCATTAATTTTTATACCGAAAAAATGTATTCAACCACAAAAAATTTATTTAAATCAATAAAAAATCCGAAAATCATCCGAAAAAGCGTAAAAAACGATGGTTTTTGTAATTAAAAAGTGTGTTGAGTTGCTTGAAATGGCAATAATATTGCATAATATATTGTAAAAAGGAAAAACGGTAAGAATTATGTCGATAAGTTTGCGCAAGAACTACAAAAAAGCGCATAAAAACAGCACAAAAATGGGGAAAATCGATGAAAAATGGGCAAAAATCATGAAAATAGGCTAAAAATTTTGATTTTCTCAGTTGAAATGTGCGTTCTAATGGTGGAAATAGTAATTGTGAGCCGTATAAAGATAACACAAGAAATTTTGAATACAGGAAAAGCGACTTAAATGGGCTTCAATGGGCTGAAAAGGTCAAAAATTGACGAATTGACCGAAATTCAAAAAAAAAAAACGCCATCAATTTTTCCCAATGAGCCAAATTGGCACTTTCATCGGTGGAGTAGTAGTCAGGGGGCTCATCCAAATACAACCATATGGTTTTCACATTAGTACCATTTTACAACTTGAACAGTTTAATTTTTAAAAACAAATAGCTAATTTCTGATGCGCAGCAACGATTCAATATTTGAATTTATAAACATATTTTAAACCTTTTTACAAACTATTCATTAGGCGTACTCATTATAGGACGTAAATTTCTTGTAAACCTTGAATAAATACAAACCATATTTTTAATGTATGGAGTTTGACATTGAACTCATAATCATGCCAGGTTTACACCGTTTACGGGTATAATACGAGTTTATATTTATAAGATGGCTTATTATGTTTTTCATAGTTATTTAATATACTAAGGCCTGGTATCTTATGTAATATTAAACAATGATTAAGAAGAAAATCATTGTTTGGGTCTTAATTACAGTAATCTCTGATTCTACTCTAAATATTGATTAAATTTAATTAAAGAAATTTCTGTGATTAAGCACTTAAACATAGATTTTTTACCCTAGAATTCCTGCACGCAGAAAACAGTCCCAGTTGTGGCCACCGAATTTGTTGCCAATCGAATTCGTGCGGTCACGACAACTATCTTTATATTAAATTATATTTTTCGTCGTGAAAGTCAATATTCGGTTGTCTAATTAAATATTATGTTCCACAAAATTTTATTGAAATTAAAAAACTTTTTTCGAATTTTCTGCTATTGAACCCGGCCATTCAGGTTAATATTTAACACTCTTACCCACTGCACCACAACCACTTTTAATTTTCTTAGACATATTTACTGTTTATACATATGAATATTTTATTTTAATTTAAAAAAAAAACATAAATATTTTTGTCTTTTCCGGGATTCGAACTCGGAAATCCGGCGTACTAGGCCAACTCTTTACCGACTACACCACAAACACTTATTAATTTTGAAGTCTAATTTTGAATTTATATGTTTTGCTTGGAAAACAAATATAGAAAAAAATTCGTTTACCAATACCAATCAATGGTTGTGTGTGTTATTAATACAATCCACAATTCGGTTGGTTTTACAAAAACTCGCCTTTAAGGTCATATTTGAATAGGATACCCGTATTTGTAGTTACCACTTTCGAATATTAAAATTATTTTAATAAAGGTTATAGGTAACCCTAATTTTCTTGTATATTTACTAAATAAATGGCTGCTTCTATTGCATAGAATTACTAAACTGATACTAACTTTAAAATTGCTTGGACATACCAATAATTTGTTAAAAGTATTGTTTTTTAGTTCATTTTCCCTATTTTTAATACCTAGTACAATATTTTTGGTGTAGTATTCAATTATAGGCAACTCCAAATAAAATAACGTCATGGCAAATTCATTTTAATGGTTTTGATCGAATTCCAACCAATCTTTTTCCTGGGTGTGTTAGTACTTACATTTTTTACTAATGTTGGTAACTTTTTAAAAAGTTTTACGTAGACCAATTATTTTCTAAAATAAACACCTTAAAACATCTCATTATATCCTCTAAATGATGTATATCTTTAGTAACTTGCCTAGTAATGTATATCTTCTCTAAAAAGACCAATTTTAACTAGGAAATTATTTGGCGGAAATTAGAATAAATGACATAAAAATAATTGGATGGTTAGAATCGGTCATAATATTTATATTCCTTTAGCACAAATAAGCCACGATTCGTGGGGGTAAAATTTGACCCAAAAAAGTGAAAACAAATATTTTCTTGTGCATGTATTTAAGGTGTCTCAGAACAATTTTGCAGTTCTGCCAAATTTAAGCTAATGGGTATAATTTTTTTACAATTATTGAACCAATTTTTATTATTTATCAAAATTTACTCATAAAACTTAACTTACCACATGTCCATATTTGACCATATCTTGAAATTTCGGACAGAGCCAGTTAACAGAAGTAAGATTTATACATACTCTTGAGATTCTAATGTCATGAGAATTTTTAAAGACGTCATATATTTTTCCACCAAGGATTATTTTTGGATTCATATCTTTTATTCTCCTCAAAATTTCTAAATTTTAATTTTAGAAATCATTCTTTGGGAGATGTCACTGCATGTGTATATTAAATTTGATCAATATATGCTTTCCTAAACCAACAACAAATAATGTACAGGCATATGTTGATTTGTTTCCCTTTGGACCTTGTTTCCTAATTATTTCAAACTATAAGGTTTGGATTGAATGTAGTCAAAAACATCAAAAATCATCTTATCCTTCATAAATATTTGTTAACAACACCTTCCTGGACTAAAATAAAATTTATAATTATACACACTTACCCAATGAAAAAAATTAAGATATGCATGTAGCATGCAAAAAGACACATCCGATTTGAGGCATTTAGCGATTGCAGATTTAAAAAATAACAATTTAGTCATCTATTGTATAATTTTATCACCCCGTGTCATGCGAAAAATTCAATAAAAAACTCGTATTTCGCGAGTTTTCAAAACTTTTTTATTTTCTTTTATTACTTATTCGTATTGTCAAATGAAAATATCTAAAATTAACAAATCATTGATTAAATTGTAATAAGTTACCGATATTATTTTAAGTAAGTTTAACGTTTAATCAATGGTTTCTTAATCAATAATTAAGGTAAAATAATCATTGGAGATAAAATACCAGCCCTTAGGCCTGGTATCTTATGTGATATTAAACAATGATTAAGAAGAAAATCATTGTTTAGCACTTAACTTAACAGTAACTCATCAAATTTTAATCTCTGATTTTACTCTAAACATTGCTTAAATTTAATTAAAGAAATTTCTGTGATTAAGACCTTAAACATAGATTTTCTACCCTACAAACCATGTTAGTATTAACATTTTTTTCTAATGTTGGTAACTTTTTAAAAAGTTTGACGTAGACTAATTAATTTGTAAATAAACACCGTACAACATCTTTATGTGACATCTAAATAATGAACATCTTTAGTAACTTGCACATATATATTCTCTAAAAATACCAATTAGAATTAAGAAAATGTTTGGGGAAAATTTTAATAATATGACATAATATTGGATTCTGTACTAATAGTTTGTTAGAATCGGTCATAATTTTGATCTTTATTTAGCACAAATAAACCATGATTTGTGGAAGGAAAAATTGACCAAAAATGTGATTAAGGTGTCTCACAATAATTTTTTGAATTCTGCTGTTTTTAATTACAAATAATTAAATTTTCGAATTTTCTGGAAAAATATGAGATATATAAAAATATAAGACATACTTCACGTGCTCCTGCAAGATCTTAAATTGTAGTTAATGAGTACAGTTTTTTATTAAATTTGTTCTTATTTTGCTTATTTATTTAACCAATTTTTACTATTTAATAAAATTTAACCATAATCTAACACATTCTATTAAAAATTGTTGAAATGTCGGACAGAGTCAGTTAACAGAGGTAAAGATTTATGCATACTGCTAAGATTCTATAGTAGTTGTTTAGACCAGTTATAGGCACACTTAAATATTTCATGCAGTAAAATTTTTAAGTAAGCCATATATTTTTTCCTCCGAGGAATATTTTTGGATTCATATATTTTATTTTCCACAAAATTCGAAAATTATAATTTGTTCAATTAACACAAAATTTCACAGACATGACTCTTAAGAAGATTTTTGCTTTGTACACAAAATTGTTGGAAGATATCTTAAAAATAGAATCAAGAAAATCAAGCGTTTACTTTCGCGGTTTGTAAAAATTTACTGCTTTAGAAAATATCACTGTATGTGTATATTAAATTTGATCCAGATATATTTACCTAAACGAATAACAAATTATATAGAGGCATTGCTATTTTACTTTTCCTTTGAACATAGTTTCCTAATAAACTCTGACTTTAAAATTTGTATTTTGAATGTATCAAAAACATCAAAAATCATCTTGTCCTTCATAAATATTTCTTAATAACACCTTCCTGGACTAAAAACAAATTTATAATTATACACACTTATCCCATGAAAAAAATTAAGATATGCATGTAGCATGCAAAAAGACACTTCCTATTTGAGGCATTTAGCGATTGATGATTTTTAAAACAACAATTGGGTCATCTGTTTTATAATTTTATGACCCCGTATCATGCGAAAAATTCAGTAAAAAACTCTTATTTCGCGAGTTTCTAAACTTGTTTTATTTTCTTTTATTTCTTATTCGTATTGTCAAATGAAAATATCTAAAATTAACAAATCATTGGTTAAGTTTTTATAAGTTACCGATATTATTTTAAGCAAGTTTAAGGGCTAATCAATGATTTCTATATCAATGATTAAAGTAAACTAAGCATTGGAGATAAGATACCAGCCCTTATACTTTTGAATATTTTACTACTGATTGTTTTCTTTAGCATTTTCATTTCTGTTTTCCGTATAAAATTTAAATGTGAAAATATCGAGAAGTAGTTTAAAGTAGCGAGTACGGAAGATACTCACCACTCATATTTATACCAGCACTGATATAAAAGGATAACGTAAATGACTGACTCACTGACTCAACTTTGCTCAACCCAAACAGCCAGTAAGTTGAAACTTGGTATATATGGAATGGGCAGAAAGGGAAAAAGTCTCCGTCTTGACGGCCTCCCCAAACGATTTTGATTTGAAACCTAAGATGTTAGATATGTATTCCTTGAAGTAAATGGTAACTTGTCTGGAAAGTAAGGTAAAGGGGGGGGGGGGGGATCCTTTGCCACTTTTTTTCAAAGCACTGTCATTTCTTAACCACTAATTATTTTTCAAAAATTACTTTCAAATTAAAAATCTACATATCTTAGCTCTACTTTTTATGATTTTTATTCTAATTGTTTGCATATCTTCTATTACTTTTTAATGATTTTCAAAATAACCCAAATCGTCGAAACTGCCTTAAAATTGGTGGACATTCGCCAAAAGAGTTAGAAACAATTTCAACAAAAAATTTCGTTAATACAGCAAAGTCAATATTTTAATGATTGAAATACATAATTTATAATAAGTCCTTTAAGATATATGATTCTTTTCAATTAACAACCCAGCCAGCAAATTGTGGATACTTTTTTGAGGGTTCTTATTCTATGAGTCAAAACTTACTCAAATAAAAATCATTTTTTAAAATTATCAAATTTTTTGTCAATAATGAATCACAATAATTTGATTAAAAAATTATTAATTCTTGAGCCTTTTGAATTTTTTAAAATCTTTTTTCAAATCAGTATTGAATCAAAAAAGAAGGCTTTTTTGCATGAACCACTTTCATACAAAAATTTGAATTTTTAATAATATTTTTCGAGATTTTTTTTGATTCATTTTTGGGCTTGTTTGCTGGCTGGGAAAGCTTCACTATACTAAAAAAAAAATAATTTCAAATTATAAGTAAATGACTCTTCAAAAATATTAATATAAGTTTAAAAATGAATACGATTATCCTAATTTACTATTAAACATATTTTATGAATATGGGTCATTCCATTTCAAATCGACCAATGGTTGGAATCGACCCCTTTCGATTTGGATGAATTTTGGTCCGAACTTTTCTTTCATCATATAACAAAGTTTTGCCAAAGGAAAAAAATTACAAATTTTTTTACAAAAGTTATGCAATATTTAAAATTCCAAAAACTGCCATATTTTTTCGCATTTTTTGTGTTGTTACGAGCTTATTTTTTGAATATCTCGAAAACTATAACAGCTACAACAATCGGTGTTATCTCGTTTTAAAGAGGATGTTTAGGGACTTAAAAAAATATATAACGAAAACTAAACATTTTCTTGGTGAAATGGAGTAGTTTTTTTTAAGTCGTCGTCGCTGTTTTTTCCCCTTTTGAAGGTTATCGATATGGATTATTCCGGGTGCATTCCAAAAACCTGTCGCTATGACCTTGTTGGCCAACAAATCCACTTTGGCCTTCTTCGGAGCCAGTTCAGCGGGAGAAGCCCATTGTTTAGAATGCTGCTTGGTCTCCGGTGTGTTGCTATGGATCTCCGTTTCATCTACATTTACAAAAACTCATTCGAATTGCAGTTAAATAACTCAAAACAATCCTTTGAAGTTGTCACACGATTGAGTTTATGGTTAATTGAATTTCAAATCAACAGCACAGTGTCATATGAAATGCCTATGGCATCAGCAATCTTACGCTCTTTCATACTGCAATCGGCCAACAACATATCGTGAATTTTTCGACATTTTCGAGTTTATTGAGCTTAATTGGCCGTCCAGAACATTCAGCGTCACTAGGCTTGTGCGACCACAATGTACCCCAGTAAACCACTTTTTTCCATTAAAGTTGATGGTGCAGAGTCCCCATAGTACTTATCAAGCTTTTCCTTGTTTTGAGTGACCTTTTTTTTTTTGTCGCAAAAAGTAATGTTTGGTGAGCACCCGAAATTCACGTTTTCCAAAATTTCTGTTTTAAATGCAAAGTTAACGACGGAACTTGCGCAAAGACAAGATGGTACTTTACTTGAGCAGTATTGCATTTTATTTCGCTACGAGGGAAATTCAAAAAGACACGGACTTATTGATCCGCCCTCGTATATAGAACAAAGTTTTAAAAAAAGAAGTTCTATCGAAATATTTTGCAAATAAAAAAGCTTTGTAAAACTTTATAAAAAAAGTTTTACAAAGCTTAAAAATAATATACAAATTTAAAATATTTTCTTGTTCTATGACCTGTTAACTTATCACAGAATAAACTGAGTTTAGTGCTTAACCATAGTTATAAATGTCAAATTTATATGGAAATATCTGTGGTTAACTTTTAACCATGGTTATGTTGGAAATAAGTTACTCGCCCTATAAGTTATATCGACCTTTTTGTATTGTATATATTATTCAGATATATGAATTATCTCAAATGGACTTCCAAGGTCACTTTGAAGTATGGAATAAAAGACTGTTTATTCATTTTATTCTATCCGACGTTTCGGTGGTTAATTTTCCAACATCTTCAGGGATAATTTTATTTAATAAATACTCTTTCTTCAATTATCACATTAGATCTTTTTTAAACCAAAAGACGGCTTTATACAATGTTGAGAGCATGACATAAAACACGAATCAATTTAAAAAAAATAATTGCAATTGCAGTTATCGTCAAATGGAAAAACGTTATGTTTTTTTCTAACAAAAAGTGGTTTTTGCTGTCAAAACTTGGATAAAAATATTTCAGGATTCCCCGGAAAGTTCAAAAAAATTTTCCCATTCCCGGGAGTTAAAAAATGCCGGTAATTTAAAACCCTAGCCGTGATGCACCAACCCTTTGTAACTCCAGCGGCCATCTGGTGATTGTGTCGCAGAGCCAACAACTAATATAAAATTAATGTTTTTTCACACTTTTTAAACATTTATTAAAATCAAATTATTACACAACTCTACAAAATATGGCAATATTTATAAGTTAAACAACTTTGGAATGGTTTTAGGATAACTAGGGGGTGCTGATTTCGAATCTGCAACCAGTTTGTTCAAATTAGCTCTAAGTTTTGCACAATTTGCCGATTTTTGCAATAAAAAATTCATAATTTAGCTTCCAAAAGAAAACGCTTTACACAGTTTAAGCTTAATTCGGTGCCCTATTCTTCAAACTTAAGTGTGTATCAATATCTCAATAAATTTTATAAATATAGTCGCTCAAAGCCCAACTTTGAATTTTTTAAGTTTTTTTAAAAAAAGAAATTTAGATATAAGACGAAGTCCGATTTTAAATATCAAAGCCAATTTTGAAAGCAAAAGGTCCAAAATTTGAATATAGTATGTCACATTGCATTAACAAATTATGTGCACTTTTAGAGCCTTTTGTAATTAAATTTTGACTTCAAATGAACAAAAAATATTTTACTCTACTAAAAATCTACTGTACTATTACAGAATTTTTTTCTTATAAAAACATCAGATTTCATTCACTATTAATTTTTTTACGAAATTATTGCGATTTTCAAAGTTTATATTTAAATAATGCCTTCGGACTCTTTCTACAATTATTTCTCGCTGAACTCATTTTGAATGTGTATGAAAATATTGTGATTTAAATATAAACTTTGCAAAACACACTAATTTCGCAAAAAAATAAATAGTGAATGAAATCTGAAGTTAAAAAAAAAAAATCTGTTAAAGTACAGTAGATTTTTAGTGGAGTAAAATATTTTTTTGTTCATTTTAAGTCTAAATTTAATTACAGAATTCTCTAAAAGTGCACACAATTTATTAATGCAAAGTGACATATATTCAAATTTTGGACGTTTTTCTTTCTAAATTGACTTTTATATTTAAAATCGGACTTCGTCTTATATTTAAATTTTTTTTTTAAACCTTAAAAATTTTTTAAATTTGGATTTTGAGCGACTATATTTAGAAAATTTATTGAGATATTGATACACACTTAAGTTTGAAAAATAGGGCACGGAATTAGGCGTAAACTGTGTAAAGCGTTTTCTTTTCGAAGCTATAGTTACTAAATTATAAAATTTTTATTGAAAAAATCGGCTGAAAATTTAAAAAAATTTAAAATCGCGAATTGCGCAAAATCTAGAACCAATTTTAACAAACTGTTTGCAGATTTGAAATCAGCACCGCCTAATTATCCTAAAACCACTGCAATAATATTAAATATTTTTTTTGTAGTGCAGTCCCGTGTAAAAAAGATCAGATCTGGCCAGATCTCAGTAGATCTTACCAGATCTAATTAGATCTCAAAATTGGGGAAAGATTTGAGATCTAATTAGTTCTGATCAGATCTAGGCATATATGGCGCAATTGCCCAGAACACTTTAGATTTGAACAGATTTGGCACTACACCATTTCCAACTGTAATTTAGAAAATAAAATTGAAATCGAGATTTTCCATTTGAAATTGAGAAAAGTTCATTTGATTTTCTATTTAATATTGAGAAAAGAACAATTGATTTTGAGATTTTCCATATGAAATTGAGAAAAAAGCAAATGAAATTAAGATTTTTCATTTAAGATTGAGAAAGGAACAAATGAGATTGAGTTTTCCAATTCAAATTGAGAAAAGGGCATATGCAATTGAGATTTTATATTTGATATTGGGAAATAACAACAGAAATTTAGATTCTCCAATTGAAATTGAGAAAAGAGCAAATGGTATTGAGATTTTATATTTGAAATTAAGAAAAACACAAATTAAATTGGGAAAATTATAAATTAAATTAAGAAAAGAATAAATGTAATTGAGAAAAAATCAAATGATTTTGGGAAAAACTTTAATTAAAGAACAATTTTTATTAAATCATACATTACTTTATACCTTATTTCAGTGATCAATTTTACAGGCGATTAGATCCAAGGTAATATATTGGGAGGAGGTGATTAAATAAGTGGTTACTTATGTGGTTACGAGGATGGAAAAAAATGTGTCTAAAACAGATTTTCATAAAAAAATTTTTAAAAAGTAAATGAATGAATGCTTCGTATTTTGATGTCGAAAGGTATGCACATTACCCCTTACAAAAAAACACAAAATAATCGGCCTGATTACGAGTGTCGTATTTGTAGTCGAAATTTTCGACTCCATATAAAATGATTTTGTATATAATGGAAATTATAAAGAAATGAAACTCTGATACTGGATTTTTTTTTAAATCTGAGTGTTATATATGCTAAATCCAATTGAAAAATTGTTCAAAAGTTGTGTTTTTAGCGAAATTTCAGCAAATTCGTCTTAGTTTCGACTACGACATTCGTAATAAGGCCGAATGTGTCTAAAAATAGATTTTGAAAATTTTTTTAATCGTTTCTATGTGTTTATAACTCATGGAACACGTAATCAGTGATAGGTAAGTCCTTACTTTTTACTTTGAAATAATTCGGAAGGTAAGGAGTTATCATTACAAGGTAATGTGTGAGTATATCGCACCCATTACCAAAGTCTTGCTGGGATGGCAGATTGATGGAATGTGCAGGAATGTTATATTGCTCTGCTGCAGTAGCAAGCAGTTACCAATATTCTAGCTTCATCAATACGGTTTTCAATGTACATCAATCTCTCCTCCAAAATTTTAGGTGCGGAAACTGTTGGAATGCCCATGTTGGACTGGACATGGGCTTTTATTTTTACCATATTATTTCAATGGTGTTGAGCATGGGGATTAAGGGCTCAAACTGAGCAGAGTTCCGAAAGAGTTTTCAAATACAGTTTCGAACCTGTTGTAACAAGTAGCATTATCAACAACTACCACCTACTCTGAAAGGTCGTTCCCCATCTCCTTCCATCTAGGGTTGCCATTTCCATTTTGAGAAAAAGAGGACGTCAACCTTAAAAAAAGAAGACATTTGTCTTAAAAAAGAGGACAATTTTTTTAAATAAATTAATTTTATAAAAATTAACAACGCGATAAAATATACAAATAAAAATTTATTTTATAAATAAAACAATTTTTATTCCCACTAAAAAAAAATTTACAGAAAACATAAAAATCATTCTGAACTTTAAATTAGTGGTACTTAAATAAACAAACAAAAAACGTAACGATTAACCATTTCATTGCATACATATTCAGGAATGTACATTTGTATAATTTCTTGATACGAATTGTAATTGTAAATGGTTTCGGGAATGTTTTTCAACGCTTCCAATTTAAATCAATATATTACTGTCGCATTTCTTATTATATTTGGCTCTAATAATATATATTAGAAATAGTTTCGGGATTCAATTTATTTCTTTTTGGGGTCCACTGTGCCTTGATTAAAGAAGATATAAGTTCTACGCAGAGCTGTGAAGAATTAATTCCTTAATTAAGTTTTTCTATTCTGAATTAAAAATTCGGTGAATTAATTCACAAAGCACCATATATTGAATGGAATTAATTCATATTTGTTTTCGTTCGATTAATTTTGTTACGAATGAATTCAATTGCTATAGTTCTTTTTATTGAATCAAATGAATTAATTCACTGGTGAATGCGTTCAATTTTATTTATAAATAAAATTTGTAATACGAATAATGAGCAATTTTACAGCGTTTGCTAGTAAAAATAAACAAATTATATATTAAGTGTTAGAGAAACCCGATGCAGTTTATCAATCTATATGATTAAAAAATCAAGTTCCAAAAATCATCGGGTTAATATATAATTTATTTTTACTAGCAAACGCCGTAAAATTTCTTAGTATTCGTATTACAAATTTTATTTACAAATAAAAGTTTTCTTCTACTGAACGGCAGAAAACAGGCTTTGAATTCAGTGAACGTAGTTTTTTTTAATTCATTGAGCGTATTTTTCTTTAATTCGTTGAACGTATTTTTTTTTTTTTTTATTGACTGAACGAATTCAGTGAATTCATTCAAAAAGGAATTAATTCTTCAAAGCTCTGGTTCTACGTTGCTGGTAAGCAAAAACAAAACTCAACAACTTTTTTAATTTCATAGAAAACAAAAATTTTAATAAAAAAAATCGCACCAAAACTTGTTATTAGTCGTGTTAATTGAATTTAAGTTTTTTAAATAATTTTTCATGACAAGGAATTCATTAAATACATTTTCACCATTAAAATCAATGTTAAATTTTTTTAAAAATTCAATAGTTGGCTCACTGCTGATAAGCTTCACATTTTGGCAATCAAAGTAAGTGATGACAAGTCAATTGAGATAACAGCGAGAAAGTAGCGATACCAACAATTGAAAAATTTAGTATCAATAAAAAAAGAGGACGCCCTAAAAAAGAGGACGGTGTCCGGGGAAAAGAGGACGGATGGCAACCCTACTTCCATCTCACCAGAAAATATTTTATACATTCTCTAGCAGCAGGTACATTAACAGAACTTCTATTTTCATCCATTTTAATAACGCGTGATGGTCCTTCCAATCGCTCCGATCAAATGAACATTTGGTCCATGTGATGATGGGAGCGTTTAGGTAGCGGGAATTCAAATTGAAATTTATTTCGTTCAGCCGAACTATGTATTTGATACCGGCTCTGACATACTCATTCACACGAGTAACGTATTCTGAAAGTTATTAATTGTAACCAGCTCAATGTGGAAAGATTTTCAGGAATATATTTGGCCATGTAAGGTATTTCCAACTTCTTGGTATTTTTATCTCCGTGCAGGGCTTAATTTCATTCACAAGAATTTTATTAAATTGCAATTAAAAATTTCTCAATTTAAAATTTTATTTTCTCAATTTCAAATGAACAAATCTAATTTCCATTTGTTTTCTTCTCAATTTTAAATGTAAAATCTCAATTTCATGTGTTCTTTTCTCAAAATCAAATTAAAAATCTCAATTTCATATATGCTTTTCTCAATTTTAATTGGAAAATCTCAATTTCATTTCGTTTTTTCTCAATATGAAATAGAAAATCTTAATTTCAATTGTTCCTTTCCCATTATCAAATGGAAAATCCCAATTTCAATTGTTGTTTTCTCAATACTACATGAAAAGCTCTCAATTTCAATTGGAAATGGTGTAGATAACCGTACCGTACTTTATAAAATTTTATGGTTCGAAAGAGGAAAAGCGCCCCCTTTAACGGCCTGCCCAAATTAGTGGGACGAGGGAGCTGAAATTTCGTGTTCAGGTTCCTACTCCAGCCTACACACATAATAATCCATGCATAAAAATACGAAATAAATGTCAAAACAACAAAACCTTTCGTAAAATAAACCATTTTTCGTGTATTTTACGAAAATTTTTGTTACTTTGACATTTTTTCGTATTTTTATGCATGGATTATTATCAGTGTAGACAACCGATAAGATGGAATTTTTGGAAATTCCTACAGGGAAGGGTAAAAAGGGAACCCTTGACTCCTTTGACGATAGACCTAGAATTTACAGTGTGTATTCTTGGAGCATGAACTAACCCGGAATATTTTCTGTTCCAAAGAATCGGTTGTAGAAGCTACTTTTCCTTTTCAACTCCTTCTACTGTCAATTCAAACACCGATGATTTTTGTTTGAAGTTGTCCCGAAAGCAATCGATTCTATAGCTCCAAAGTGGAACCGGTTGCCCTAGATTCAGTTCTGAAACTAGTTCTAGAACTGATTCTCCGTCAGTCATAACTTCCATATTGGATCCGTGGAATTGGTTCCCGATTGTAAAAAATGTTACTGGGTAACACCCATAAGGTACTTTTGTGAATTTTGGACAGGAACGTGATAAAAATGCTCTGTCAGAAGGGAAAAAGTTAATATTTGAGATGAAAGTTCCACCTCTGTTGTAGACATCCACTGATACGGGATTATTGAAAATTCCTACACGGAAGGGCAAAAAGAGCAAACGTTTCCCATTTGACAGCCTGCCCAAACTGCTGGAATTCGGTATATAATTTCCTCCTTCAGCTTGAATGACCGATAAGGCAGAATTTTCGGAAATTCCTACCGGAAAGGGCGAAAACTGTAAAAGTCTCCCCCCTGACGGCCTGCTTGGAGCCCTTTATCGAGAAACGTAAAATTTATAATATGTCTTCCTTAGAGTATGAGCTAAATTACCGACAAAGAGTGCCGCCCTTAACTCCTGTCTAAACCTCTTTGGCTAGAAGCTTGAAATTTAAAGAACGAGTGTATTTGGAACAATAAAATTGAGAAGCGAAATGGAACCGGAAACGAGTAGAATTGAAACACTACACAAGTGAAATGAAATTGAAAGGAAAACGAGTGGAATTGAACACAAGACAGTGGAAATGGAATGGAATGTGAACGAAATGTGGAACGAAATTGAACGGGGAGCGAAATGGTATGGAATGGGGAATAAGAGAAATTGTAACACTAAATTTAAAAACAGAATGAAACGGCGTAATTGCAAAGAAATGGAAGGGGAAGAGAAACGATTGTTATTGAAACACAAGACAGTGGGAACGAAATGGAATAAAACGGGGAACACGTGTAGATGGAAAATTTAAATTGGGAAATAAAACGGAACGGGGAACGATTGGAATTGAAAACTTGAAACGAAATGCAATGGAATAATGAAAGAAATGGAATAGGTCAGGAAAATATTGGAATTGGAACACTTAAATTGAGAAACGAAATGGGATGGGAAACGAGCGGAATTGAAACATTAGATAACTACACCATTTTCGACTGAAATTGAGAAAATTCCAAATGAAATTCAGAATTTTCACATAAAATTGAGAAAATTCTAAATGAAATTGCGATTTTATATTTGATTTTAAGAAAAATCCAAATCAAATTGTGATTTTTTATTTAAAATTGAGAATATTCCAAATAAAATTTAGATTTTTTATTTTATAATGAGAAAATTCTAAATAAAATTGAGGTTTTCTTTTTCAAATTGGGAAAATTCTAAATAACATTGAGATTTTCCTTTTGATATTGAGAAAAATCCAATTGAAATAGGGATTTTCCATTTTAAATTGGGAAAAATTCAATTAAAATTAAGGCTGTTTATTTGAAATTGGGAAAATTCTAAATTAAATTATGACTTTCTATATGAAATTGGGAAAATTTTTATTGAAATTGTGATTTTTCGTTTGAAATTGGGAAAGTTTTAAATTAAATTACGAAAAATGTAAATTGAGAAAAGTATATTTGAATTTTAGATATTTCCAAATGAATTTCAGAATTTTCATTTGAAAATTGGATTTTCAATTTGAAATTGAGAACTTCCATTTAATTTTCATATTTTTGTTTTAAACTGAAAATTTAATTTTTCCAAACAATTAAAAAACGCAATGTTACAGAAAGTAAAACTAAAAAATTCAACAAACATGAAATAAAAAAAAAAACGAAATATTATAATTAACACATATTACAACCTTTCATTCTCCGAGTGGCATGTCTTCCAATGCCAATGCCGCTTGATGAAATGTTGTGGTATGCTGAATAGCTCTACTACAACGCCACTTGATATTAGAGTTTTAGAATTATCAATAACTCCTTCCAAGTACGCAAGGCTTTGTTCTCCTATATTCGGAGGGTGTACAATCGGAACATTCATGTTGGCTTTGACTTCGCTTTTAATTTTGGAACAAATTATTTCAATGGGATTCAGCATTGGTGAGTAGGGGCTCAGTCTTAGCAGAGTAGCAACACAATTGTCAAAAATACTTTCGAGACGACTATGGCATGGTGCGATATCGCATACTACAACAAGTTCTTACAGCTGATTGCCGGATTTTTCCCACCTTAATAGA
The DNA here is from genome assembly GCA_949987735.1 of Leucophora obtusa. NCBI lineage: Eukaryota > Metazoa > Arthropoda > Insecta > Diptera > Anthomyiidae > Leucophora > Leucophora obtusa. Next base: position 183,272,919 of record OX465295.1, on the reverse strand, counting down.
TTTCTTTGAACCAACTCGTTTGCACTATCCACTTTGAACGATCCTTTACGTCTATCCATTAGAAGAACTCCAGAAGTTCCAATTGCTCCAATCAGGTGTACGTTAGGGCCACGGGAAGTAGGCAATCTCTGAACTGATCGAAAACCAACTCTCGACCAACCAAATATTCTACGACAGAAAAGGTTAAAGTTGGTCTCGTCAACCCAGACTACCTGCTTACCTGCCCTTATGTACTCATTTAGCTGATGGACATATGATGCTCTCTTTGTTTTGTTATTGTGACTGTTCATTGCCACCGGCTGCACGTGGACGGCTTTGATTGTGTACATCCGTCCGTGAAGAGATTTTGACACTGTCGATAAGCACACCCGTTTTTTGAATTCCGCAAATATTTTTGATGAAATTTCACGAAGCGTGATATCTGGCTTCACCTCGATCCACGCTAAATTATATCAATTTCATTTTCACTCAAACAGCGGGCTTTGCAACCTCCAATTTGTAATGGCATTTCTTTGGTGTCACCCAACGATGAGCAGTTTTATAACAAACATTTAATGAAGAAGCGAGCTCCGTCCAATAATTTCCTTTATTTGCTGCATCCCGAAACCGCTTACGATCTTGAGCTGAATACTTTTTGTATGTTTTGCGTTCAACTCTTTCTGCATCTTTATATATGTAAATGTTAAAACATTATTGACGTAACATTCTATCACATATTTGAAGAAAATGTACTTACCATCAATTTCACTTCTGCATAACGGGCACTGTATGTTAAAGGTTTCGCAACACTTGAAGTGAAATAAATGGCGACATGGAATTAGCCGACTTATTTCACCACGATTCAATTGACCAAACAAATTCCACAATTGTCCTTTAATTCCATTTTTTTGTACAATCGTTTTAAAACAAATTTCTACATTATCTTTCTGCGGTTGTTGGACAATTATTTTGTGACATTAATGCATTAATGCTTTTGCTACATACATCCACATTATGCTATCAGCAGGGGTTATTTCATATATTCTCTAAAAACTCATAACTCCTTAGTGGTTTTCTAAATTCCAAACGTAAAATCTTAATTTCAAATGGAAATTTTACAATTCTCAATTACAAATATTATAATCCCAATTTCATTTGTAATTTTCTCAATTTCATTTATAATTTTCTAAATTTCAAGTGAAAAGTCTCAATTTCAAATTAAAATTTCCCAAGTTTATATGGAAAATCACAATTTAACATGGAATTTTCCCAATTTCAAATGAAAACCCACAATTTCATTTGGAAATTTCGCAATTTCAAAAAAAAATTCCGATTTTCAATTAAAATTTTCTGAAATTAAAATAAAAAGTCTCAATTTTATATAGAATTTTCTCAATTTGAAAAGAAAGAAGTCAATTTCATTTGAAATTTTCTTAATTTAAAATACAAGATCTGAATTTCTAATGGAATTTTCTAAATTTGAAATCAAAAATCTCAATTTCTTTCAAAACTGTCCCAATTTAAAATCGAAATTCTGAATTTGTTTCGAAATTTTCTCAATTTTATATGGAAGTTCTTAATTTCATTTAGAATTCTCCCCATTTCATTCGGAAAGCTCTCAATTTCAATTAAAAATGGTGTAGAAAGAAATGGAATATAAGTTGAATGACTCAAACCGCTGGAGTTTGATACTTGAAATGTTGCATTTGACTCTACCTTTAATATACACGGAAAAAATAAGAAGTGTATAATTACAATATGCGACAGTCAAAATCGGGATGGGATGAAACCAACGGGAAATGTTATATCGGTCAAAAACAAGTTATACGTGTCCCGGCGTTCTCCTCTAGGAATCGAGATATATCTTTTTTTGACATAACTCCAGAACCACTAGTCCGATTTTGCTCAAACAATTTTAAAAAAATTAAAATTTACAATTTCTTTTATCTGTTCATATAACGTTTTTCTATATACTTAAAGGAATTGTAATTTTTAATTTTTTTTAAATTGTTTGAGCAAAATCGGACTAGTGGTTCTCGAGTTATGTCAAAAAAAGATATATCTCGATTCCTAGAGGAGAACGCCGGGACATTTTTGAAAAAATCGAGAAAACTTTTTTTAATATTTGCTTTTAAAAACATGAAATTTAACCCAGTCCACCAGATTGTCAGCCAAGACCTCTACACTCTAATCTAACGAGACTTGTTATAGATGTGTGATAGCTACAAATTAAATGAATGATAAAAGCATTTCGAGCTAACTTATAAGCATCGAAAAAAGGTATTCCAGAAATTATTAAATGTATTTTAGAAAATTTTAATTGTATATCCCAAAATATTATTTGCACTTCAGAAACTACAATATTACGCAAATTTAATTATTTATTTATTTAGTTGTGTCCAGAAATAATGAAATCTATTTCAGAATTTCATAGCTAATAGAGAAAAATTTCTCAAATACATTTCATAATTTCGGAAATACGATTGATAATTTCTGAAATACAGTTTGATAATTTCTGAAATACAGTTGTGAATTTCGGAAATACAATTAATAATTTCTGAAATACAATTGATAAAACTGAACTTCAATTGACTAGTTCTGAAATACAATTCATAAATGTGAAAAATAATTGATGAGTTCTGAAACACAATTGATAAAACTGAAATTCAATTGATTATTTCTGAAATACAATTGATAAATCTTAAAACAATTAATACAATTGGAAATGGTGTAGAGCGTCAAAAAGATGTAAATAAAATTATTTTATCCAAAGATTTCAATTTAATAAAAAAATAAATATATAATTTTATAAAAAAATTTATAGAAAAAAAAATTTAATTTTATAAAAAGAAATTAATTTTGTAAAAGAAATACATATTGAACTCGTTACCTTCTGAGTTTAAACCTTATTTTAACAAAATATTGTAATTTTTATACAATCAGTGCTCTGCCAGTCTATTATTTTTTTAACAGTTGGCAATATATGTCTGGGATCTTATTTAATCCCAAATAAATGGAGATCTTACGTAGTACCCAAATATAATGCGGCATCTAATTTTATCTGTCATTTTTATGGATACTTTTAGATCTCAATCCCCAAATATATTGCTGTTTCTAATTCGATCTGCCATTTTAATACCGAAATAAATTGCTGGATCTAATTCGATCTGCCATTTTTCTGATAAATTTAGATCCAAATTTATCCACAAATATATTGTTGAATCTAATTCGATGTACCATTTTTCGGATCAAATTAGATCTAAGTTAATCCACAAATATATTGCTGGATCTAATTTGATCTGCCATTTTTCGGATCAAATTAGATCTAAGTTTATTTAGCTAGATCTAATTCGATCTGCCACTTTTTCGGATCAAATTAGATATACGTTTATCCACAAATATATTGCGGGATCTAATTTGATCTGCCAAAATTGAGATCTAAGTTTATCCCCAAATATATAGCTGGATCTAATTGGATCCGCCATTTTTCGGATCAAATTAGATCTAAAAATATCCGCAAATATATAGCTGGATCCGCCAATTTTCGGATCAAAATAGATCTAGGTTTATCCCCAAAGATATCACTGGACCTCCCAATTTTGAGATATAACTTGATCTTAGTTTATCCCCATATATACAATGGGATCTAATACGATATGATTGGATACACCCAATTTTGAGATCTAATTGGATCAGCTAGATATTACAGCAGATCTTAAACAATATCAAATTGGATATAATTAGATATTGCGCGAGATCAATATTTTTTACTCGGGTTATGACGTACCATATATGACCATATATTGTTTAAATGGCACCATATATGATAATATCTAGTTTAACTGTCACCATATATAATTATATATTGTTTAAATGATACCATATATAATTATATATTGCTAAAATGCCACCATATATATTAAGATATAGTTCTATATATAAATATATATGCAATAAGATCAACCATGTTATGTAATATATAATTATATATGCCATATCTAATATTATGAAGGCCGATATCTAATTAGATGAAATTATATATGGCATAATATAAGGAAAATTTTTCGGAAAAACGTCATATATAATTATATATGGATATACATAACCACATGTCTAATTATATATTGTAATATATGCCACATATGATTATATATAATTTTTTTTTACTCGGGTAGTACTAACGCCGAAATATAAGTAGTAAAAAATTTTAGTTTCATTACACCCAGGAAAAAGATTGGTTGGAATTCGATCAAAACCATTAAAATGAATTTGCCAGGACGTTATTTTATTTGCAGTTGCCTATAATTGAATACTACACCAAATATTTTGCTGTGTATTAAAAATAGGGAAAATGAACTAAAAAACGATTCTTTTAACAAATTATTGGTATCTCCAATCAATTTTAAAATTAGTATCAGTTTAGTAATTCTATGCAGTAGAAGCAGCCATTTATTTAGTGAATATACAAGAAAATGTGTGTTACCTATAACCTTTATTAAAAAAATTTTAATATTCGAAAGTGGTAACTATAAATACGGGTATCCTAATCAAATATGACCATAAAGTCAAGTTTCTGTAGAACCAACCGAATTGTGGATTGTATTGATAACACACACAACTATTGATTGGTATTGGTAAACGAATTTTTTTACTATATTTGTTTTCCAAGCAAAACATATAAATTCAAAATTAGACTTCAAAATTAATAAGTGTTTGTGGTGTAGTCGGTAGAGAGTTGGCCTAGTACGCTGGATTTCCGAGTTCAATTCCCGGAAAAGACAAAAATTTATATGTTTTTTTTTTAATTCAAATAAAATATTCATATGTATAAAGAGTAAATATGGCTAAGAAAATTAAAAGTAGTTGTTGGGGCAGTGGGTAAGATTGTGAACTATTAACCTGAATGACCGGACCGGGTTCAATGGGTCATATGAATAAAACTTAGCAATTACTTCGAAGTAATTACTTTGGGCTTAGGAATGGCTTTTAACTCCAAATTTACCAATCGGCTGGTAGAATAGCATGAAATATAATCGAAAATCAAAAAATTAAATTTCTAGTCTACTCTCAAGCAGACTAGATTTGTGAAGTAATTGCTTAAAAAACCCTGTATTTCCCCCTATTAGTAATATCTATTTTTTATTCATATGAGCCAATACCAGAAAATTCAAAAAAAAAGTTTTTTAATTTCAATAAAAGTTTGTGGAACATAATAATATTTATGTGGAACATAATATGGAATTGGACAACCGAATATTGGCTTTCACGACGAAAACTATAATTTAATATAAAGATAGTTGTCGGTGGCCACAACTGAGACTGTTTTCTGGGTGTTATATAACCACTTATTTGGTAATGAAAAATTTTGTTGGGATGCCCTCTATTGAGTATTTTGAATACTAATATTAATTCAATGAAAATCTGGATTCATTATTTAAAGCTTAATCGTAAAATTTTTCATTATTTAAAAGTTTGTAACACTTCTTATGGACATATTAAAGAAACTTTTGATTAAAAAACTCCTTTAAGTACCATTTTTCAACAATCTAGCGATAAAAATGCTAAATTTTTGCACTGTTTATAATCTAGTGATTTTCTAGTGATTTTTGGGTCTGATCTAGCCATTTATTTTGAAAATTTGTTGGCAATACGTATTATAACGATTTAAGAAAAGTTAAACGTGCCTTTTATTTGGCTGTGTAAATCGCGAGAACTTATAAATTATTTATAACGACCCCTGGCGTGACTGAGCTTAACCCCGGCATAGGTGGAAATCACGTCGTTACACTACATTCATAAGTCATTAAATAAACAAACAACGTAAAATACTGAGAGTTCGTAATATTCATTTCATACAGTCTTTTCATTCATAAGTAATTTTTTAATTGTTTTGACAAATTTATCGTTCATTTAATTAACATTTAAGAACAAAAGAAAATGTAAGTGGGCAATTGCACGTAAAACGGCTTAACACAGGAAAAAAATAATTCACTTATTTTTAGTAAAAATCGGTCAATTGCGAATGAGAATTATGGACAGATAAAAAAAATCAGCTCTGGAAAAAATTATAACTTTTTTATTTTTTAGGAATTTAACGTAAAACGGCCCTATACAGGAAAAGTGACTTATTTTTAATAAAAATCGGTCAATTAATGTCTACAAGAGAATGACAATTATGGATAAATGGAAGAAAATAAAAATTTTTTTATTATTATCAATTTGGAAACATTTTGTAATGAGTATAGTCTGAACAATCTGCTCTACTTCTTTGTATCTTTGGAATTAATTTAAATGTCTTATTATTTTCTTACACCCAGAAAACAATCTCAGTTGTGGCCACCGAATTTGTTGCCAATCGAATTCGTGTGGTTACGACAACTATCTTTATATTAAATTATATTTTTCGTCGTGAAAGCCAATATTCGGTTGTCTAATTCAATATTATGTTCCACATAAATATTATTATGTTCTACAAAATTTTATTGAAATTAAAAAACTTTTTTTGAATTTTCTGGTATTGAACCCGGCCCTTTAGGTTAATAGTTCACACTTTTACCCACTGCACCACAACTACTTTTAAATTTCTTAGCCATATTTACTGTTTATAAATATGAATATTTTATTTTAATTAAAAAAAAAACATCTAAATTTTTGCCTTTTCTGGGATTCGAACCCGGAAATCCGGCGTACTAGGCCAACTCCTCACCCACTACACCACAAACACTTAATAATTTTAATGACTTATTTTGAATTTATGTGTTTTATTAATACAGTGTAAAATTCGTTTATCAATACCAATTAATAGTTGTGTGTGTTATCAATACAATCCACAATTCGGTTGGTTCTACAGAAACTTGTATTTAAGGTCATATTTGATTAGGATACCCGTATTTGTAGTTACCGCTTTCGAATATTGAAATTTTTTTAAAAAAGGTTATAGATAACACCAATTTTCTTGTATATTCACTAAATAAATGGCTGCTTCTACTGCATAGTATTACTAAACTGATACTAATTTTAAAATTGATTGGAGATACCAATAATTTGTTAAAAGGATTGTTTTTTAGTTCATTTTCCCTATTTTTAATACCTAGTAAAATATTTTTGATGTAGTATTCAATTATAGGTAATTCCAAATAAAATAAAGTCCTGGCAAATTCATTTTAATGGTTTTGATCGAAAGCCAACCAATCTTTTTCCTGGGTGTATGTATTTAACTTTCTACACCTTTTGCAATTGTAATTCAGATAATATCAATTGAAATTCAGAAAATATCACTTGAAATTCAGAATTTCCATTTGAAATTCAGAAAACATCAATTGAAATTCAGAATTTCCGTTTGAAATTCAGAAAACATCAATTGAAATTCAGAAAATATCAATTGAAATTCAGAAAATATCAATTGAAATTCCGAAAATATCAACTGAAATTCAGAAATCGTCATTTGAAATTCAGAAACCGTCATTTGAAATTCAGAAAATATCAATTGAAATTCAGAAAATATCATTTGAAATTCAGAAAATGTCAATTGAAATTCAGAAAATATCATTTGAAATTCAGAAAATATCATTTGGAATTCAGAAAATATCAATTAATGTTCAGAAAACATCAATTGAAATTCAGAAAATATCAATTGAAATTCAGAAAATATCAATTGAAATTCAAAAATCGTCAATTGAAATTCAGAAAACATTAATAGAAATTCAGAAACCGTCATTTGAAATTCAGAAAATATCAATTGAAATTCGGAAAATATCATTTGAAATTCTGAAAATATCATTTGAAATTCAGAAAATATCATTTGAAATTCAGAAAATATCAATTGAAATTCAGAAAACATCAAATGAAATTCAGAAAAATGTAAACAGAATTTTTTAAGGAATCCGGCCAGGTAGATAATGTTATACCCTATAAAAAATTTATATATGGATTTTATCAAAATACGTTCGATTAATAAGTGGGAATAAAACTCATTTTATGTACGCGGGTGAGGATTATTTAAAATTTGTGTGCCTGAATGATTTTATGTAGACTAATTTCTTTCTTGTTACGAATTATGGCTCCAAAATGTAAGGATGAAATTTACGTTACGTTTTAATGTCTAATGGAGCCATAACTCGTTACAAGAAAGAAATTAGTCTACATAAAATCATTGAGGCACACAAATTTTAAATATTTTTCACTCGCGTGAGTACAATGAATTTTACTTATTTTGATAAAACTCATATATAAATTTTTTATAGGGGATAACATTATCTACCTGGACAGATTCTTTAAAAAATGTGTTTACATTTTTCTGAATTTCAATTGATGTTTTCTGAATTTCAATTGATATTTTCTGAATTTCAAATGATATTTTCTGAATTTCAAATGATATTTTCTGAATTTCAAATGATATTTTCTGAATTTCAATTGATATTTTCTGAATTCCAAATGACGATTTCTGAATTTCAATTGATATTTTCTGAATTTCAATTGATATTTTCTGAATTTCAGTTGATGTTTTCTGAATATCAATTGACATTTTCTGAATTTCAAATGACGATTTCTGAATTTCAATTGATATGTTCTGAATTTCAATTGATATTTTCTTAATTTCAATTGATATTTTCTGAATTTCTAATGATATTTTCTGAATTTCAATTGATATTTTCTGAATTTCAAATGATATTTTCTAAATTTCAATTGATATTTTCTGAATTTCAAATGATATATTCTGAATTTCAAATGGAAATTCTGAATTTCAATTGATCTTTTCTGGATTTCAAATGGAAATTCTGAATTTCAATTGATATTTTCTGAATTTCAAATAGAAATTCTGAATTTCAATTGATATTTTCTGAATTACAGTTCCAAAAGTTGTAGTGGTTATATAATTGAAGTTAATAAAAAGTTTAATTTCTTCAAACTTTTTGAGTTTTTCATACTAGGTCGCACCCGTCACATTTACTAAAAAGTTTTTTGTTTTAAGAAAAAATAGTTTTTTGCAGACAGTAAGACAGAAAGAAAATCAAAAATATTTTGAACAATTAACTACATCAAAATTATTGTGCGCATTCTACGGAAAATATTACAAAATACAACCTAAAAGTCATAATTCTTTAAAAATTCAAATTTGTAAGGCCGCACCCCCGTCACAGTCTTCTTATGGTCATATGTATATAGGGTTTGGGATTTCCCGGACTTTTTTATTTCCCGGGAAACGGGAATAAAAAAATTTGATTTTTTAAACAAATTTGTTAATGAAAACCACCTATATAAGTAATTTTTGTTAAAAAAAAAACACTATTTCAATACAAATGCAGTCCGTGTAATGAGAATTCAAAGTAAAAAATATCAGAATGTTGAAAATTTGATTTTACATAAATTACTCTAAGCACTGGCAAATGAATTGCATGATACCAGCAGAAAGCACCCACTACTGGACTGTCGGAAACAAAACGTTTCATCACATTTGGCCCATTAGATATGGTGGCTACAATGCTATTTTCCAAAGACAAATAAACTCTTCTAGTCTTATTTCTACAATTCTCCTTATTTCATCAGCATTACATCTTCCTGATATATAAACCAACCCCAGGTTATAAAATGAATTCCGTTTATACATATGTTCAAATATCTCTTTTGTGATATTCTTGTCCATTCATCTAAGACTATAGTAAATCTCCTATTGTTAGAAATATTGCTCGATATTTCTTTTATCATGATAACCTTTACATGATTGTAGTAATTTAGTATAATGTTCCTTACATCGGTTTCATTTTTTGGCAATGCTAGGTTTTTATTATAAAAACTTTTTCGAATAAACGAAGATCTAGTTATGGTGCGGATTGACATTCGGTCGCCGCCATTTCAGGAAATGTTTGCCCTACCATAAACCGTTCAATGCCTATTCAGCTTACACTTTTTTCTTCGGGTACTTTGCTAATTTTAGCTGGAACGTTGTTCTTGTTGTTGTTTTCCATCAATTTTTTTTGTGAACCAAATTTAGATGTCGGATAACCAAATTTAGATACCTCCGTTAACCATTAGTCTTTTCGGGCAAATATTGCACTGAGATGGATTGTCCTTTTTTGTGAAGTATTTCCTTACTCCTGATATTTTATTCTTTAATATAAAAGAATATATTAGTTTGAAAGCAGGTGTATTAAAATAAAGTAAACTTACTTGAAAATATCACATTTATTAATGAAAACATTACTTATAAAATTACTGGCCCTTAATATAAAAGAGTATTTTAAGTTTAAAGTCGACTTTATTTTTAATCATACGGTTTTGTTCATTTGTTCAAACATTTTGATTGGTTGAAAATAAATTAACTAATCAGAATGCTATAAAAATAAACCAAGTCAATGTATACTGCCAGCCAATATTTTAACCAAAGTCGACTTTAACTAAAATATACATTTGAAAAATTTAGATAGTGAGGGCGATTATTTGTAGAAAACTTTTTTTTCATATTTCTTTTAAACATTTTACCAAGTTTTTAGGTTTTACTACTTAAATTTTGAATAAGTTATGCGAAAAATCTTTATTAGTTGAAATGCTCCTAATTACTTGGCAAAGATTTTTTTTTGTGTCAAATAAACTGATTCCCTTTTAAAAGATTTTAACAATGACATTTTTGTTTTGGTATTTAAAATGTTTTTTATGACTAAAATTAAAAAATTATATTCAAAACAAAAACAATTTAAAAAATTTTATATTTTTAAAATTTCCCGTTTTCCCGGGAAAAATATAATATTTTCCCGGGAATTCCCGGCAAACTTTTCGCGGGATTTCCCGCCCGGGAATTCCCGAACCCCAAACCCTAGTGGGCGCTGTGGTGTAATGGTTAGCGCGTTGGACTGTTACACGTGAGGTTGCGGGTTCCAGCCCCAACCAGGGCAACATCAATTTATGAAAAATAGTAATATGTATGAGTTTTTTCTATCCCTCATACATATCGCAGCGTCCTCCTTCGGTGTTCCCATAGCAATTAACCCCACCGAAGTAAAATAATATAACAGGGTTATGAACTTAAAAGCTTCAACAAAGTTCGCCAACTCACCATCAGATGGCGCGCAGCAATTGTTCTAAAATTCAACATCTCGCGCAATTACAGTGTTGCCATACTTGAAGCCCTTCATCTTTCACCACCTTTCACTTCTTCTCTATCCCATTTCCAAAGGAAGCAACACGTTAATTAGTAGGAAGAATTTCCTGAGTGTTGCTTCTCTTTAAAAAAAAAAAAAATATATATATATATATATTCCTCTAACACCCACTTATAGTCATACTGCGCAGAAATCATGTTTCTTCAGTGTCTACCCGTTATTAAACGTTTTTTAGATTAACATCCTTTGGAATCGCAGCCTTTTTTATAATTATAAATTTTATATTTTTTAATTATAACCATTAATGTGAGCAACATGGTCACATCCGTTACAATAGAATTACCCATTAATTTTTTTTGCATCTTTATAATTAATACACTCAAAATAATAAGTCTGTTGTCTGAACAGAAAAACTTGTTACCTACTTGTTGCTTAAAATAAAATTTGTTGATTTTAACAAATCATTTTGTTAAACTTAACAAATCTAAATTTAAGTAAAAAATTTGCAAAACTACAGTTTTATCGGTAATTATATTGAGTCGTAGAATTTATTCAAATTTACGGTCTCAGGATCCTCTCCGGGCCTAGTCCATATCATGTGAGGGCATATAAGGGCACTCCAATGTGGCAAACATTTTTACGGTTTTGCTCTATCTCGCTTAGTTTTCGATATATGGGCCATTTTATGAAGTGGAGAAATTTTATTAAAAATTTCCGAGTATCCAAGGCCCCGCCAAGGTTCATTTTTGGATAGAGGTAAGCCCTTTGGCTGGGGTATTATACGATTAGTATTAGTCGAAATTTTCATCAATTTTGCTCTATCTCTCTTAGTTTTCGAGATGTGGGACATTTTAAAAATTCAGGAAGGAAAGAAATAGCGCTATCTTTAAAACTCCGGATACATTGGTGATGCCATCTTCCGGGCAATAACAGTAACATGAAAATATTATATTTTAACAATAAGTTTTGTAAAATTTTATCAAATGGGTTCTTAAAAATTAGTTTTAAAAAATTTTTTAAAATTAACACTCAAAGTTAGTTAAATTACTGAGGATTTTTAATAATTTGTTAAATGAAGATAACTAAAATCTTTGCTTAAATCAGTGTTTCAACTAAAAATTTGTTAAACATTAGTCAAATCCATTTGAAACCGGTTTGACAGATTTTTCTACTGACGGATTATTTTAAGAGTATAGATATACATAATAAAAAATAAAAAAAAGGAATTCTATTGGGTTGTTCGATAACACAGTACAACACTAAAAATGCATCGGGCATGCGACATATCAATTCTGATACATTTCGGGATGAATATCACGAATGTGAACACCAAAGTTCAAAATTAGCTCTACAATTAATACAATAATAGAATACAAGCTCTACAATACAATTCGCAAATTTAACTTTTAGTAAAAAGACAGTCATTTGTTAAAAATTCTTACTTATTCATATACCTGAATAAACCATGGATAATTTTTAATATGGTTTAAAAATATAGACTTTGGGCTTTTAGAATTATATCAACTTATTTTGATTGGGTAAAGGATCTAGGATATAATTGCAATTAAAATGAAAACTTCACTTATCTTCTTATTTTTCAAATCTAGTAAAATCCCTTAATCGGATTTGCAAAATCTTTATATATGTCATAAATTAATATTCCACTAAATTCTTTTTATCAAAATAATCACAATTTCTGTATCAATATTTGCAGAAAATTCAATCAGAAATACATATTTTAAATTTTTTTTATTTCAAATAAAATTTAAATGAATTTACTATGGCAAAAGTAAAATTTAAATGAATTTACTATGGCAAAAGGGAATAAAGTACATTTTTGAACATGCATCTTTTAAAATCGTTATTTTTTAGGGATTTGCCCTTCAAAAATCTAAAATTTTGTAGAAATTGATTAGAAAATATATGTTTTACATTTCTGAATGGTTTTATTTGGGTTTTATATTTTAAGATTTGTCACAGACTCCTTAATTTTTAGGTATTAAAAAAGTCAGTCTTTTTAAGGTTTAGTCAATATTAACTTAAAACGAGTAAAAAGGTTAAAGTCGGGCATGCCGACTATAGAATACCCTACACCAGTCTGGGTAAAAGCCAACTAATGTCACCAAAATCAATAGGCTGCGTTATTGGGCCAATATAGGTCTGTGTACCAAATTTCATCAAAATATCTTAATATTTGCGACCTGCAGCGTATAAACAGTATAATTTTGGTAGGACCCTTATATGGGCACTAGGTCTAAACATGGACCGATGTTCATCAAAATCAATAGGCTTCGTCCGTGGGCCAAAATAGGTCTGTGTACCAAATTTCGTCAAAATATCTTAATATTTACGACGTGCATCGTATAAACAATATAATTTTGGGGGGACCCTTATATGGGCACTAGGTCTAAACATAGACCGATGTTCACCAAAATCAATAGGCTTCGTCCTTCGGCTGCCATAAGTCGGTGTACCAAATTTCATCAAAATATCTTAATATTTGCGACCTGCAGCGTATAAACAATATAATTTTGGTAGGACCCTTATATGGGCACTAGGTCTAAACATGGACCGATGTTCACCAAAATCAATAGGCTTTGTCCTTGGGCCAACGTAGGTCTGTGTACCAAATTTTATCAAAATATCTTAATATTTGCGACCTGCAGCTTATAAACCATATAATTTTAGTAGGACCCTTATATGGGCACTAGGTCTAAACATGGACCGATGTTCACCAAAATCAATAGGCTGCGTTACTGGGCCAATGTAGGTCTGTATACCAAATTTTATCAAAATATCTTAATATTTACGACCTGCAGCGTATAAACAGTATAATTTTGGTAGGACCCTTATATGGGCACTAGGTCTAAACATGGACCGATGTTCACCAAAATCAATAGGCTGCGTTATTGGGCCAATATAGGTCTGTGTACCAAATTTCATCAAAATATCTTAATATTTACGACCTGCAGCGTATAAACAGTATAATTTTGGTAGGACCCTTATATGGGCACTAGGTCTAAACATGGACCGATGTTCACCAAAATCAATAGGCTGCGTTATTGGGCCAATATAGGTCTGTGTACCAAATTTCATCAAAATATCTTAATATTTACGACCTGCAGCGTATAAACAATATAATTTTGGTAGGACCCTTATATGGGCACTAGGTCTAAACATGGACCGATGTTCAAAAAAATCAAACTTGTTCGTCCTTGGGCCAACATAGGTCTATGTACTAAATTTCATCGAAATATCTTAATAGGTGCGACCTGTAGAGTGCGTACAAGATTGCATGGACAGACAGACAGACGGACGGACGGACGGACGGACGGACGGACGGACGGACAGACGGACATCGTTAAATCGAAATAAAAAAAAATTCTGAACCGATCGGTATACTATAAGGTGGGTCTACGACCAATATTTTTTGGTGTTACAAACATCAGCACAAACTTATAATACCCTGACCACATAGTGGTGTAGGGTATAATTAAAACAGAAAATACGATTTTTTTTTGATAAATTAAGTAACATGAGATGTTTACTAAAGGTACAAATGCAAATGCAAATATTAGATATTGCTTTCATCGCAGATTATTAATTAACGAAATCGTGAGAAAGAGAAATTTCTACTTTAAATAAACGTATAGGGAATATAATTGCAGCTGTCAGAACGTGCAATATATCAAGTTAAATGCCATATTTCGTCATTTTAAAACGTTGCAAAAAATAGAGTTATTTCTTTAAAATTTATATTTTTTTGCAAAAAGTTTATTAAAAAATTTAATTTTCCTATAAAAACGGGTTTGCAAATATTTCTGAAACTGTAGCTAACTTTAAAATTCTAGGGCCATATTCGCGATCTGCGTCGCAAAGTCAATTAGAAATGATGTGTCGCAATCCCGATGCATAAAATTTTTCTTATCTTGTTGTACTGTGTAACTAATGCCGTTTTTTATATTAACAACAAACATTAATCAATGATATACTGACCATTTTGTTGCATGACCTTTTGCCATCTTTCGGTTAGTTGAAAAATTCCGCGTTTGAAAAAGCTTTTGTTTTTAGAAGCGAAAAACTCGTCCAACTCATTTTTAACAGCCTGATCGGAATCGAAAGTTTTACCATTCAAATGGTTTTGAAGGGAACGAAACAAATGGTAATCTGATGATGCTAAGTCAGTTCCCAATTGAGTTCTGTTAATTTTTGACGGGTAATCAAAGAGGTGTGGGGTCTGGCGTTATCATGATGGAACACCACGTCTTTGCGATTGGCCAGTTCAGGGCGTTTTTTCTTGATTTCTTCGTTCAATTTCGATAGTTGACGACAGTAGATATTCGAAACTATAGTTTGATTTCTTGGAAGCAAGTCAAAGTAGACTATACCCTTGTAATCCCACCACACAGAAAGCATAATCTTCTTCTGGTGAATATTGGCTTTGGATGTCAATTTTTGGGGCTCAATTTGCTTGGTCAATGATCGTTTTCGGACTACGTTATCGTAAACAATCCAGTTTTTGCCCCGCGTTATGATTCTTTTTAGAAAGGGGTCGTTATGGTTACGATCCAGTAAAGAGTCGCATATATTAAAGTGAGGTGGATTTCCTTTAATTCGTGAGGAACCCAAACATCCAGTTTTTTTACGTAACCAAAGGTGTTGTAAGTGTAAGTAAACGGTTAAATTCGATATGTCGAGCTTCTCTGATATCTCTCGAGTTGTCATACGCCGGTTAGTTTCGATTAACGCCTTTCTTTTGTCGTCATCAGTAGTGGTTAGACGACCAGTATATGGTGCATGTTGCACATTAAAATTTCCAGCACGAAAGCGAGCAAATCAACGTTCAGTAAGGCAGTCCTCACCATAAACTTCACATCATTTCTTCAGAGCTTGCACCGCATTTTTGCCCTTTTGGAAGTAAGATAATAAAATATGCCGATAATACTCTCTATACAAGACAATATAACATGGATATTCAAAGCACGAAGTGATTTGATAAAATTAAATGGGAACCGATTTCAAGTAAATGCATTAAATATTTGCACACTATGTAACTCTGGAGAAATTGAAAACATAGAACATTTTCTATGTCGTTATTAGGGTTTTTCTTTTCCCGGACTTTTTCATTTCCCGGGACAGCGGGATTTATTTCAGAATTTCCCGGGATCCCGGGAATTCCCGCTCGTTGCAAAATATATAAATTCGAGATATGTTGCACTTAAAAAACTCGATTACTGTTAAAACACCGTCCGACAAAGTTCATCTTTTGGTTGTACCCATGAGAAAATGCACTTAATATATTCTGAAAGGATGGCTAAATATAAAATATCCATGTCTTCCACTTTTTCTGGATCAATTTATTTAACAATTTAAATCGTGAATTAATATTTAGGTAATATATTTATATGGAAGGCCGTCTTAATTTTAAAAAAACTCTTAGAAATATATTAATTAAATACGGTTAAACCAATTGATATAGAAAAAGTGAAAGGCACGGGTATTTTATCTTCATCCCCTTTTTCAGAATATATTGGAATTGTTAATGGGTGCAAAATTGTGTCGGACCAGTTTTATAGTCAGAAATAAGATCGATTTGTTGCTAAAATATTTCTTAAATATGAAATCCAAAAATTTCTATTTCTAGATATTTTATATATATCTTTCTATGGAGATTTTCAAAAGTATGCGTCTAGAATTATTTTTATAAAAAAAGTTTAACATTGAGTATTTTCCACACAAATTTTTAGGCAAATTCGCCTAAATCGTTTTATAAAAAAAGACACTACAACATTATTAAATAGTTTCTTAACTTTAATTGGTTTTCTTGAATAGACATTTTTTATGCCACAGCTACTTAAAAATAAATTATTTAATTTTCGTATTTAGTGCATTTTAAATTAACATTAATTTAGTGCATTTTTAAAAAGCATCTGATGGATTATTTTGAAAACAAATTATATTTAAAAAATACAATTGAAATAAAGGAATAACAATTGAACTTAAAATTAAATTATTTTAAATAAAAGAAACTCAAAATACTTGTCAATTGAAAATATGAAAACATTACAAATTTTTTAATTTTAATGTCTAGTTTTTTGAAGGTATTTAGAACTGAAATAATGATGTTGGAATGTTGAATAAGGCTGGTTTACACTATAAGATTTTCGGTACAACTTTACTTTAGTACACATGCAAAACATATAGGCAAGTTTGCAGAATTTTTCCGAAAATATAGTGTAAACCAGCCTATACAAATATTTCTTTATTTGAACAAAGATCATTTTAAAGAAAAAAAATTTCCGAAGTACATACAAGAATTTTTGTTGGTAAACTTGGTAATGGCTGATAAAATTTTTTCGGTTTAATTAAACCAAATTCAACTGGCATCTGAAAACAATTTGGTCTAATTCAGTTTAATAAATTTTAAATCGTATTTTTTTAATATAAATATTTTTTGATCAAATTAATTTCGATTTTAAATTACAAAAGCCGACTATTATTTAAAATTTCTTTCCATACAAAATATTTAAAATATGCCTTAAAATTCGGTTTTAAATTTGAAGTTTTCATTTGTTTTTATTTTATATTTATTTATTTTTCAAATTTTGTTTACAAATTTCCTTTTTATTTTGGTTTTCAATAAAAATAAACAAAATTTTTGAATGTATATGTTAGGCATTATTTTAAAAGTTCTATTTTAAATATTTTGTATAGTACGGTTAAAACAAAACCTTTGCTTTAAAATAAAGTCGACTTTAACAAAAACAAACCTTTGAAAAATATTGATAGTAAGGCTGAATGCTTTAAATTTAAATAAAGCTTCCAAAATTGCAATAATATTAGCTAAAACTTCTGTAAAAGAATAAAAAAAAATCCCGGGAAATCCCGCACAAAATTCCCGGGATTGCGGGATCCGAAAAAGGGCGGGATTCCCGGGAATCCCGTCCCGGGAATTCCCTGGACATAAACCCTAGTCGTTATAGAACTTGAAGTGAGTTCAGAATTATGTATTTAAAAAAGATTGTTCTTAATGAAGACGAAATTTTACAGATACTAAATAGAATAACTCTTAGTTGGAATTCTTTAGCAAATTATATAAAAACTTGTGCAAAATACAGACATTTTTTAATAATGGAATTTAATAACTAAACACTTATCTCGAACTATTAGTATTTAACATTGGTTAAACGGCTAATGATAGTCAGAGTCGTATATTTATACATTTATTTTTTATTCTGTAATTATTTATATTGCTGAAATAAAAATAAAATTACTATACTACTGCTCTCTTTGATTGTCCATTTTCAACTTAATTTTAACCAACTTATTTTTTACTAATGACGCTCACTTTTTGACTGAAAATAGTCTAAAGTCTAATGTTTAAAATAGTGTATAATAATATAAGCCACGCAATCACTACTACATGAAATATGTAGTTCAAGTGATCTATGACGTAGTTCACGTCATGAATTATCGAACAACCCAATAAAGCTTTCTTGGATATTCTTTTATTTAAAAAAACAATGTGGTTCGATTTTGGTTATTTCAACCTTTAAGTGTGAAGCTATTTATCAATATTTTTTATATCTTTAGACCACATGACAGATTATACAATATGGTGCCTATAATAATATACATCATATAACCATTACTCTGAACACAATACCACTAAAAATATGTTTATTTAATGTAGAGAAGCAATTATATTGTACTAAAAGTTCATGAAAATTCAACTAACATGAAGCTAAAGTGACATGACACTAGATTCTAGTCATTTGCAAACTAATGATATAATGATGTTTACGTGTTAACTGCTGGTTGTTCTGTCCCAATTTAAGTATCTATGTTAGGTTTGGTAGGAAAAAGTCTAAAAGCAGCTCAACGTATTTGTGTGAAAGCAATGCAGACGGCCAAGGTTAGAAACAAACAGACGAACCAACAGACATTAAAAGTCACAACCCGCATGTTAGTTTTGTGGATTAAAAATTTTGAATGAATGTTATCTAACCATAATAATGTGGCTATTAAACAAATTTTTATACCCTACACCACTATGTGGTCAGGGTATTATAAGTTTGTGCTGATGTATGTAATACCAAAAAATATTGGCCCTAGACCCACCTTATAGTATACCGATCGGCTCAGAATTTTTTTATTTCGATTTAACGATGTCCGTCTGTCCGTCCGTCCGTCTGTCGTTCCATGCATTCTTGTGCGCACTCTACAGGTCGCAAATATTAAGATATTTTGATGAAACTTGGTACAGCGACTTATGTCGGCCCAAGGACGACGCCTATTGATTTTGGTGAACATCGGTCCATGTTTAGACCTAGTGCCCATTAGGGATGCCAATCGGGATTGATATTTGAAAATCCCGAGATTCGGGATTTTGGACGAAATCCCGGGATCCCGATTTCGGGATTTTCGGGACTACGGGATTTTTCGGGATCCCGGAATTTTACGGGATTTAAATTTTCCTTTATTTGTAAAAATTTTTATGTTATGTAACTAATTTTTTATAGAATAAAGCGTTTTATAATTATTTAATAGTTGTTAATTAATAATGTGGTACATTTTATGAATATTGAAACATCTCAGTCAGAAATTGACAGTGGTACAAAAAATCAAGTACCTGCATACCACTTGGTAACCGCGACGTTAAAAATAATTGACTGGCAGAAGACTCATTTGGGACGCTTTGCCAGCGTTTGCAAAAATCGTTTTGCCAGTATTTGTTTTACAAAACATCACGGCAGGGCCAGAAAAGATACATATGAACTTTTTTAAATTTTATTTTGGAAAATATAATTCCAAACAACCTATTTATTGGTTTCGGCAGCGTTTTGGCAAAGTTAAAAATTTTTTTCTCCAGTACTTTTCCGGCGCTTTTTGAACTGCCGGTCCTTTTGTCTATTGACGTTATCATATTGGAAATGGGAAAGTAATTTTTGTCAGTACTTGTTCCACCTGTTAAAATACCTTGCCATCGCTTTCCCGTTTGTATTTTTCTGGCTGGGATAATATATGAAGGCCTGTCATTAAGTACACTTGCGCCCAGTATTTTGTAAGCAGATTTTAAAACAGATTCGTTGCGATAACCTTGCCCACTTACAGCAACAAAGTTATTTGGTTATCGTTATCAAATGTTTTCATGGAAGAATTCAAACTTACAGTCCCAGCCAAAATTAGGTTTCAGAAATCGAATTTCGCTTGAAAGAATAAATCGGTAAAATAACAAAGTTGATTTTTCGCATGTATTCCTCAAAAACTTAATAATGTTTACCAAAATTTCAAATTTTTCTGCAAAGTCTTTGCATATTTTACTCGAATAATCTACTTAATTTATAATTTTACCAATATCTTGGCATCAATTTCTTGTCAATATGAGAAAATTCAAGAAAATACGTAGGTAATCTAAAATTGCTCACTTTGTTTATTTGCGTTTATATTAATATTAAAAAAATAAGAAAATCACGGGATTTTTGAGAAATAATCCCAGGATTCGGGATTTTGCCAATCCCGAAAATCCCGGGATTCGGGATTTCCCGTTTGGCATCCCTAGTGCCAAAATTATATTGTTTATACGATGCAGGTCGCAAATATTAAGATATTTTGATGAAATATGGTACACCGACTTCTGTTGGCCCAAGGACGAAGCCTATTAATTATGGTGAAAATCGGTCCATGTTTAGACCTAGTGCCCATATAAGGGTCCTACTCAAATTATATGGTTTATACGCTGCAGGTCGCAAATATTAAGATATTTCGATGAAATTTGGTGCACAGACCCACGTTGGCCCAAGGACGAAGCCTATTAATTTTGGTGAACATCGGTCTATGTTTAGACCTAGGGCCCATATAAGGGTCCTACCAAAATTATATTGTTTATACGCTGCAGGTCGCAAATATTAAGATATTTTGTTGAAATTTGGTACACCGACTTACGTCGGCCCAAGGACGAAGCCTATTGATTTTGGTGAACATCGGTCCATGTTTAGACCTAGTGCCCATATAAGGGTCCTAGTAAAATTATATGGTTTATACGCTGCAGGTCGCAAATATCAAGATATTTTGATGAAATGAGTTCAGAATTATGTATTTAAAAAAGATTGTTCTTAATGAAGACGAAATTTTACAGATACTAAATAGAATAACTCTTAGTTGGAATTCTTTAGCAAATTATATAAAAACTTGTGCAAAATACAGACATTTTTTAATAATGGAATTTAATAACTAAACACTTATCTCGAACTATTAGTATTTAACATTGGTTAAACGGCTAATGATAGTCAGAGTCGTATATTTATACATTTATTTTTTATTCTGTAATTATTTATATTGCTGAAATAAAAATAAAATTACTATACTACTGCTCTCTTTGATTGTCCATTTTCAACTTAATTTTAACCAACTTATTTTTTACTAATGACGCTCACTTTTTGACTGAAAATAGTCTAAAGTCTAATGTTTAAAATAGTGTATAATAATATAAGCCACGCAATCACTACTACATGAAATATGTAGTTCAAGTGATCTATGACGTAGTTCACGTCATGAATTATCGAACAACCCAATAAAGCTTTCTTGGATATTCTTTTATTTAAAAAAACAATGTGGTTCGATTTTGGTTATTTCAACCTTTAAGTGTGAAGCTATTTATCAATATTTTTTATATCTTTAGACCACATGACAGATTATACAATATGGTGCCTATAATAATATACATCATATAACCATTACTCTGAACACAATACCACTAAAAATATGTTTATTTAATGTAGAGAAGCAATTATATTGTACTAAAAGTTCATGAAAATTCAACTAACATGAAGCTAAAGTGACATGACACTAGATTCTAGTCATTTGCAAACTAATGATATAATGATGTTTACGTGTTAACTGCTGGTTGTTCTGTCCCAATTTAAGTATCTATGTTAGGTTTGGTAGGAAAAAGTCTAAAAGCAGCTCAACGTATTTGTGTGAAAGCAATGCAGACGGCCAAGGTTAGAAACAAACAGACGAACCAACAGACATTAAAAGTCACAACCCGCATGTTAGTTTTGTGGATTAAAAATTTTGAATGAATGTTATCTAACCATAATAATGTGGCTATTAAACAAATTTTTATACCCTACACCACTATGTGGTCAGGGTATTATAAGTTTGTGCTGATGTATGTAATACCAAAAAATATTGGCCCTAGACCCACCTTATAGTATACCGATCGGCTCAGAATTTTTTTATTTCGATTTAACGATGTCCGTCTGTCCGTCCGTCCGTCTGTCGTTCCATGCATTCTTGTGCGCACTCTACAGGTCGCAAATATTAAGATATTTTGATGAAACTTGGTACAGCGACTTATGTCGGCCCAAGGACGACGCCTATTGATTTTGGTGAACATCGGTCCATGTTTAGACCTAGTGCCCATTAGGGATGCCAATCGGGATTGATATTTGAAAATCCCGAGATTCGGGATTTTGGACGAAATCCCGGGATCCCGATTTCGGGATTTTCGGGACTACGGGATTTTTCGGGATCCCGGAATTTTACGGGATTTAAATTTTCCTTTATTTGTAAAAATTTTTATGTTATGTAACTAATTTTTTATAGAATAAAGCGTTTTATAATTATTTAATAGTTGTTAATTAATAATGTGGTACATTTTATGAATATTGAAACATCTCAGTCAGAAATTGACAGTGGTACAAAAAATCAAGTACCTGCATACCACTTGGTAACCGCGACGTTAAAAATAATTGACTGGCAGAAGACTCATTTGGGACGCTTTGCCAGCGTTTGCAAAAATCGTTTTGCCAGTATTTGTTTTACAAAACATCACGGCAGGGCCAGAAAAGATACATATGAACTTTTTTAAATTTTATTTTGGAAAATATAATTCCAAACAACCTATTTATTGGTTTCGGCAGCGTTTTGGCAAAGTTAAAAATTTTTTTCTCCAGTACTTTTCCGGCGCTTTTTGAACTGCCGGTCCTTTTGTCTATTGACGTTATCATATTGGAAATGGGAAAGTAATTTTTGTCAGTACTTGTTCCACCTGTTAAAATACCTTGCCATCGCTTTCCCGTTTGTATTTTTCTGGCTGGGATAATATATGAAGGCCTGTCATTAAGTACACTTGCGCCCAGTATTTTGTAAGCAGATTTTAAAACAGATTCGTTGCGATAACCTTGCCCACTTACAGCAACAAAGTTATTTGGTTATCGTTATCAAATGTTTTCATGGAAGAATTCAAACTTACAGTCCCAGCCAAAATTAGGTTTCAGAAATCGAATTTCGCTTGAAAGAATAAATCGGTAAAATAACAAAGTTGATTTTTCGCATGTATTCCTCAAAAACTTAATAATGTTTACCAAAATTTCAAATTTTTCTGCAAAGTCTTTGCATATTTTACTCGAATAATCTACTTAATTTATAATTTTACCAATATCTTGGCATCAATTTCTTGTCAATATGAGAAAATTCAAGAAAATACGTAGGTAATCTAAAATTGCTCACTTTGTTTATTTGCGTTTATATTAATATTAAAAAAATAAGAAAATCACGGGATTTTTGAGAAATAATCCCAGGATTCGGGATTTTGCCAATCCCGAAAATCCCGGGATTCGGGATTTCCCGTTTGGCATCCCTAGTGCCAAAATTATATTGTTTATACGATGCAGGTCGCAAATATTAAGATATTTTGATGAAATATGGTACACCGACTTCTGTTGGCCCAAGGACGAAGCCTATTAATTATGGTGAAAATCGGTCCATGTTTAGACCTAGTGCCCATATAAGGGTCCTACTCAAATTATATGGTTTATACGCTGCAGGTCGCAAATATTAAGATATTTCGATGAAATTTGGTGCACAGACCCACGTTGGCCCAAGGACGAAGCCTATTAATTTTGGTGAACATCGGTCTATGTTTAGACCTAGGGCCCATATAAGGGTCCTACCAAAATTATATTGTTTATACGCTGCAGGTCGCAAATATTAAGATATTTTGTTGAAATTTGGTACACCGACTTACGTCGGCCCAAGGACGAAGCCTATTGATTTTGGTGAACATCGGTCCATGTTTAGACCTAGTGCCCATATAAGGGTCCTAGTAAAATTATATGGTTTATACGCTGCAGGTCGCAAATATCAAGATATTTTGATGAAATTTGGTACACCGACCTATGGCAGCCCAAGGACGAAGCCTATTGATTTTGGTGAACATCGGTCTATGTTTAGACCTAGTGCCCATATAAGGCTCCTACTAAAATTATATGGTTTATACGCTGCAGGTGGCAAATATTAATATATTTTGATGAAATTTGGTGGACAGACCTACGTTGGCCCAAGGACGAAGCCTATTGATTTTGGTGAACATCGGTCTATGTTTAGACCTAGTGCCCATATAAGGGTACTACCAAAATTATATTGTTTATACGCTGCAGGTCGCAAATATTAAGATATTTTGATGAAATTTGGTACACCGACTTACGTCGGTCCAAGGACGAAGCCTATTGATTTTGGTGAACATCGGTTCATGTTTAGACCTAGTGCCCATATAAGGGTCCCCCCAAAATTGGCTTGGTTACAAACTGCAGGTCGCAAATATTAAGATATTTTAATGAAATTTGGTTCGCTGACTCACATTATAGAAAATTTTGACACAAGTCCCATTTTAACCCATTCGAATTTCGGATCCAAACATTAGTTGGCTTTTAACCAGAGGGTAGGGTATTGTATAGTCGGCATGCCCGACTTTAACCTTTTTACTCGTTTTAGTTAAGTTTGTTACGTTATCGTAACAAATGTTATTGTAATAAAGGATACTTGTTTAATTTTTTTGAGTTATTTTTTTGTTTTAATGCAAACATTTGGTTTTCATTATTATTAAATGGTTATTTGGTTAAACGAATTGATAATTGAGTGGTTAGTATACAATAATATTATCAATCATTAATATAAATATTTCCCTTGGCTATTTGTGAATGTGTATATTAGAGTTCTTCAAATTGCAATGTGACTATTTTTGAAGAATTCTTCCGGAATTCTTAATTTTGTCCAGATTAAAAAAAAATTCATCAGTAGAATGTACTACTCGTGTTCTACAAAAAGGTGGCGACATACATAGTTTATCTCTTATATTTTTTATATAATTATATTAACCCATACATGATTTGATCCGAAAAATTGTGGATCTGGTTAATATAATTTTATATAATTAAATATCTTTTGATATGATCATATAAAAATATATGTTTCACAATACTCGACAAGTTATAATTGTATAAAATCATAAATGATTATATAAAACTCATATCTGATTATATAAAAATCATTTTTACTAGGGTAATATTGCTATGTAAAAAATGTTAGAAAATTTCAATCCCTGTGGGCTCCAGGCCCTTGCGATATATACCTATTTTTTTTTTTAATTTACAGAAGTTTTTTAGGAATTGTGGGATTCCTTTTAAAATTTTCAAAAAAAATTTTAGTGGTTTTTATTAAGCATTAAAAAGTCTATTTAGTTTTGAAATTTCAATAAAAAATATTAATTAATAAAGTTTTTAAAAATTTATATTATAGACAAAAACTCAACAGAAAAATTTCTCTCATTTTTTTGCAAAATGTCTTTAATGAATTTTACAATTGTTGAAAATCTTATTAGTTTTTGAAATCTATTTACAATTCCCTACACATTGCTGTATAATATGTCTATCTTGCCTTTTCCATATACCTACTTAATTAATTAGGAAAATTACATTAACTACTAATTACATTCACTATAAGTAGGTAATACATTAACACAGGTAATATATTGCACATATTTAACCCTTTGAGACCTGCGTTGTCCATTATAAAATAATTGGAAGTAAAATTCGAAACCTTCAGAAAAGAATTTATACTGGATGCTTTTCTGGTATATGGGTTACCTGTTTAAATGTATGGCACCAGGTAAATTTTATCGATTAATGGATAGAATATAATGAATATAAGGACAGTTTTGTTCAAAACGTAAGATCATCATGGCGATTGTTCTTAAACATAAAGTTTTTTCAACAATTATTTTAATTTTTACATTAAAAAATACAAAAATTGTTTTTTCGGACTTTCTATGTTTTCATATATTTAGTTAGAATATTGTTCTACCTCAAGTCGAAATTCTAATATGATATTGTCATATTAGATTTTATTTGTTATTTCAAAAAAGGTTGATCATTTTCATGATATATATATATATATATATTCCTCTAACTCGCACTGGAGCATAGGGCGCCTAGCCATTCGTTAGCAGGGTAAGTTCAGAGAAGTGGGTTGCTAGCCCTCCTTTCTTAGATTGGTGATAGGGCTGCTATCCATGTGTCCAATCTCACGTTGCAGTCATGCTTCAGCAAACGTTCATTCATCATTTACCTACTTTCCTGAGATGCCATGTTGTCCTTGGCCATTCAGGCTACATGACTGTGCGCCTTCTCACTCTAGCTAGCTTTCAGCGGGTGCTGGAAAGCCATTGCCCGGGAAATACTTGGTCTAGGACCGGAAGTAGTGAGCTGCTTGAACAGTCATACAAAGGAATCATTTCTCGTCACTCCCAAGTGAATGACAGTCAGATACTTTCAGCACTACGTGCACCTCTGATGAAAGTCCCAATTCCCAGATAACACAATTGTTTCGTAGGCATCACCCTAACTCTTCAGTTGTCTGCAATAAGAAAATGACATCTTTATTACACAACACATTACATAAGGTACAAAAATCAACGGGACGAATTTTGCACTTTCGTATATGAACTGTCTGATTGGGTACACTCATAGAAAAAAGTTTGTAGAAAAGTTAATAAAACTGTTAGTACTTCAACTTAACAAATTTTTAACTAATTTTTAGTTCAAATTTAATTTTTAGTTCATTTTTTTGCTACCTCCACATTACTAGCTTACAAATTTTTTTGCTATTTTTTTTGCTGGATTTAGTTACTAATTTTTACAATAAATTTGCTAACTTTACAGTATTTTGCTGAATTTAAGTTACTAATTTTTAACAGAAGATTTGCTAATTTTACAAATTTTTTGTAAACTAAACCATCAATTTTGGAGCGCTTATAAACAGAATGTTAAATGACTCATAAAAATTACTGCATATTTTTAACTCGCCAAAAATAATGCAAAAAGTTTTTAAATAAAGCTAAATTGAAATGGTTGAAAATTTATCCTACTCATAAAATATCTAAATTATTAAAATTTATAAGAAAAGTTTCGATTTGTCGTAATACATTAATTTTCAAAGTTTAAGGTTTATTTTGGACGAACCATTTTAATATGAAAATTGTGATTAAAAGTATCTCTGGGGAGCAAGTGGAGTTTACTGGGATGACCCTAATTTTTTCTCCCAATATTGTACTTTTTAAGCTTATTTAAAGAATACAATATTTTTAATCGGCGGGACTTTACAGGTGGGACTTTACAGGTGAAAATAGAAACTCAAATAAATTCGGAAGTACTTCTCGGATCAGCAAACAATGAAAATCAAAAGAAGGGTCTCTGAAATACATTTTCTTATGGTTAACATATTATTGTCTACACACAGAAAATAAATTGGTTGGAATTCTATCGGAACCAACGAAATATTTTCATCATTCAATAATTTTGATTGCAGTTATTTAAAATTCATCATCAGGAAAGTTATATTTATTAGTGAACAGAAAATATGTATGATGAACCAAAACACTGTCACATTATCCAAAATATTGGCTTTTCTCACCAATATTGAAAAAATACCAACTTCCACATTAACTTCAATACCAACAACCACCAATTCATCGAAGATTTAGCCATTTGAATAAAATATCGGCTGCAAAAATCTAGTATCAGTTGTGTTTCAATAAAATCGATCACTCTATCCAAAGTATTAGTTTTTCCAATCAATTTAAAATTTATTTTTCAACTTTAGTAGCTTTAACCATTAATTTCCATTATTTTGGTAATTGTAATAATATATTGAGACAAGGAACAGAAATTTTATTTATCATAATGAAATTTTGGAATATATCATATTTTTTCGTTTAGTTGTTTAAATTCTAAGTTAGACAACAACTAAACGTAAGTATCTGTGGCGCAGAAGGTAGAGACACAGCCTTATAGCCTTAGAGATTTGAGTTCAAACTTCAACCAAGGCATTACTTTTTTTTTTGAATAATTTTTTTATTGATTCAAATTGAAAGACACAATTGATTTTCTGTTGTGAATATAATTTTATTCAAAAACAAAATATTCAAATTTTCAACCTGAAGAAATTCAAATTTGAAATTTGACAAAAAAAAATTAGCTCGAGTTTAGCCTAGAGGAAAAGCATTGGGCTGCCAAACGGGAGGTCGCCGGTTCAATCCCGGTTCGCGATATAAATTTTTTTTTAAATTTTTTTGTTATTCAAATTAAAAGACACAACTGATTTTCTGTTGTTGATATAATTTTATTTATATACAAAATATTCAAACCTGAAGAAATTCAAATCTGAAATTTGACTAAAAATACTTAAATAGAGCTTAGCTTAGTGGGAAAGCAATGGGCTGACAAGCGGAGGGTCGGCGGTTCGATCCCAGTTAGCGACAAAAAAAATTTTAATTTTTAAATAAATTTTGTGGAACGTGTTTTTCTATTTATAGAATTTATAATCCACAAACAATAAAGTAATCTATTAACACAACAAAAATTCAAAAATTGTAAATAAATTTCGGTAGTTACAATGGTATTAAAAATAAATAAAAGTGATTGTACCTGGAACTACAAAAATTCGGTTGGCGAAAAATTCGGTAGGAACTACGAATCTGTTTTCTGTGTGTATAAATATTACCACTTTTACAAAAAATCATTCTTCGGAAATTTTCATTGGTATTGAAATGTAATTGGCATTAGTTTATCTCAATGTCAATGCCAAAAAATTTCATCACCATTCATTGACAATAAAATTTTTTTCAATTTGCATTAATGAAAACAATGGTAATGAAATGTACACATAATTGAAGAAAAAGCATTGTAATTAGGGTTTATGTCCCGGGAATTCCCGGGACGGGATTCCCGGGAATCCCGCCCTTTTTCCAATCCCGCAATCCCGGGAATTTCATGCGGGATTTCCCGGGATTTTTTTTTCTTTTATAGAAGTTCTAGCTAGTATATATTGCAATTTTGGAAGCTTTATTTATATTTAAAGCATTAATTTTTTTTAAATCAATTTCAATGAAAATATTTAAAATAAAAAATACGATTTAAAATTTAATAAACTGAATTAGTACAATATAAAAAAATATTATTTAGGCCAAATTGTTTTTAAATGTCAGCTGAATTTGGTTTAGTTACCAATAAAAATACTCGTACTTCAGAAAAAAATTTTTTCTTTAAAACGATGATCTTTGTTCAAGTAAAGCAATATACACAACATTTCAACATCATTATTTCAGTTCCAAATATCTCCAAAGAGCCTGTGCATAAAAAATTAAAAATATTTTCGTATTTTCAGTTGATATAAGTAATTTGAGTGTTTTTTACTTCAAATAATTTCATTTAAATTTCAATTGCTACTCCTTTATTTTAATTGTATTTTTTAAAAATTATTTATGTTTTAAATAATGCATCAGATACTTTTTTATTTATGAGCGCTCCGAAATTGCTGGCTGGGAATTTATTTTTAAAAATTTCTAAATTAAAAAAAAAATTTCTAAGTTAAAAAATTATTTAATATTCTATTTTAATAAAAAGATTTAAGCCAATTTACCTAAAAATTTGTGTGAAAAATACTCCCTTTTAAACTTTTTTAAAAAAATAATTCTAGACGAATTCTTCTGAAAATCTCCATAGAAACAAAATATCTCGAAATAGAAATTTTTGGATTCCATACTTAAGAAATGTTTAAGTAAAAAATCGATCTTGGTTCTGACTATAAAACTGGTCCGACAAAAGTTTGCACCCATGAACAATTCCAATATGTCGTAAAACAAGAGATGGAAATAAAATACCACTTTGTCTTTATTAATTCGTTTAACCGTTTAAAACGCGAATTAATATTCAGTTATTTCTAAGAGTTTTTTTTAATTAAGACGGCCTTCCATATAAATATATTACCTCAATATTAATTCGCGAATTAAACCGTTAGACGAATTGATCTAGTAAAAGTGGAAGACATGGATATTCTATATTTAGCCCTGCTTTCAGAATATATTAAGTAGATTTTCTCATGGGTACAACCAAAAAATTAACGTTGTCGGACGGTGTTGTATTAGAAATCGAGTTTTTCCAATACAACGTATGTAGGATTTATTTATTTTCGAATGAGCGGGAATTCCCGGGCTCCCGGGAAATTCAGAAAAAAATCCCGCTATCCCGGGAGATGAAAAAGTCCGGGAAAAGAAAAACCCTAATTGTAATATAAAAAAATATAAGAAATACGCGAATTTTTAATTTTTTTTCTTAAGTTATTCTTTTATTAAAACATGACAACGAATACTTCTTTCATCAATTATAAATGGGCATTTAGGCATTGAACAATGGTCCCAAGTATGTAAAAAAGCAATTTAAAAAAAAAACTTTAATGGATGTAAATAAGATTTTCGTTCTATTCGACAACATTACATACAGAAATGAAAGTGTTCTGGAAGCGCTGACATGTTGCTGCCATGTTTTTACAGTCTTCAATTTCAAATATCCAGATCAATGTAAAAACGTATGGGAATCTCTCCAATACCACATTTTTGGACTTCAAATCCCAAAGAACGACCTGTCTGCAGCAGCACTTAGTTTGTCAACATATTTGGACAAAGCCAGTTCTGATGAAAACTCTGGAAACAACTTTATAAAACTTCAAAACAAATAATAAAAAAAATCATTAAAACGTTTATTTTATTGAAATACGATTTTACGTTTTACAAAAAGAAAATTTATATCAGAATTTATTAAAATTTAATCAACATTCGATATTTTAGTAAATTTTTCCCCCTTTCAATAATTAAAAAACTTAAAAGAAAAACCAACATAGAGTATAAATAAGCACAATGCAAAGGTCCCCGTTTTTTTCCATACAATTTGACAATTAAAATCGTGCAACGATTTCCGTGAGAGATATTTTATTTTCTCAACGGAATTTCTTATTCTCCTGTTTTTACTCTCAGATTATTTTACTAATGTTGCCAGATTTTCACACAATAACAGTGCAAGTATAGTACGATTAAAATGTTGATTTCGTCATGCACATACATTAGTAATATCAAAGGATTTAACTTTATACATTTATAAACTACCCGAGTAAAAAAAATTTATCTCGCGCAATATCTAATCATATCCAATTTGATATTGTTTAAGATCTGCTGTAATATCTAGCTGATCCAAATAGATCTCAAAATAGTTATATCTCAAAATTGGGAGGTCCAATGATATCTTTGGGGATAAACCTAGATCTAATTTGATCCGAAAAATGGCGGATCCAGCTATATATTTGCGGATAAACTTAGATCTAATTTGAATTGAAAATTGGCGGATCGAATTAGATCCAGCTATATATTTGTGGATAAACTTAAATCTAATTTGATCTCAATTTTGGCAGATCGAATTAGATCCAGCAATATATTTGTGGATAAACTTAGATCTAATTTGATTCGAAAAAGTGGCAGATCGAATTAGATCCAGCAATATATTTAGTGATAAACTTGTATGTAAATTTATCCGAAAAGTGTCACATCGAATTAGATCCAGCAATATATTTGTGGATAAACTTAGTTCTAATTTGATCCGAAAAATGGCAGATCGAATTAGATCCAGCAATATATTTGGCGATTAAGTAAGATCTAAATTTATCCAAAAAATGACAGATCAAATACGATCCAGTAATATATTTCGGGATTGCGTAAGATCTTAACTTTTCCGATAAATTGCAGATCAAATTAAATCCATCGATATATGTGGGGATTTGGTAAGATCTTAATTTATCCCATAAATTGCAGATCGATCCAGCAATTTATTTCGGTATTAAAATGGCAGATCGAATTAGAAACAGCAATTTGGGGATTGACATCTAAAACTATCCAGAAAAATGACAGATAAAATTAGATCCCACATTATATTTGGGTACTACCTAAGATCTCCATTTATTTGGGATTAATCCCAGACAGATATTGACAACAGTTCAAAAAATAATACACTGGCAGAGCACTGATTTTATAAAAATGACAATATTTTGTTAAAATAAGGTTTAAACTCAGAAGGTCTCGAGTTCGATACCGTTCACGGCTATGCATTTTTTTTATAAAATGAATTTCTTTTTATAAAATTATAATTTTATTTTCTATAAATGTTTTTATAAAATTATATTTTTTTTTTTTATTAAATTGAATTTTTTTAAAAAAATAATTTTATTTGCATTTTTTTAACGCTCTACACCATTTCCAATTGTATCAACTGTTTTTAAGATTTGTCAATTGTATTTCAGAAATAATCAATTGAATTTCAGTTTTATCAATTGTATTTCAGAACTTATCAATTATTTTTCAGATTTATGAATCGTATTTCAGAACTAGTCAATTGAATTTCAGTTTTATTAATTCTGTTTCAGAAATTATTAATTATACTTCCGAAATTCACAACTGTATTTCAGAAATTATCAAACTGTATTTCAGAAATTATCAATTGTATTTCAGAATTTATGAAATGTAATTTAGAAATTTTTTTCTATTAACTATGATAAACAATCAACAAGTTTTGAAATAGATTTGATTATTTCTGAAATACATTCCATAATTTCTGAAATATATTTAAAATTTCTGAAATACAATTCATAGCTTCTGAAATACAGTTAATATTGTAGTTGAGTTACTATATATGACCATATATTGATTAAATGGCACCATATATGACAATATACTTTTTAAATGGCACCATATATGATATGTTCCCTATTAAAAAAAATAATATGGAGCTTTATATAGTAATATATAACTTAAAGTGATCCATGTACCATTTGATCCGAAAAATGGCCCGATAAAATTGTATCAGTTGTTTATCAGTTTTTATCTACTTGTATCAGTTTAGATGTGACCTGATTAAATTATGTGTTAATGAGATGAAATTGTATCTGATTTTTGACCTGATACAATTTTATTGGTTTTTTTTATTCGGGTTGTTCAAATGATACGATGTATCAAAGTATATGGTACTATATATGGTAGCATATATTATCATACCTGGAACTGTATTAAAAATGCTGTTCATAAGGTACTATATATCACCATATATTGTTGAAATGGCACCATATATCATAATGTTTGGATTAAATGTCACCACATATGGTAATATATTTTTTAAATGATACCATATATCAATATATATTGCACCATATACAGTAGCATATATTATTATATCTGGAAGTGTATTAAAAATGTTGTTCATGAGGTCCCATATATGAGCATATATTGTTGAAATGGCACCATATATGATAATATATGATTTAAATGGCACCATATATAGTAATATATTACTTAAATAACACCATATATAAATATATATGGCACTATATATAGTATCATATATTATCATATCTGGAACTGTATTAAAAATTTTGATCATGAGGTACCATATATGGTCATATATTGTTTAAATGGCACCATATATAATAATATATGGTTTAAATGGACCATATATGCTAATATATTGCTTAAATAAC
Source organism: Leucophora obtusa (assembly GCA_949987735.1). Taxonomy (NCBI): domain Eukaryota; kingdom Metazoa; phylum Arthropoda; class Insecta; order Diptera; family Anthomyiidae; genus Leucophora; species Leucophora obtusa. The sequence goes on along the minus strand of OX465295.1, from coordinate 183,239,149 downwards.
ACCATATATAAATATATATGGCCATATATTTAGTAGCATATATTATCATATCTGCAACTGTATTAAAGATTTTGTTCATGAGGTACCATATATGACCATATATTGTTTAAATGCCACCATATATGATAATATATAGCTTAACTGTCACCATATATAGTTATATATTGTTTAAATGATACCATATATGATATATATGATATATTCCTAAAATGCCGCTCTATATACAACTATATATGCAATAAGATCAGCCATGCTATGTAATATATACTCATATATACCATATATAATATTATAAAGGCCGATATCTATTTATATGAAATTATATATGGCATAATATAAGGAAAATTTTTGGAAAAAGACGTCATATATAATTATATATGGATATACATAACGACTTGTCTAAATATATATTGTAATATATGCTACATATGATTATATATAATTTTTTTTACTCGGGTATATAAAAAACACCAGTTACACAATAATTCTTTCACAGCCTTTTATTTTAACTAATGTCAAAAAACAACAATTCGTTGGAATGTGGCAAGAAGAAAACGAGTAAAAAGGTTAAAGTCGGGCATGCCGACTATACAATACCCTACACCAGTCTGGTGTATTGTTTGGATCCGAAATTCGAATGGGTTAAAATGGGGATTATGTCAAAATTTTCTATAATGTGAGTCAGCGCACCAAATTTCATTAAAATATCTTAATATTTGCGACCTGCAGTTTGTAACCAAACCAATTTTGGGGGGACCCTTATATGGGCACTCGTTCTAAACATGGACCGATGTTCACCAAAATCAAACTTGTTCGTCCTTGGGCCAACATAGGTCTGCGTACCAAATTTCATCAAAATATCTTAATATTTGCGACCTGTAGAGTGCGCACAAGATTGCATGGACAGACAGACAGACAGACGGGCGGACGGACATCGTTAAATCGAAATAAAAACAAATTCTGAGCCGATCGGTATACTATAAGGTGGGTCTACGACCAATATTTAAAAAAGCGTTACACACAAATTTGACACCTAGAATATTACTTTGAGACAAAAACATATTTTCCAAAAAACATGTGGAAATTTTATTTCTTAAAATTGTTTTATTGAAATTTTCGGAGCGTATAGAGAAAATTATGGGCCATCCAAATAAAATATAAAAAACAATAAAAAAAAAAAATTTCTATAGTCGATACCAGGCACCAGAAAACGTTTTTTTTTTTGTTTTTATCAAAAATAAATATCACTAAAGTTCAAAATGTTTTTATTTCTCAATCGAAACCAAAAAATTTCAAATGTACTTTAAAACAAAAATATCCCTCAAGTTGAAATTCCAAAAATATCTTTAGGTATAAATATCAAAGATAAAAAAATTGATAAAAAAATAAAACTTTTTAAAAAACGTTTTTTTTTTGTTTTTCATCTTTGTACTAAGTACAAAAATATGAATAGAATTTTAAAATTTTTGTTTTATTTTTATGGTGGAGATACTATTCTGGTTTTTGGTTTCAAATCTGTAGAAAATCATATAATACCCTGGAGAGAACTGTTGAGTGGTATATACATACAAACATATATTGCAAATATTTTTTTTTTGCTAAAATGTTTGCCAATTGACCAACATTTTGCACTAATATTATTCATTTTCGGAATGAAATCGCTGTATAAGTTTTCTAATTAAATTTTTGCACCATGAAACCTTTTTCGCATTCCGCCATTAATTCGCAATTTTTTAAGTGCAGATTTTTAAAATTTATAACCTAGGGACCATAATACCCATATCTCATACCAAAGTTTGGTAATTAGTTCGCAAAAAAAAATTGCCAAAAAAAATTTGCAAAAAAAAAATTTTTTCCATTAATGTATTCTCTTGCAGAATATAAATTGCTGATTAGGTTTCTTAACTATTTTTTTGTATCATAAAGGCTTTTTTCGCATTCCGCCAATATTTTGCAATTTTTTGAGTGCGGTTTTTTCAAATTTTTAACCTTAGGACAATAATTCCCATATCTTATGCCGAAGTTTGGTGATTAGTATGCAAAAAGTTTCGCGAAAAAAAATTTAGCAAAAAGGAAAATTTTTCCATCAACATACTCATTTGAAGAATGTAAATCGCTGACTGAGTTTTTTAATTTATTTTTTGTACCATAAACCTTTTTTTCGCGTTCCGCCATTATTTTGCAAATTTTTAAGCGCGGTTTTTTTTTAACTCACAACCTAGGGACTATAATACCTATATCCTATACCAAAATTATCTGGTTAGATTGCAAAAACAAAAAAAATTGGGAAAAAAAAATTTTACAAAAAGGAATAGTTTTGCATCAATATACATATGTATATGTATGTAACATATGTATAGCAGAATGTTAATCGCTGATTAAGTTTAAAAAATTTTGGGTGCGGTTTTTTAAAATTCATTAATTTGGTACTATGATACCCATATCTTATGCCAAAGTTTGGTAGTTCTTACGCAAAAAATTTCGCGAAAAATAAATTTTGCAAAAAGGAAAATTTCTGCATCAACATATTCGTTTGCAGAATGTAAATCGCTGACTGAGTTTTTTAATTTATTTTTTGTACCACAAAGCTTTTTTTCGCGTTCCGCGATTTGTTTGCCATTTTTTAAGTGCGGATTTTTAAAATTCATAATCTTGGGACTATAAGACCAATATTCTCATATCAAAGTTTGGTGGTTAGTTTGCAAAAAAAAATTCGCGAAAAAAATTTTCCGAAAAGAAAATTTTTTGCATCAGTGTATTTGTTTGCAGAATGTAAATTTCTGATAAGAATTTTTAATTCATTTGTTGTACCATAAAGTTTTTTTTCGCGTTCCGACATTAGTTTGCAATTTTTTAAGTGGGGTTCTTTAAAATCCATAATCTAGGGACTATAATACATATATCCTATACCAAAATTAGCTAGTTAGATTGCAAAAACAAAAAATCACGACAAAAATTTTTGCAAAAAGGAATAGTTTTGCATCAATATATTTGCTTGCAGAATGTTAATCGCTGATTAAATATCAAAATTAAAATTTTGTACCATAAAGCCTTTTTTCGCATTCCGCCATTATTTTTAAATTTTTTAAGTGCAGTTTTTGTGGTTAGTTGCTCACAAATCCTATGGTTGTAACACAGTTTGTCTTTTGCACAAAATTATTCAGCCTATCATGCTTTGTAGAAGTCTTTTCGGCTGAAATTTTTATTACTTTTTAATAACTATTGGATGCAGAAATGTGTCTGTGAATGTTGTTTTAAGAATTTTTACAAAATTTATATGTAATTGTAATCAGAAAAAACTAAAAAAAACGTTTTAAAACGTTTTATTTTGTTTTTTCCTCAATACAAAAAAAAACGTTTTTTTTTTGTTTTTTCCTCAGTACAAAATAAAAATAATTCTCAACTTTCCTGAAAATATCAGTAAGGATATTTTTTAAATTTTGTTTTCGAAAAGAAAACAAAAAATAAAAAAATTGATGAAAACAAAATATCCATCAAGAAAAATAAATTCATTTGTACACAAGTGATTTTTTTTTATTGAGGAAAAAACAAAATAAAACGTTTTAAAAGTATTAATATCGGGTGCCTGGTCGATACCCTCCTTAAGAAAAAGTAAGCAATCTACAATTTTAATTCTATGGCAAATATATTTTATATTGTTCTTAAGGTTAAAAATCGATTGGAGCTTAAATTTTAAACTTATCGTTTTTTCTAGCGTTAAAGCTATTTAAAATTTTGTGTTTAACATCCCCATAAGATTAATTAAAAATTCCATTTTTAATCATTTTGTGCAATGATGTGGAAAAATTAGAAGCATTATTTTCTTGCCATATAAAGTCATACAATTATTAATTGCCATCTAACAAGAAAACTACAAAGTAGAATTACTCGCAGACGTTTATTAAATATAACGAGTACAAAAGTTAAAGTCAGGCATGCCGACTATATGATACCCTACCGGTAAAAACTGTAAACCGAAAAATTTTATTATTTTTTTTGTTTTAAATTTTGTTGGAAAGGTTTCTGAAAAAAATATTCTGGATTTTTACCTTTTGAGTAGTAATTAAAAATATTAATTGCTACAAAAGGATCAAGGGTGTCATGCCATGATAGAACTAAGACATTTGATCCCAGTGATCAAGTGTATACAAGAAAAAAATATTTAACAAAAATTATATATAAAACTTAAATAACTTAGATAAAGCATTTTATTTCTAAAAACGAATATAAAATACTAATTTTTACTATCTCCTTACCATAGACAGAGCTTCTAAAGACTTCAATCCCTCATTCTATTTTCAATTCTGATTGACTATGGAATGACTGAATTCTTATATCCCAATTTTACACATCGAATGAAGTCTTGATTGGTCTCAATCGATTCAATTTTAAAGACTTCAATCATTTCTTGATCATTCGATTTGTTTAATCACGGAATTCAATCATTAGGAGTTCAATCGTTGGGAATTCAATCGCTTTCTAGTTCATTCGATTGAGCAATTTCGTTGGGAATGACATTTGATTTTCTTCATTCGATTTAAAATTTTGGAAAGAAACAGCTTAAAATGTTCACATACAGTCATAAATCACTGGAATACACAAAATTGAAGGTAGAGTTTAGGTGCAGAGCTCCGATCGGGTACAAATTTTTACCATAGTTGAAATTTTTTATTTTTATTTCAAAACAACATTCAGAGTTTTATTTTAGAAGATTGCGTATATAAGAATATAATTTGTACTTAGTAGTTTATTGTCGAGACATATACATTTCATTCAAGATATACATAGGTGGAAATTTAACCCATCAACAACACAGGGTCAAACTTTAATTTTTTTCTTTTACATTAAATGACAAAAATTCATGTCAATTATAAGGCTATAGAAATACATTTAACTAGGACCAAAAAAAAGACCGATTAGTTAACCCACTGAGAAACAAGAAACTTTCCAAAAGACTTTTTTATGGTGACACTTTAGAAACAAGTCCATGTTTCAACTTTGACCCGAAATAAAACCCAAAATAGGGGCCTCCGACGAAAAAAATCGTTCCTCTATTTAGCCCAAAAAGTACTAACTGTTAATTTTAATTTTACTGTAATAAAATAACATAATTGTTAACTTTATAAATTTTTTAAATCGAAATCGAATGTCATTCACAAATTGCTTAATCATATGATACAAAATTGATTGAGTGATTGAATTCCCAAATTGTCAATCGAGTGAGTAAGAAATCGAATGAATTATGAATGCCTAACAATTGAATTCAAAGATTGAAAAAATCGAATGAGTTAAATTGATTGAATTCCTTAAAAGTGAAGTCGATCGAAAGAAATTTTTAGGGACTGCATTCAAAAAATTATTCATTCTTTGAAACTCTGTCATGGAAGAATAATGTTGTTTCGAATATTTTATCAATAAAAATAATTTTTAATAAATGAAAACATGAGAAGAACAATTTTTGTACACTCAATATATATTTTCCATAATCGATTGAGGTTTATTTGAAAAGTAATACATAGGTAAAGTTTATTTTCAATTAAAGAATCGATTAAAATATACGGAAACATATTGTTTAACTTTTTGTATAAGTCAATAAAAAACAAACTACAAAAAAAATACGTATCGTCTGTAGTGGTTGATATTTTCAGCCAAATGTTCTATTTTTAGTTTTCTATTTTTAGAAAAATAAATTTTAATAATTTCGTTGTTTTCTGTTTTAAAACAAAAAATTCAAATATTTTCGTTTTTCTTTTTTTGTTAAAATAATTTTAATATACAAAATTATTTCAATTCAAATTACAATAAATTCTTTACTCATACACACAAGCATAGCCAAAAAAATATGAACGTGTGTGTTGTGTGTGTAGTGTTTTAAAATTCAAACAAAAAAAACTTTCAAATATGAAAAAACAAACCACAAAATCTTTTTTTCTAATATTTTATCAAATAAAAATTGAAGATTGTTTTAACCGACTCTTCAACTATTTTTTTAATGGATTGTTTAAACAATGTTTGAAAATAGATAGCAAAATGGTTTGAATATAATGAAAAATCACCAGTCCTCTTTTTAATTGTGTTTTCAATTATATTTTAGGTTGTTTTTAACGATAAAATATTGTGAGTGTACATATTATAATTATATAATAGTGTAAAATGATATTTTAAAGAGAGTTTAATACTACGAATACTGAAACTATTCAAATGACGAATATGTTTTGATTACACCAACATCACTATTTTAGTAAATTTATTTTTTATTTGCAAACCAATTTGAGAAAATTTAATGAGACAAGGTTTAAATAGTGCAATTGCTCCATTTTTTTTAATTTGTTGGCTACAAAATGTTAGATTCTACGTATTCTTGGGTGGATGAACCTTCATAAAGTCTTTAAATAAATGAAAACTCAATATTTTTGGTTTCACAGAGACTTTCATTTCCCAAACTTTATGAAACGCTTATTTTAGGCTTGAACCTACTTTAACAGATTGTTAAATTGCTCGTTATTAAACGAATTATGCATACTGTTTTTGCCAAATTAGGTTATAAACATTTAATTAAACTGTGTAGAAAGTTTATGCATTCGGCTGTATATATAAACAATAATGTAAAATTAAATTAAATATCTCTATATATAAAAGAATAACGTGACTGACTGACTGAATGACTGACTGACTGACTGACTGACTCAACATCGCCCAGCCCAAACCGCTGAAGCTAGGAAGTTGAAATTTGGTATGTAGGTTCCTCTTTCGGCGTAGACGTCCGCTAAGACGGGATTTTTGGAAATTCCTACCGGAACGGGCAAAAAGGGGAAAAGTCTCCCCCTTGGCGGCCTGCCAAAAAAAAATTTGGCTAGAAAGCTGAAATTTAAGATATGTGTTCCTTGGAGTATCGGCTAACTTTTCTGGAAAGTACTTTCTGGAATTTTGGACAGGGACGTTGTAAAAATGGGGGTTAAAAAGGGGAAAAAGGCCCGCCTTGACGGCCTGCCCAAACCGCTGGAGGTAGGAAGTTGAAATTTGGTATAAAGGTTCCTCCACTATCGTAGACATCCACCAAGACGGAAGTTTTGGAAATTTTTACAGGGACGGGCAAAAAGGGGAAAAAGTCTCCCCCTTGACAGCCTGCTCATACTGCTGGAGCTATGAAGTTGAAATTTGGTATGTACGTTCCTCGACCGGTGTAGACGTCCGTTGAGACCGCATTTTTGGAAATTCTTATCGGGAGGGGCAAAAAGAGGACAAAAAAAGTACCTTTTTCCAAAAAAGTACCTTTTCCGAAAAAAAAGTACCTTTTCCCAAAAAAAGTACCTTTTTCCCAAAAAAGTACCTTTTTCCAAAAAAAGTACCTTTTTCCAAAAAAAGTACCTTTTTCCAAAAAAAATACCTTTTTCCAAAAAAAGTACCTTTTTCCAAAAAAAAGTACCTTTTCCAAAAAAAGGACTTTTTTCCGAAAAAGTACCTTTTTCCAAAAAGAACACCTTTTTCCAAAAAAAGTACCTTTTTCCAAAAAAAATTCCTTTTTCCGAAAAAAAGTACCTTTTTCCAAAAAAAAGTACCTTTTTCCACAAAAAAGTACCTTTTTCCAAAAAAAGTACTTTTTCCAAAAAAAGTACCCTTTTCCAAAAAAAAGTACCTTTTTCAAAAAAGTACCTTTTTCCAAAAAAAGTACCTTTTTCCAAAAAAAGGACCTTTTTCCAAAAAAAGTACCTTTTTCCAAAAAAAGTACCCTTTTCCAAAAAAAAGTACCTTTTTCCAAAAAAGTACCTTTTTCCAAAAAAAGTACCTTTTTCCAAAAAAAGTACCTTTTTCCAAAAAAAAGTACCTTTTTCCAAAAAAAGTACCTTTCCAAAAAAGTACATTTTCCCGAAAAAAGTACCTTTTTCCAAAAAAAGTACCTTTTTCCAAAAAAAGTACCTTTTTTAAAAAAAGTACCTTTTTCCAAAAAAATGTACCTTTCCCAAAAAAAAGTACCTTTTCCCAAAAACATACATTTTTCCAAAAAAATACGTTTTTCAAAAAAAGTACCTTTTGCAAAAAAAAGTACCTTTTTCAAAAAAATTTTCCTTTTCCCAAAAAACATGCATTTTTTCAAAAAAAATACCTTTTTCAAAAAAAGTACCTTTTCCAAAAAAAAGTGCCTTTTCCCAAAAAAAAGTACCTTTTTCTAAAAAAATGTTCCTTTTCCAAAAGAAGTACCTTTTCCAAAAAAAGTACCTTTTTCCAAAAAAACATACATTTTTCCAACAAAAAACACCTTTTTAAAAAAAATACCTTTTCCAAAAAAAGTACAAATAAAGTACTTTGTAAAAACAAAGTATCTTTTTCCAAAAAATTTCGTTTTTCCAAAAAGTACCATTTAAAATAATATATAATTAAAAAAAAAACTACTTTTTTTCCTCCCCTAAAACAAGGTTTCTTGATATTCGCATTGACGTGCGCTAAGACGGGATTTTTGGAAATTCCTACCGGAACGGGCAAAAAGGGGAAAAGTCTCCCCATAAACAGTCTCACAAATTGGAAAAGTGCCTGCCCAAACCACTGGAGGTAAGAAGTTGAAATTTGGTATAAAGGTTCCTCCACTGTAGTAGACATCGACTAAGTTTGTATTTTTGGAATTCCCTACAGGATATTCCAAAAGGAAACTCGGTATGTGAGTTCCTCCTTCTGTGTAGGCGTCCGCTTAGACGGAATTTTTGAAATTCCTATCGGGAGGGGAAATAAGGTAAAAGTCTCCTCCTGACGGCTAGCCCAATCCCTTTTAGCCAACCTAAAATTTTAAATATGTATTCCTTGGAGTAGGACTAACTCACGGGCAACGTAATTTTTCTATTTTGGAACAGGAACATAGTAAAAATGGTTGTTAAAAGGGACCACTAACGGCCTGCCCAAACCGCTTAGGCAATGCAGTTGAAATTTGGTATGAATGTTCCTCATCCATCGCAGATAGCCGCGAAGATGGAATTTTTGTAAATTCCTAAAGTGAGGAGCAAAAAGAAGAAAAGCCTCACCTTGGGGGCCTGTAAAAAACCCTTCGGCTAGAAACCTGAAGCTTAAAATGTGGGTCCCTGGAGTAAGGGCTAACTTATTAGAAAGATACTTTTTTGAATTTTGGACAGGGTCGTTATAAAATGGGGGCTCAAAAAGGGAAGGTGGCACCTTAACGACCTGTCCAAACTGCTGGAACTAGGAAGCTGAAATTCGGTACTTAGGTTTCTCTTCCAGCCTAATTCCAACCGGGAGGGACAAAAAAAGAAAAAGTGTCCCCCTTGACAGCCTGCTCAAACTGCTGGAACTAGGAAGCTGAAATTCCCTGTCGATGGATTTTCGGAAATTCCTACCGAGAGGGGCACAAATAGTAAAAGTTGGCTAGAAACCTGAAATGTAAAACATATGTTACTTGGAGTATGGGCTCACTTACCGGGAAGGTGCTTTTTGGACAGGGACATTGCAAAAATGGGGATTAATGAAGCGAAAAGTGCCGCTTAAAGGCCTGCCCAAACCGTTGGAGGTAGGAAGTTGAAATTTGGTATTAAAGTTCCTCCTCTATTGTAGACATCCGCTAAGATGAGATTTTTGGAAATTTCTACAGGTAGGGTCAAAAACAGGAAAAGTCTCCCCCTTAACGGCCTGGCCAAACTCCTAGAACAAGGGAGCTTAAATTCGGTATTTGGGTTCCTTCTCCAACGTTGACGTCCCCTAAGATGGTATTTTTGGAAATTCATACCGGGAGGGGTAAAGCACCGGTGGAAGAAACCGACGCAGTAAATTTTCCAACTGAATTTGTGAATTTACTTGAATTGCCAGGTCTACCTTTACATAAACTGGAATTAAAAAAAAACTTTAAGACACGCTAACAACGTAGCGGGCTTTGCCCGCTATTTTTAATATTATAAAATGCTTTCCAACTCTGCTTTACATTATTTATTTTCATTCAAAACACAAATGAACAAAACTACTTACGGGTCTATCTACCTAAGTTCGCACTTTACCAAATTATCTTGACATACACACGTATATTGCAAATTATTATGGATTCATTACTAACAATCCACTTTCATGAGAAAAAGTGATCAAATATTTATTTATTTTAAACCCATTGTTGTGCAGAATTATTTATTTGTGGTGGCTGGGTGAAGGCTTTAAATAAAAAAACTTTAAATAAAAAAACGAATTTAATAAAAATTGTGGGGGGCGCAGCCCTCCCCCCCCTTAACCTTTAAGGCACGCTAACAACGTAGCGGGCTGCGCCCGCTAGTTAATAATAAAACGATAAAATATGAATACGGTAATTGATTGCAATGCATCGTTAAATTGAATACAATGCCTTGGTAAAACAGCAAAATATTTATTCAATTCAATTAAATATTGACAACAAAAATAAAAGTTTTGTTAATCTATATGACGACATTTTGTCACAATTACGCTACACACTGAAAATAAATTGGTTGGAATTCTATCGGAACCAACGAAATATTTTCATCATTCAATAATTTTAATTGCAGTTATTTAAAATTCATCATCAGGAAAGTTATATTTATTTGTGAACAGAAAATATATATTATGAACCAAAACACTGTCACATTATCCAAAATATTGGCTTTTCTAACCAATATTGAAAAAATACCAACTTCCACATTAACTTCAATACCAACAACCACCAATTCTTCGAAGATTTAGCCATTTGAATAAAATATCGGCTGCAAAAATCTAGTATCAGTTATGTTTCAATAAAATCGACCAAAGTATTAGTTTTTCCAATCAATTTAAAATTTTTTTTCAACTTTAGTAGCTTTAACCATTAATTTCCATTATTTTGGTAATTGTAATAATATATTGAGACAAGGAACAGAAATTTTATTTATCATAATAAAATTTTGGAATCTATCATATTTTTTCGTTTCATACATATGCGTGTTTAAATTCTAAGTTAGACAACAACTAAACGTAAGTATCTGTGGCGCAGGAGGTAGAGACACAGCCTATAGCCTTAGAGATTTGAGTTCAATTGAATTTTTTATTGATTCAAATTAAAAGACACAATTGATTTTCTCTTGTGAATATAATTTTATTCAAAAACAAAATATTCAAATTTGCAACCTGAAGAAATTCAAATTTGAAATTTGACAAAAAAAAATTTATGTCGAGTTTAGCCTAGAGGAAAAGCAATGGGCTGACAAACGGAAGGTTGCCGGTTCAATCCCAGTTCGCGATATAAATTTTTTTTCTACCTTTTTTTTTATTCAAATTAAAAGTCACAACTGATTTTCTGTTGTTGATATAATTTTATTTATAGACAAAATATTCAAACCTGAAGAAATTCAAATTTGAAATTTGACTAAAAAAATTTAAATAGAGCTTAGCTTAGAGGGACAAGCAGAGGGTGGGGGGGGTTCGATCCCATTTAGCGACAAAAAAATTGAATTTTTAAATAAATTTTGTGGAACGTGGTTTTCTATTTATAGAATTTATAATCCACAAACATTAAAGTAATCTATTAACACAACAAAAATTCAAAAATTGTAAATAAATTTCGGTAGTTACAATGGTATTAAAAATAAATAAAAGTGATTGTACCTGGAACTACAAAAATTCGGTTGGCGAAAAATTCGGTTGGAACTACGAATCTGTTTTCTGTGTGTACGTCAAAAAAAAAAGGCAAACTTTGAATTTACTAAGGAATGTGTTAAATTCAGCCATTTTTTAATTTAATGTGGTTTTTAATTGATTTCAGCGCTGTTTTTTATTTAATGTACTCTTCAATAATCTAAAAATTACTAATACATTAAAAAAAGTGGCAAATTATCGGCACACCCTAATGTCCGTATTTTTTATATTAGCCCTATTCACAATGTTGTGCAAGTGTTCTTGCATCATTGCATTTGCAAAGTGGTAGAGTATAATTTACTTTACACTACAGATTCGTACTTCCAACCGAATTTTTCGCCAACCGAATTTTTGTAGTTCCAGGTACAATCACTTTTATTTATTTTTAATACCAATCCCTATAAACAATTTCACTGGAATTCAAGTTGAAATCAAGTTCAAATCCAGCCCTGTTTTCCAGTTTCAAGGCTTGAATTCAACTTTTATTACATTTTATTTCAATAGCATACTCCAGCAAAAGGGAAACAAAAATTCAAGTTTGAAATATTTTTGTTAAAAAATCAAGTGCTAGAATTTGAAATATACTTTACTTCAAGCAAAATTTAAAGCACTTGAATTTTTAAAACCTACGTGCTTATTGGGATGTAACTACCGACATTTATTTTGTTGTGTTAATAGATTACTTTAATGTTTGTGGATTATAAATTCTATAAATAGAAAAACACGTTCCACAAAATTTATTTAAAAATTAAAATTTTTTTATGTCGCTAACTGGGATCGAACCGGCGACCCTCCGCTTGTCAGCCCATTGCTTTTCCTCTAAGCTAAGCTCTATTTAAATTTTTTAAGTCAAATTTCAAATTTGAATTTCTTCAGGTTTGAATATTTTTTCTATAAATAAAATTATATCAATAACAGAAAATAAGTTGTGTCTTTTAATTTGAATAAAAAAAAAATTTTTTAAAAATTTATATCGCGAACCGGGATTGAACCGGCGACCTTCCGATTGTCAGCCCATTGCTTTTCCTCTAGGCTGAACTCGACATAAGTTCTTTTTGTTAAATTTCAAATTTGAATTTCTTTAGGTTGAAAATTTGAATATTTTGTTTTTGAATAAAATTATATTCACAACAGAAAATAAATTGTGTCTTTTAACTTGAATCAATAAAAAAATTATTAAAAAAAAGTAATGCCTTGGTTGAGGTTTGAACTCAAATCTCTAAGGCTGTGTCTCTACCTCCTGCGCCACAGATACCTACGTTTAGTTGTTGTCTAACTTAGAATTTAAACATGCATATGTGTGAAACGAAAGAATATGATATATTCCAAAATTTTATTATGATAAATAAAATTTCTGTTCCTTGTCTCAATATATTATTACAATTACCAAAATAATGGAAATTAATGGTTAAAGCTACTAAAGTTAAAAAAAAAAAAATTTAAATTGATTGGAAAAACTAATACTTTGGATAGACTGATCGATTTTATTGAAACACAACTGATACTAGATTTCTGCTGCCGATATTTTATTCAAATGACTAAATCTTCGATAAATTTTTGGTTGTTGGTATTGAAGGTAATGTGAAAGTTAGTATTTTTTCAATATTGGTTAGAAACGCCAATATTTTGGATAATGTGACAGTGTTTTGGTTCATCATATATATTTTCTGTTCACAAATATATATAACTTTCCTGATGATGAATTTTAAATAACTGCAATTAAAATTATTGAATAATGAAAATATTTCGTTGGTTCCGATAGAATTCCAACCAATTTATTTTCTGTGTGTACTCCTTTGCAAATATACAACACCAAAAACCAATAGTTTATATTTACTATGCGTATGCAAGACTTAATTGCAAACTGCTGAAAGCTGTACGCTGAGTTGAAATAAAAAAATAAACTACTAAACTAATAAATTTCTAATTAAAAAAATAAACTCTAAATTTTAAATAAAAATTTGACGGATTTTTCGACATAAAATTTATTGTAGCGAAAATGCCGGTATAAATTAATTTTGTTTTTTACTAATCAGTTGTGATTTTCGTGCTTTGCAACAAATGTTGCAAACAAACATAAAACGACCGTTCACAATTGATAGCAAATATTTGCAATTGCACCATTTTTCAATCGCAAATGCACATGATTGTGAATAGGGCTACTATGTTTATGAACAATATTTGTTAAATGCACCATTATGACGCTATCTATGAATTTAAGTTATATTCTCTATGGGGTTGTTGTTTTAGTAGTTTCCGCCTAATATTTTTATTTTTTTTTGTTATTTTCGCTCCTTCTTTAGTATTAAGACCACATGCTGTGTTTATACGAAAATATTAGCTTTTGTTTTCGATTTTTTTCTTTAATATTGTAGCATACAATTTGCTTTTATTTCACAGTGCTATTAGACAATTGCCACATGTAACAACTCGCGTTATTTTAATTTTGTAATACTTATTGTATTATTTTAAGAATTTATTACCTAATACAAAAAAAGTCAATTGGTTTAATTTAGAAAAGTTTAAAAAGAAAATCGCAGAAGTATCAAATTATATTTAATTAAAGGTAGATATTTATATTTTTTAATTACAATAGTAATATTTGTAAAACGTTTTTTCCAAAAAACATCCCCTGTGAATATCAGAAAAATATACAATTGTGTTGGTTTTTTAAGTACTTCTTGGGATTTTAAATTCTTCTTGGTAATTAAAGAAATTAGAAATATTGTGTGGCAAAACAGAAACACGTTTATTTTTTTTATAAATAAATTTATTATTTTCCTTGTTGTTTTCATTTATTTGTTAGTTTACGTTTTAAAATTAGTTTTAAATGTTGTCAATAATTTTTTAACGTAAAAACGACCACAAGGATGTAGTGATTTAACTATAAAATAACATTTTCAATCCCATCGTTAGTGAAATTTCGGTGATAATGAACGCAGTTGAATTAGGAAAATCAAAAACAAAAATCGAGTAAAAACTTTTAAAAGAATGATTTTTATTTTATGTGTACATAGTAACAAAACAACTAATTTAAAAATAAAAGTTAAAAATCAAAAGAACTAATTCAGCAAAACAAAATAAATCATAAAAACACATATCAGTTTTATTGCAGAGTAGACATTAAATGACAATCAGTGGTAAACAATAATTTATATCAATTTAATTAGTGATAAACAAATATTTGTCTGCAATTTATACGGTGTGTTTACATTAAAATCACACTACTTCGATTATAAAGGGTGTTTTTTAAGCCCGATAGAACTTACGAAAGGGTTAATTGTCAAACGAACTGTGATACTGCGCTCACTTTTTGACATTTATTATCAGTATACTCTGGCAAATCATCATGAATGGATTGACGCTTGAACAATGCTACCAAATTATCCAGATTTACTTTGAAAATCAGTCATCAATTCGCGCAACTTATAGATGCAAAATTGTGTTCAGCGATGTGGCCCATTTTTGGCTTAACGGGTTTGCTAAAAAACAAAATTCCTACATATGGAGTCAAACCAATCCACAACAGAACCCTAAGACTCCATTACATCCAGAAAAATGCACGTTGGTGGCATCATTGGACCTTCCGTCTTCAAAAATGAAGCCGGAGCTAGCGTTACAGTCAATGGAAATCATTACCACACCACGATCAATGATTTCTTGTTTGAAAATATGGATGACATTGATCCGGGCGATATATGGTTTCAACAGTATGGTGCTACGTGCCATACGGGGACCGCAAACATCGACTTATTGAAATCAAAATTTGACGATAAGATGATTTCGAGAAATGGACCTGTCAAATGGCCTCCAAGCTCGTGCGATTTGACACATCTAAATTATTTCACTGGTTTATGCTGATAAATCAGCAACAATTGACGCCTTGGAAGCCAACGTTGTTCGTATTATTCGTGACATACTACCAGTAATGCTCACAAAAGTTACCTAAAATTGGACGTACAGAATGCGCTTCGTCAAGAATAGCCGCGGTGGCCATTAGACCGTACCTCAAAAAAAAAGTTCGCCGTACACCATCCAATATGATGTATTTTTGGAAGGCGATTTCAAAAAAAAATTTTTTTTTTGCCGACCTTAGGGGTCGCCTTTTTCAATTTTTCGTTATAGCTTCGGCATTTAAAATCGGATTTTAAAGTGTGATTATCGATTTTTTTGCCTCGAGGAGACCAGTGTTTTGTTATAAAGGAAAAATTCAATTAAAAAAATTTTAAAAAGGCGACCCCTACGTTCGGCAACCAATATATAAAAAAAAATTTCTACTGGGTTTAGCGAAAAACTTCCTTAGCAAAAGTTTAATGATTTTTTGCGAGCTTTAATTTTCTGACATTAGGGTTGTACCTTAGGGTGTAGCAACTGAGATCTGCTGGGTAACTACTAGAACGGGATACTTGAGGTCAAAATGTCCTTAGAACAAAACACTGGTTTCCTTGAGAGAAAAACATCGATGTATCATACTTTAAGATCCGACTGTAAATACCAAAGATATAACGAAAAATGTAATATGGCGACCCCTACGTTCGACAAAAAAAAAATAAAAAATTTTTTTTTGAAACCTCCTTGCAAAAATACTTCATATTGGAGGGTGTACGGCGCACTTTTTTTTTTGCCTGTAAGGTGGTACGCTCTAGTGGCCATATATCCGAATTCATTTGCAAATGTTAATGCCATGTATTGTTATTTAGAAAAAAAATTTTGGATTAAAATTTAATTTTTTGTGTTATTTTTTACAATTTAAATTTCTATTGGGCTTAAAAACACCCTTTATTTTTGATTTTGCTTAAAAACGTAGCAGTTGTTTTTTGATTATTTTCGATTCAATAATAAACTGATTTTTGTACAGTATTTTCAAATATAAATTCAAAAAATCCGAATTTTTAAAATTGTGCGGAATGTTTGTTATTTTTTGACTAAGGAACAATTTGGTGGGTTGACCTCTTTTGGTACAAAAATAACATAATTTGTACTGCTTCATTCTATTGTGCTTTCCTGTGTGGCAAGATACCAAATCTGACCAAAAAATTTAGATACGTTGTGCTGTCTTATAAATGGAAGTAATCTCTTCTGAAGATACCCTTTAATATAAATATCTGAGTATACTGAACCAAAGGTAACAGAAGACTCCTTTTTCCGCAGCCACGAAATTTTGATAGGTTTCTCGTTCGATACTCTTGAGGAACATTGTCTCGTTTATTCGCTACATAATATTCCTGGCAAGGAAGCAGCGAAAAGTCTGCTAAAATATAGATATCGTCGTCAATTATATAACTTTCAAAGTTTTGAAAAGATCTATTTTGAGAAGTTTTGCTCTTTTTTTTGCATCAAGGTTCTTATTAGTATTTCTTTCTGAACTTTAAGGTTCCAATGCATAAACTTTTATCAATTTTGCGTTAAGGTATACAATTGCTAATCCTCCCTTGCGGATAAAATATTACACCTAGGGTTTCCAATACCAAACCGGTATTGAGAAATTTTCAGTACCGAATTTTCTGTATTTTGGGTATTCATATACATAAATATTCTTATTAGGGAGTAAAATTAGATATATCACATCTCAGAATTTCAAAATTGGGTACGAACATTATTGATTCCAACCAAGTTAAATCTTCTCTCCAGTGTTTCATTCAGAGCTGGAAAAAGACACTCTTAATTCTTTTTTGAATCAATTCAAATAATAATTTATTCATTTCATAAATCACTGAATATTTAAAAATAGTTTTAAATGAATAATTTGATATTGAATAAAGTGAGAATGATTTGGTCTAACTTAAATTAATTAAATGTTGATTCGATTGAATGATTTGTTTTAAGAGATAATTCGCACAGTATAAATCAAATCAGAGTTTTGCAGAATTGATTCAAAAGAATTATTTTCAAAGATGATTAAAAAAGTTGATTTATAAATTCGCGAATCAAAAAAATGTAAAGATAATTCGCATATAACTTTTTTTTATCTTTCGATTCGTGAATTCGATTGGAAACGGCCGAATAAAAACAAACAGTTATAATTCGCGCGAATTCAAAAAATCAACATATAATTCGAGAATCAAAAATATATATTTTTTTATTCTTTTTTAGAAATTGAATTACCAAATGAACTATTTTTAGTTGCAATAAAATTGATCAATTCGTTTGATTCTATGCAAAGAATCAAAAAAAGCAAACTGATTCTTTGAATAAGGTGTTGATTTAATAAAGTAAATTTTTTAATATTTAATAATTCAATCAATTAAAATGAGTTTTGCGTATCGATTCGTACAAAATTGAATCAGTTTTATAAATCGAATTAAGAAATTATGTTTTTAAAGGTCTAGTTTCATTAAAATAAAAGTATTTTAAGCCTGATTCACACGCTATCCTGTCCACTCATAAGTATAAAATGCCATTTTCTATTTAGACAAATTTGACAATTCCCATCATCAATACTGGGAAATCATAGACACAAAAGCGAACAAATATTTGTTAGACTAATTTTTTAATCTTTTGACTTTTCCTCAAGAAAATTTTTAAGAAAAAAAAAAATTCTTTTTATGTTTAAATTAATTAAGACCCTTATAAATTAATTATAACCCTTCCAAAAGTCAAATTATTTATGAGCAATCATAATTATATTATTAGATTATAATCAGACATTTTTTGGCTGGGTTAAATTTAGTTTTTGCGTTCTCCAAAGTTCTAGTTGAGTAAAAATCCATATTTTTATTAATGCTTGCATCTTTAAAATATAAATCTTGTAAAGAATGGCAAGCATAAAAACAGAATTAGTGCCAAACTTGGTAAAATTTCTCTTAAATAAGAAATAAATTACTAACATAGTAAACGAAACAAATGTATACAATACCGAAATCGGTATCGTCGGAAAATCGGTATTTCGAATTTGCTAAAATGGACAGTCAGCGGTTACAAGGGGAGAGTTTCGGAGGGTCTTTCGAGCTCCCACTAAGTCCCGAGTTTGCCTGTGGTCCTTGTAACGTCGTGGCGAGCAATTGGCGCCAACCAATATAACCAATATCCCAAACGACCGTGGGCCGTATAACCCTATTGGCGCTTGGATTAAATCACTGCACAACCACTGCACGCCTGGAGGCAATGTTGGCAGCCCCAACACCAGGATCGGATACTTTGGCCCAATCAGCCATTCATTTTAAACCAACCAATTGATTACCGAAACCGTAACAACAAGACAAAATACTGATAAACCCGATAAACGACCTTTGGCATGAAAACAAGGACACGAATAGGAACATGGAATGTTACGACGCTCTCAGAAACATCTCGTCTGGCACAGGTCTGAAAAGAATTTAACACCTACAAACTTACAATGCTCGGACTGTGCGAAACACGATGGTATGATTCAGGTGAATTTATAACTGCCGATAGTCTTGTCCTACTCTATTCCGGGAGGGTACACCCAGGATAAAGATTGGTTGGAATTCGATCAAAACCGTTAAAATGAATTTACCAGGACTTTATTTTATTTGCAGTTGCCTATAAGTGAATACTACACCAGAAATATTTTACTAGGTATTAAAAATAGGGAAAAGGAGTTAAAAAACAATCCTTTTAACAAATTGTTGGTATCTCCAATCAATTTTAAAATTAGTATCAGTTTAGTAATTCTATGCAGTAGAAGCAGCCATTTATTTAGTGTATATACAAGAAAATTGGTGTTACCGATAACCTATATTAAAAAAATTTCAATATTCGAAAGTCGTAACTACAAATACGGGTATCCTAATCAAATATGACCATAAAGTCGAGTTTCTGTAGAACCAACCGAATTGTGGATTGTATTGATAACACACACAACTATCGATTGGTATTGGTAAACGAATTTTTTACTATATTTGTTTTCCAAGCAAAACATATAAATTCAAAATTAGACTTCAAAATTAATAAGTGTTTGTGGTGTAGTCGGTAGAGAGTTGGCCTAGTACGCCGTATTTCCGAGTTCAAATCCCGGACAAGACAAAAATTTAAATGTTTTTTTTTTAAATTAAAATAAAATATTCATATGTATAAACAGTAAATATGGCTAAGAAAATTAAAAGTAGTTGTGGTGCAGTGGGTAAGAGTGTGAACTATTAACCTGAATGGCCGGGTTCAATACCAGAAAATTCAAAAAAAAAGTTTTTTAATTTCAATAAAATTTTGTGGAACATAATAATATTTATGTGGAACATAATATTGTATAAGACAACCGAATATTGGCTTTCACGACGAAAAATATAATTTAATATAAAGATAGTTGTCGTAACCGCACGATTTCGATTGGCAACAAATTCGGTGGCCACAATGAGACTGTTTTCTGGGTGCACCCAGGAAAAAGATTGGTTGGAATACGATCAAAACCATTAAAATTAATTTGCCAGGACGTTATTTTATTTGCAGTTGCCTATAAGTGAATACTACACCAAAAATATTTTACTAGGTATTAAAAATAGGGAAAATGAACTAAAAAACAATCCTTTTAACAAATAATTGGTATTTCCAATCAATTTTAAAATTAGTATCAGTTTAGTAATTCCATGCAGTAGAAGCAGCCATTTATTTAGTGTATGTACAAGAAAATTGGTGTTACCTATAACCTTTATTAAAAAAATTTCAATATTTAAAAGTAGTAACTACAAATACGGGTATCCTAATCAAATATGTCCATAAAGTCGAGTTTCTGTAGAACCAACCGAATTGTGGATTGTATTGATAACACACACAACTATTGATTATTGGTAAACGAAGTTTTTACTATATTTGTTTTCCAATCACAACATATAAATTTAAAATTAGACTTCAAAATTAATAAGTGTTTGTGGTGTAGTCCGTAGAGAGTTGGCCTAGTACGCCGGATTTCTGAGTTCAAATCCCGGACAAGACAAAAATTTATGTTTTTTTTTTTTAATTAAAATAAAATATTCATATGTATAAACAGTAAATATGGCTAAGAAAATTGAAAGTAGTTGTGGTGCAGTGGGTAAGAGTGTCAACTATTAAGTCTAATTTTGAATTTATATGTTTTGCTTGGAAAACAAATATAGTAAAAAATTCGTTTACCAATACCAATCAATAGTTGTGTGTGTGTTATCAATACAATCCACAATTCGGTTGGTTTTACAGAAACTCGACTTTAAGGTCATATTTGATTAGGATACCCGTATTTGTAGTTACCACTTTCGAATATTGAAATTTTTGTATGTAAATAAATGGCTGCTTCTACTGCATAGAATTACTAAACTGGTACTAATTTTAAAATTGATTGGAGATACTAATAGTTTGTTAAAAGGGTTGTTTTTTAGTTCATTTTCCCCATTTTTAATACCTAGTAAAATATTTTTGGTGTAGTATTCAATTATAGGCAACTCCAAATAAAGTAACGTCTTGGCAAATTAATTTTAATGGTTTTGATCGAATTCCAACCAATATTTTTCTGGGTGCAACATCCATTCTGGTTATAGATGGCACACTGTTTCCGCATCCAAGTATACATAAAGTGACATGGGTTTCTCCTGACGGGATAACTGAAAATCAGATCGACCCTATCGCTATTAATAGAAAATGTCGATGTTGCTTTTAGATGTGCGTAATAAAAGAGAAGCCGATGTTACAAGTGATCATCATTTAGTAATTGCAACAATCTGCATAAAAATTGCCGCTATTAGAAAGAACACACAAACTTCCCAAAGAAGATATAACGTTGATGAACTCAAAGATTCAACAGGTTTGCGGCCCTATGCTCCTTGCAGGAGTAAAAGAACATATACATATGCAATTGCTAAAGTATTCGTTTTCCTTATTAAACCTTTATTAACCCTTTCATGCCCGAATTTTAATGGCTGGGAATTTTATGACCAAACTTTGTGAAAATATAGATTTACATAAAGCAAAGAAATATTGTTTGTTATTTTTATTGGGCTTTTTTTTAGATTATTTACTAATTTATTTACTCTTTCAATATATTTTAATCAAATTTGACAAAAAAAAATATGTAGAAAAAACCAAATAAAAAAACAAATTACCAAATTTTTTTTTTGGGCTTTTTTTTAGATTATTAGTTTTTGGCCACTCTGAATGCTTCACACCCGTGCTTTCAAACCTAATATCTGTGCTTTCAAATCAACTTCATACGAAAGATTCCTTTATATAAGGCATTATTTACTCTTTTGTTGTTTATCGAGTTGGGGACTGTTGAGCGCGTAGGAGCAGCATGGTATGACTCTGCCACAAGTTGTACAATTTATTTTTACGCTAAAAATATGAAGATTTTTTGCTTTTGTTGTATGAGTTTTGTTATTGTAATATATTTCTTGGTTTTTATATAAATGAAGAGAAGAGAAACTATATAATTTAAAAACATAAAATATTAAATAAAGTAGACTTGCACAAGAGTGAAATGAAACTGTAAACATAATAAACCAACGTGTACAATTTCTTCATAGGATTTGGTATCGAGTCTCTATATTGGGTATAATGGTAAAAAATTTCGAATAGAAATTATGAGTTTAGACACCGAATAATATGCAGTAGTCGCTTTTCTACTGCTTATTATTTTGATATTAGCACCAATTACTACGATTTTTCTTTGTAACACACAATTTGCTTCAAACAGTTTAATCAAATTAATATAAAATTTGTCTTTGCAGATGAGCAGCTATCGTGATGAATTATACACCAAGGAAGCCACACTTATTAATAATTCCAAAAGAGAGCTAGCAAATGGCGTGTTTAAGGATCCTATATATAAATTGAGGCTAATGTGTTTTGCCAGAGGTGCTACAGGATTACTGGGTTTAGCTAGGTGAGAGTGACTGACCATTTTCTGTCCAGTTATTTTTTAATAACATTTTCTATGATAAAGAACTTTTCGTAATATGGATCGAGGTGGCAGCAAGAACGTTATTTTGGAAGAATTTATTGATGGTATACGACAAACTGGCCTCGAGTATAACGAAAATGAAGTTAAAATGTTATTTAGGCAATTTGATAAAAATAAAGATGGTTCTATAAATATTGCGGAATTTTTGGCAAAGCTAAGGGTAAGATGCGACTGATTTCGACAAAGTAAAATTTCATAATTTTCTCTTTCTTTTGTTAGCCTCCAATCCCACGCTATCGTTTGGAGCTAATTCATAAAGCTTTTTCTAAAATGGATCGTTCTGGTGATGGCGTTATTACAGTTGATGATTTGAAAAATGTTTATTGCGTAAAAAATCATCCCAAATATCTAAGTGGCGATTTAACTGAAAAAGAAATTCTAATGCAATTTTTAAATAATTTCGACGATGGTATTAGTGGCAAAACGAATGATAAAGTTACAAAAGAAGAATTTGTTAATTATTATTCATCTATTAGTGCTTCGATTGATAATGATGCCTACTTTGATTTAGTTATGAGACGTGCTTACAATCTTTAAGATAGCTAAATAAAAAGTTTAACGTTTTTTTTAACTTATTTGTAACATTTAACTAAAGCATAATATAATAATGAAATTAAGGTTAGTAAACACTTTTGTTAATTAAAAAAAAAAAACACATGTCATAATGTGAAATTTATACTTCATATAAGAATAAAGCTGATCAAGAATGATTGAGACTTATCCAGGAATCTAACCCCCATAATTTTAGTTATTGTGTTTGTTCTGCAGCAGCAAATTGAAACAAAACAGTTTCACAACCGCTGTACAACTATCTGAGGAACAACTTGCAAAATTTTTTTGAACTGGTAACCTCTGAATCTGTTCTAGAACATGTGTTTTCTTATAACCGATTCCGTGGAACAGGTTCTAGAACTGATTCCTGGAAGTCAAAATGGAAGGTTACACTGTCGCAGAACCAGTTCTGTAAATGGTTCTAGAACCGGTTCCAAAGCAACCTATTCTAGTTTGGAGGAAAAGAACCTGTTGCTTTTGGGACAAACTCAAACAAAAATCACCGATGATAGAACTTAAATTAGAACAGGTTGCATGCAAGTACAAGTCGTTCTACAACCGGTTCTTTGCATCCGACAATTTCGCTGAGACATTTTATGATACTTTTAATCAAACAGTAATATATTTTTTTGTTTTGATGAAAGGTAATCTTATACGTAATTAAAGAAAATAAATAAAGGTCTTTATGGGGTGGCTAAAATAGCCCAGGAAAATTTTCTGTTCTAAAGAATCGGTTGTAGAATAGCTACTTTTCATTTACAACCATTTCTACTGTCGATTCTAACACCGATTATTTTTGTTTAAAATTGTCCCAAAAGCAACCACTTATATAGCTCCAAAGTGGAACCGGTTGCCCTAGAATCAGTTCTGGAACTAGAATTGATTCTAAGTCAGTCACACCTTCCATATAGGATCCCAGGAACTGCTTCCGGAACCAGTTCCATGGAATTGGTAGCAGTGGAACCAGTTGTAGAATAGGTGTAGTTTGCTACGGATTGTAAAAAATTTTCCTGGGAGAACTAAACTACCCGGTTTTGAAACGATAATGACATATCATTATTTTTTGGACTACCAGTAATGACACCGACTTACCTCCTGCATTATTTTAAAACATATAATAATGAGTTACTGATAATGAATTATATTTATCATTATTTCATATAGGAAGTAATTTTATAGATTTTTTTGGCAAACTTTTTGAAATCTATTTTTAGACTCAATATTTTTTCAACACTGGTAAGGATATATGTAACCACATATTTTTTGACGTTTTGTATGTTGGCGACTAAGCTGACTTGTGTGCAGCAGGTGATTTATGTTTTTGTCTATCAAACATTACATGTCGAGATAGCTGAGATGGTAGAGCTACTGACTGGCAATCTGGAGTGACAGGTTCGATTACCGCACTAGATAATATTTTTTAAAAAATATTTTACAATACAAAAATATTTTTTAAGAAAACTTATTTTTTTTTAAATAAATTTTTAGACTCATTCTTTTTGTTAGTTCTGGTAATCATATAGGTAACGACATATTTTTAGAGTTTTCGTATGCTGGTGTGTAAGCACAACTCACTATTTTACGCGACATCGCCATACAAAGGTAATAAGAAATGTAATAAGAAAATTAACTAGTTACCATTACCAGGTATATAGTTACATAACCACATAATTGGTAACGATTTTCTACACTGGGTAGTTGACCAACTATTGGCCAAACTTTATAGCTTTTTAAGTTTAAAAACTTGTTTTGATGAAGCTTGATACGCCTTATGTTAAAAACTTTTTATTGAAAAAAATTGTCCTATTTCGACGAAGACACAAATCAACTTTGCGTTTATATGATATTGGATTTGAAAGTGATGAAATTTTTTTTCAAAAATGTAATTATGATTTTTTTATTCAAATCGAAAACTTTTTACTTACACTGTTTATAAATTTTTAAAATAAATATATATTTGTGAGTGTTGCTACTACCATATTATTTAATGATATAGTAGTAGTGGGAACACGTAAAGAAAAAACAAGGTTGGGATGATCATATTCTAAGAGCATCATATATTTCTGGTTTATGATTGCGACAATCATGTTATTAGGTCAATAAATTATCACACTATGATTGTAAAATTCTCCCAATATTAACATATTATAGTCATGCATATTATCATATCATTGTCCTATGATTTCTATAGTATTCTCCCCATATTTTGCTGAAGCTGAATTAAAATTTGACGATACATCCAAAAATCATCATAATATTTTTTTGATGATCATAATATTTTTCCAGTGTCCTATCGAAAATTCTATGATCACTTAGAATCATATTATAGTCACTAGGAACATATTATGATTTATTTGTGCACTCTTTACATTTTCTTCAATTTTGTACATTTCTTCAATTTGATTTCCGCGGTTTCGGTTTTCTAAAATTATAAAAACCGCGGTTTCGGTTATTTTTAGGGTTTCTTGTGATATTAATACAATTGTTTGAAAATAATTAATTATATAAAAGAATTAAATATTTTAACACATTCAAGATATTTATTGAAATTCGAAAGAATTTCTCACTCGAATAAAGAAAAATTACTCCGTTTCTAGACCTTTGCAAGAGAAGAAAAAAATACGGAAAACCGTTATAAATATAATTTTTTTATTCTTTTGTCGCCAACTAAAGCTGTATTTTCAAGAGTTTAAATTTTAGCAAATTGTTTAAAACAATATGAAGTTAAAATTTCATAAATTTCGCGAAATACGAAATAATATTTTTTTTAAATACGCTGTGAAAATCTGAACTGAATATATGAAACTCAATATCTGTTAAACTATCTGCCTTTTTGGTGACTTGACTTAACTTATGTTATCTGTAATAACAAAAATAAAAATTCTTTAAACTAATATTTAGTTTAAAGAAAATTTTATTTTTTTGGAGAAAATGTTCATTACAATTAAATAATTAAAGTTATTGTTAAAAACCGACTTATTTTTTTCGGTTTTCGGTTTCGGTTTTGAGGCTTGAAAACCCGCGGTTTCGGTTTCGAATAAAACCGAACAGCAAACTCTAACACTGGGCATTTTAAAGTAAAATCTAATTTGAAGGTTCCTGGTTAGACTTAATTCTTTCTTCTACAAACAATGTCACTATTAAAATCAAGGATGGAAAGAAAGCTCGAGCGATCCAAAACTATATACATTTTTTTAAAAAGCTCGGAAACCAAAATTAAAAGAGCCGCTCAAATGCAAAAAGCTTGCAACTAAAAAAAATAAATAGCTTATAAAAATTAAAAGGCTCGTTTACAAAACTGAATAGAGTTTTTTAAATCGAGCAGCTCGTATAAAAAATTTCATAGAGCTTTTTTTATCGAGTATCTTTTTACCGAAATTTAATTGAGTTTTTTGAAATCGAGCCGCAAAAAAAGCTCGCTCCCATTAAAATAATTTAGTTATTAAAAACAAAATCGGTAATTTAGTTACACTATATCCAGCAGTACCTAGATTTTGAATTTTAAAAATTGAAAAAAAAAACATTGCTGAAATTGAAAAAAAGTTTCAAATATCAGAAAAAATCGCCAAAACAAAAAAAATTCTAAATTTTAAAAACTGGCCAAAATTGAAAAAAAAATCATCAAAAGTGAAAAAAACTTTAAAATTAAAAAAAAGTCAAAAGTGAAAAAATCACCAAAATAACAAAAAATTCAAAATTATAAAAAATCGTCAAAAATTAAAAAAAAAATCGCCGAAATTGAAAAAAATTTCAAAAATTGAAAAAATCGCAGAAATTGGAAAATAAATCGCCAAATTTAAAAAATCATGTAGATTTTATAAAAAAATTTAAAATATCGACAAAATTTTAAAAAATCTTCAAAATTTCTCAACATCGTCAAAAATTATAAAAAAATCGCGAAATTAAAAAATTTTGAAAAAATTTAAAAAAATCGCCAAAAATTAGACAAAATCGTCAAAATTACAAAATGTCGTAAAAAATTTAAAAAAATCGTCTTGAAAAAATTGTCAATATTTGAAAAAATTACCAAAATCGTTAAAAATTTTAAAAAGTCGTTAAATATTGGAAAGAATCGGAAAATTTTGAAAAATTGCCAAAATTGAAAAATTTTGTAAAAATTTTTAAAAAATCGTCATAACTTGAAAAAATCGTCAATATTTGAAGAAATTGTCCAAATAGTCAAAATTTAAAAAAAAAATTGTAAAAAATTAGACAAAATCGCCAAATGCAAGATATCGTAAAAATTTTGAAAAATCGTCTTGAAAAAATTGTCAATATGTGAAAAAATTACCAAAATCGTCAAAATTCAAAAAATCGTTAAAAATTTAAAAAAATCGGAAAATTTTGAAAAATTGCCAAAATTGAAAAATTTTATAAAAATTTTTAAAAAATTTTTAAAAAATCGTCAAATTTGATAAAATTGCCCAAATAGTCAAAATTTAAAAAAATTAGACAAAATCGCCAAAATTGCGAAATATCGTAAAAATTTTAAAAAATGTCAATATTTGAAAAAATTACCAAAATTTCAAAAAGTCGTCAAAAATTGGAAAAAATTTAAAAACTACCAAATCAAAAAATTTTGAAAAAAATCGTCATAACTTGAAAAAATCGTCAATATTTGAAAAATTTGCCCAAATAGTCAAAATTTAAAAAAATTATAAAAAATTAGCCAAAATTGCAAAATATCGTAAAAATTTTGAAAAAATCGTCAATATGTTAAAAAATTACCAAAATCGTAAAAATTTCAAAAAGTCGTCAAAATTTGGAAAAAATCGTAAAAATTCCCAAAATTGAAAATTTTTTTTAAAAATTACCAAAATTTCAAAAAGTCGTCAAAAATTGCCAAAATTGAAAAACTCGTAAAAATTTGTGAAAATCGGCAAAAATTAGAAAAAATCCCCAAAATTTTAAAAATAGTCCAGGCATTAAAAAACGAAATTTCCAAAATTTATTTCTCGCATTTATTTTTCCTGGTTCCAAAACCGTTGTCTGTTTTCATTTAGCTCATTTAGTTTTAAAGATACTAGCGATATTACAAATAAAAGCGCTTTTCTCTCTACGAGGCTTATTTTTCGAGGAAAACGCGATTTTAAAATCTATCAATTCAAGTCAAAATTTAGTTTCGATATCGGGGTATTGCTGGTGGGTTTTGACCTTTGGTGCAAATATTTTTCCTCTAGTTCTTCTAGTTTGGGAGATATGGATGATTACAATTTTATTTAAGCAATTTTCGCACTTATTTTTCCACAGATGATTCACTATGACTTCCCCGTTTCAAAACTGAAATTTCCAAAATTTATTTCTCGCATTTATTTTTCCTTGTTCCAAAACCGTTGTGTGTTTTCATTTAGCTCATTTAGTTTTAAAGATACTAGCGATATTACAAATAAAAGCGCTTTTCTCTCTATGAGGCTTAGTTTTCGAGAAAAACGCGATCTTAAAATCTAGCAATGCAAGTCAAAATTTAGTTTCGGTATCGGGGTATTGGTAGTGGGTTTTGACCTCTTGTGTAAACATTTTTCTTCCAGCTCTTCTAAATTCCGAGATATGGTGAACTAAGGTTTTATTTCAGCGATTTTCGCCTTTATTTTTTCACAGATGACTCGTAAACGTTATCGAACGGTCGTTTTTCTCTACATTGGTCTTTCATTCATTATGTCTGATAGTTTTAATTGCAACAAGTGCTCTGAACGCGTTTCGGGCGAGGATGTGCTGAAATGTCGAGGATGTCAGCTTTATTTTCACCCAAAATGTGTGAAAGTTGATAAAAAATTAAAAAAATATTTTAATTATTTCTCCTAACATATTTTGGTTTTGCAACTCATGTTCAAGTGTCTCGAATTTGGGTGTAATAGCAAAAATAAATAAATTGGACGAAGATGTAAAAACAATTTCAAAAATGTTATCTGATGTGCAGTCAAAATTAATGAGTGTGATCTCTTGTAATGAGAATAAAAACGACGATAAAAGTAGAAGTGAAGAGTTGTCGACAAATTCAAAAACCTCTTCTCGAAATAAAAATAAATCTAAAGGTTCAATTAGACGTGCCATAACCATAACCATATAAAACAGCTGTTCAAACCAATCGTATGGGCTACAATGTATTCGGTTATTGGTGACATGCCATAACGCCATAACCGTAGATACCAATTGAATTTTGGTTTTCTGCTATGGCGTTATGGTTATGGTTACGGCTATGGCGTTATGGCACGTCTAACTGAACCTTAAGAAAAAGCATTGTAATAATACAAATCAGGGATGATAAAGTTAGAACTATAGTACTTTTTGTGGTACTATTGGAACCTCAAAAGTACTATGGTACTCCTCTGACTTATTTAGTACTATTTACACATTTTCCTACTTTTAAATTTTTTGTGCTTTTTTAATTTTCATACATATTATTGCATTTATAGCGATAACATCAAATATCGGAGTTTTAAATAAAAAATCCTTATATTGAAAATATTTAAAATATTAGATGTTACTATTGAAAACTCAAGTTAAACAAATACAAAATGTTCTTCGCATATTTCATTAAAATACGTATACAAAAAAAAAATATTAAAAATTAGGAGAATTAAGAAATCTAGAAATGTTTGTGTTGTTTGAAACGAGATCCTAAAGAATTAACTCATTCGATTTTCAATTCTGAATGATTAAATACCTAAACCCTATTTCGAAGAATCGAATGAATTCTTAATCCACCTAATTCAATCATTAAATTCATTTGATTCGATTGTCAATCAAATTGTTGATTCGAAAAAATTCTTATGACATTCACAAGGTGGAATAGATCCGTAAATACTTTTAAAATAATGTTCGCTTTAAAACGAAGTTGAATTCAGTTTTCACGGACTTAAAATTCTGAACCCTACACTCACAGAAATAATATTTAAAAATAGCAGAAACAGCTACTAAAAATTAGTTAAAAATTGCCTTACAAAAGAAACTGCTGAAATTAGCAGATATATTAAGAACAGCAAAAATAAAACTGTTAAATTTATAAAATTTTAGTTATATTTAAGTTAACTTTTAGTTTATTGAAAATAAAAAAAATATACTTTAAAATCTGCACAAAATATTAATATTAGTAGACTAAAAATAGCAAAAATAAACTGTTGTATCTAAAGAAATTTTGTTATTTTTAAGTTAAATTTAGTTGAATGAAAATAGCACCCTATCCTGCTAAAATCAACGGAAACGGTTGCTAAAAATAGTAAACTGCTGATTTCAGAAGACTGGATTTTCATTCGTTTTAAAAAAATTGCAAAAAAAAGCTTTCAAGTTTTTAAATTTTTTCTGATTTTTTTAGTCTACTAATTATTATTCATTGCTGATTTTAGCAGGTTAAATTGTTATTTTCTGTTTATTATTTATTCAAATATAACTAAAACTAGCGGGCGCAGCCCGCTACGTTGTTAGCGTGCCTTAAAGTTTAGGGGGGGGGGGGGGGGGGGCTGCGCAATTTTTTTTAAATTCGCTTTTTATTTAAAGTACAGTTTTTATATAGTAAAAGCCTTCACCCAGTCACCACAAATAAATAATTCTGCACAACAATGGGTTTAAAATAAATAAATATTTGATCACTTTTTCTCATGAAAGTGGATTGTTAGTAATGAATCCATAATAAATTGCAATATACGTGTGTATGTGAAGATAATTTGGTAAAGTGCGAACTTAGGTAGATAGACCCGTAAGTAGTTTTGTTCATTTGTGTTTTGAATGAAAATAAATAACGTAAAGCAGGGTTGTTAGCGTGCCTTAAATTTTTTTTTTTTAATTCCAGTTTATGTAAAGGTAGACCTGGCAAATGTGTCTAAACTGTTGTTGAGAACGGACGTGTTTTTTCTTAGCTCCGCATTTTTTAAGCAAATAATTTTCAGTAAATTGTTTTTTTAAAACATAAATTAAAATTTAAATTGCAATTATAAATCCGGCTGGAAATTCAAAGTACTATTTTGTAACTACAATCAGTGTTTATGAACATAAATAAACATCTAATAACAAAACCAAAGTTTAAAACTAAAATTAAACACAAAATAAACAACCATAATAAAAAAGTGCATTGTATATATTTTTTCTTTTTTAAGAGAGCCACTATAAACAAAGCTCAATATAACTAATGCCTAGCTTAAAATTAATGAGAAAAAACAAACCAACAACAAGAAGGAATAAAAACAAAAACAAAAATAACAACACGCAAAAAATAAATACAACAAATAATATGGATACAACACCAGAAATAACTAATACACAAGATATTAGTCCTACAATAACAAACGTTAATAATACTCCCGCGCAAAAAAGATTAAGAGATGTATTGCAAAACTCTCTTATGGGTAATGCCTGTAAAACTCCACGTTTGACTAGTACAGAATCCCCGCTTAAATTTATAACTATAATGGACAAGCGCTTTGATAAACTCACACAACTACTACAGACAGTGATAGAGGATAAATTTAATGAGTGTAAACAAGATCTCTTAATTAATTTTGAAAAGAGTTTTAACATTATAAAAACTGAATTGCATAGTGTGACTGAGCGAGTTAAACAATTGGAAACAGTCGCGGTGAATATAAAAAGTATGCAAGATGAAATTAAATCCTTAAAATCTAAAGTTAAACAGCAAGAAAATAAAAATGTTGCTTGTGAGTTGCGTTTAAATGAAATTCCTTTCAAAGAAGAAGAAAATTTATATGAAATTTTCGACAAAATTTGCAAAACAATTAATATTTGTCTTCCTGCAGTGAAAACAATTTACCGGTTACAAAACCATAATAATAAATATAAATCCAATTCGAGAGATGCAGTAATAATTGTTAAAATGTGGTCCCCATACGATAAAAACTTTTTTCTAAAATCACTTGCAAATTTCCGAAAAATCAAAGGTTTTTTCTTTTGCTTGAGACATATCGGGGAAAATTCTGACAATAAATTCTTTGTTAATGAAAACCTGACAGCTACAAACTTTAATATCTTACGCGCTGCTGTTCGTCTTAAAAAGGATAATCGCATTCGTAGTGCTTTTACTATACGTGGATTGGTTTATATTAAAAAAACCGCCGATGACCAACTCATGCAAATTGATGATTTGGAACAGCTTAACAATTTATTTCGTGTTCCTGAAGGATATATTTCTGAGGTCGGTGAACATCATACTGGTGCCATTATTAATCAGTAATAATTTCAATATTATTTCATCTTTAAAGTTTCTTATTACAAAATCCTTTACATTTTTTATTGTCATAATATTTTTTTATATTTACAAAATAATAATATTTTTAAATCTTTTTTATATTTACCACAAATTCAATTCAATTATTAATCAAATAATGTTTTTATCTACAAATGAAACTAAAATAATATATAGTTTGTGCGTTACTTTATCAGATTTAGCTGTGTATGATAATGAACAATTTCAATAATAATAGAGCTTGTTCCAGAGATGGAATTGCGAACATGATAAAAATTTTGGCCACTCAGAGAAAAGGTATCAAAATCTGTCACATCAATGCCCAAAGCTTGAGAACTAAAATCGATGAATTTAGATTTATTTTTGAGGATTCTGGTATTGATTTCATATGCGTATCTGAAACTTGGTTTAAGCCAGAGTTCACAGATTTATCAATTTCTCTAAATGGGTATAATATTCGGAGGGTTGATAGAAATGGTTATGGAGGTGTAGCAATCTATGTGAAAAAAGGTATTGCATTTAGAGTACTTTGTAAATCTACGGATGCCAATAACGTTGAGGTTTCTGAAGGTAATTCGAGAAACTTGGTAGAATATATATTTCTTGAAGTGAGCAGCGAGGGAGGAAAATTACTTGTTGGTAGTGTATACAGACCAAATAATCGAATAAGTATGGAAAAGTTTATTAGAACTCTGGAAACATTCACGGTCTTATACGATGATGTTGTAATCGCAGGTGACTTTAATTCAAATATTTTAGTTGATTCCTATCTAACTAATAACATGTTCACTCTCGGGCTTAATTCTCCAAACACAAGCAATGCAACACATTTTACAACAACAAATAATACACTTCTGGATCTTTTCTTTGTTAGTGATGATAGGAATGTATTGCTCTATGATCAACTATCTGCTTCCTGTTTTTCGCGACATGATCTCATCTTCATTACGTATAAATTTCAGTTACTAGTACCTGAACAAATAATAACTTATCGCGACTACAAAAACATTAATTATAGGGGTTTAGAAGATGAATTTTTCAATATTAATTGGAGATTATTATATACCATGACTTCGGTAGATGATCAACTATCTTTTTTGCAACAAAACCTGAACTATTTATACAATCTTGCTGTACCCCTGAAAACTAAAATTATAAGTCAACAGAAGAAACCCTGGTTTACTTTTAATATAAGACAATCAATTAATCATAGAGATTTTTTATATTCGCGATGGAAGCGTTTTAAAACCACGGAATCACATGAAGAATATCGAATAGCGCGAAATAAAACCAATCAACTAATTAAAAAAGCCAAATCAGACTTTTATGCTTCAAAGTTCTCTACTGCCATAGGTTCGAAAAAAACATGGAAAACGATTCGCGAAATTGGTATCGGCAAGGTTGATAGCCAAGAACCATGTGCTGTCGATGCAGGTACTCTCAATGAAAAATTTTTAAACATTCCAATTGTACAACCTGATCAGAATTACTACCATTACTCTGATGAAACTTCAAATGAAAATTTTTATTTTACTAATGTTAATCAATGTGATGTGCTATCCAGTGTCTTGTCAATTAAGTCCAATGCAGTTGGTGTGGATGGGATAGATCCAAGGTTTCTCAAAATACTTTTGCCACAACTTCTTCCTCTCATTACATTTCTTTTCAATAAGATACTTACTACCTGTAGTTATCCAAAAATTTGGAAACTTGCTAAAATTATCCCCATACCAAAATCTAAATCTGATTACAGGCCGATAGCAATATTACCATTTCTTTCTAAAGTCTTTGAAAGATTAATTCACAATCAAGTTACTCAATATTTGGATACCAATAATTTGCTAACTGATAGACAATCTGGTTTTCGTAAAAAACACAGTTGCATAACAGCTCTCGTAGATGTTGCCGAGGAAATCAGACAACAGGTAGATCGTGGAAATGTTACGTTTTTAGTTCTTTTAGATCATTCTAAGGCGTTTGATACGGTTGACCATAACATTTTATGTTATAAATTAAAACATATGTTTAATTTTTCATCAACCGCAACACATCTGATATCATCATATCTAACAGAGAGATATCAGTATGTTGAAACAACAACCACAAAATCTAACTTTTTGCCTGTACTCCGAGGTGTTCCTCAAGGATCGATCGTAGGCCCACTTCTTTTCTCATTATACGCAAATGATCTTCCAAACAAACTAGAAAACTGCAAGGCTAGAATGTATGCTGATGATGTCCAACTTTACATAAGTTGCAAAGTTACAGCGATTGAAGAATGCGTCAGAACCCTGAACCAGGAGTTGCATCGAATTTATGAGTGGGCTACCGCTAATGGTCTTGGAATAAATCCTAGCAAGTCCAAATGCCATATTATTAAAAAAAGATTACTAAAATTTGATCATGTACCTACTATAACTCTTGAAAATCAATCCATAGAAATCGTTGAGTATGCTAAAAATCTTGGTATTTACTTCAATAATACTCTCACTTGGTCGAACCATATTAATTATGCTTGCGGTAGATCATTCTCAATGTTAAGAAATCTTTGGCAAACTCAGTATTGTACTCCAACTAAGATTAGAATCCTTCTTGCCAAAACTTATTTGATGCCGATCTTATTATATGGTATCGAACTTTTTGCCAGCTGTGACAACGAAAGCAAAAGAAAACTGAACGTAGCTTTTAATAGTATTGTCCGCTATGTATATGGCCTGAAAAGATTTGATCATATTTCATCGTTTGCAAATCTACTTTATGGCATTAGTTTTGATGATTATGTTAAAATAAGGATTTTAATTTTTATGCATAAAATAATATATACCCGGCAACCTGAACATCTACATTTGCGATTAAAATTCTCAACACTTGATAGAGGCAAAAGACTATTAACTTTTAATCATCGTACTCAGATTTCGAAATACCAATTCTATATTAATGCAATAGGTCTCTGGAACAGAATTCCACATAGCACTCAAATTATTAGTAACGCACAACAATTCAGAAAAAACATTATTAGTTATTTCTCTAATTGAATAATATACACTCAAAAAAGTTTGACAGTGTAGTAATCCATAGTTATTGTTTTAATTGTATATATAGTTGTTTTTTATATAAAAATACAAAACAACTATTATGAGAGTTAATTAACTGAAAATAGCAGTACTTTTTGCCTGTTTTGTCAATTATTTAAAAATATTTTTAGCAAACTTAACTGACAATTTTACATTCTTAGTAATTTTCGATGCATTTGTTAGTTATATTTTTTTTTTTTTTCTTTCAGCAATTAAAAATAACTACTTTTTTTTTGTTTTTATTTTATTTTGTCGCCTTTTGTTTTACCTGCTATTTGCAATAGGTTTCTACCGGTGAACTTTTTTGAGTGTGTGTTTTGATTCTAAAGTTTGATTCGAATTTTTAATTTTTAATTTTGAATTTTTATTTGTTAATAATTTTGAATTATGTTTATGTTACATTAAATTCTAAAATTGTTTAGTTTACAGTAATTTTAAAATTGTTTCGTTCAAAAATATTTATCTATTCTATGTCATTAATGTAATTGTAATTATATTTATAAGTATTTAC
Source organism: Leucophora obtusa (assembly GCA_949987735.1). NCBI lineage: Eukaryota > Metazoa > Arthropoda > Insecta > Diptera > Anthomyiidae > Leucophora > Leucophora obtusa. The sequence goes on along the minus strand of OX465295.1, from coordinate 183,203,327 downwards.
TAAATTATTGTTTTTACGCTTACTCAGTTCCATACTGTAATATAAGACTTAAGTCTTGTGTATGGAATGACAAATAAATAAATAAATAAAATAAAAATAAATAAATTCAAGTAAATTCACAAATTCAGTTGGAAAATTTACTGCGTCGGTTTCTTCCACCGGTGCTTCGTTACATGAAGTTTAAATATCGGAATATATAAGTTCCATTCCTTTTCTAAGGTTTTTTCTCTTTTAGAAAATTTATTTAACTTTTTCGAGAGTATGTTTCAATGCTACATAAGTTTCATATTCCGTGGATAGTGTTTGAACAGGTAATTCCCTCTTCCGATCCATTTGCATTGTCTATAATTTCAATTCCGCTCGTTCAACGTTTATAACCATTTCGTTCCACTTGTTTAGTATTTCAATTCCACTCGTTTCCTATTTAGTTTCTTAATTTTAGTGTTCCATATACACTTGTTCTTTAAGTTTTAGGTTTCTAGCTAAAGACGCAGACGTTAAGAGGGGGGGGGGCAATTTTCCCCTTTTGAACCACCATTTTTACCACGTTCCTGTCCAAAGTCCTAGAGATGCCTTGTCGATAAGTTAGCCCATACACCAAGGAAAACATATTATATAATACAGGTTTCTAGCCGAAGGGTTCGGTTAGGCCATCAAGGGGGAGAATTATTCTGTTTTTACCCCGGTAGGAATTTCCAAAAATTCCGTCTTAGAGGACGTCTGCGTTGGAGGAGGAACCTACTACATACATAATTTTAGGTCTCTATATCCAGCAGTTTGGCCAGGCTATCAAGGGGGAAGTTTTTTCCTTTTTAACCCTCCCGGTATGAATTTCCAAAAATACCGTCTTAGGGGACGTCTACGTTGGAGAAGGAACCCAAATACCGAATTTAAGCTCCCTAGATCCAGCAGTTTGGCCAGGCCGTTAAGGGGGAGACTTTTCCTGTTTTTTGACCCTACCTGTGTAAATTTTCAAAAATCTCATCTTAGCGGATGTCTACAATAGAGGAGGAACTTTAATACCAAATTTCAACTTCCTACCTCCAGCGGTTTGGGCAGGCCTTTAAGCGGCACTTTTCGCTTCATTAATCCCCATTTTTGAAATGTCCCTGTCCAAAAAGCACCTTCCCGGTAAGTGAGCCCATACTCCAAGTAACATATGTTTTACATTTCAGGTTCCTAGCCAACTTTTACTATTTATGGTCCTCTCGGTAGGAATTTCCGAAAATCCATCGACAGGGAATTTCAGCTTCCTAGTTTCAGCAGTTTGAGCAGGCTGTCAAGGGGGACACTTTTTCTTTTTTTGTCCCTCCCGGTTGGAATTAGGCTGGAAGAGGAACCTAAGTACCGAATTTCAGCTTCCTAGTTCCAGCAGTTTGGACAGGTCGTTAAGGGGTCATTTTCCCTTTTTGAGCCCCCATTTTATAACGACCCTGTCCAAAATTCAAAAAAGTATCTTTCTAATAAGTTAGCCCTTACTCGAGGGAGCCACATTTTAAGTTTCAGGTTTCTAGCCGAAGGGGTTTTTACAGGCCCCCAAGGTGAGGCTTTTCTTCTTTTTGCCCCTAACTTTAGGAATTTACAAAAATTCCATCTTCGCGGCTATCTGCGATGGATGAGGAACATTCATACCAAATTTCAACTGCATTGCCTAAGCGGTTTGGGCAGGCCGTTAGTGGGGACATTTTTCCCTTTCAACCACCATTTTTACTATGTTCCTGTTCCAAAATAGAAAAATTACGTTACCGGGGAGTTAGTCCTACTCCAAGGAATACATATTTAAAATTTTAGGTTGGCCAAAAGGGATTGGGCAGGCCGTCAAGGAGGAGACTTTTCCCCTTATTTCCCCTCCCGATAGGAATTTCAAAAATTCCGTCTAAGCGGACGCCTACACAGAAGGAAGAACTCACATTCCGAATTTGCTTTTGGGATATCCTATAGGGAATTAGTCGATGTCTACTACAGTGGAGGAACCAAACCAAATTTCAACTTCTTACCACCAGGGGTTTGGGCAGGCACTTTTCCAATTTGTGAGACTGTATATTGGGAGACTTTTCCCCTTTTTGCCCGTTCCGGTAGGAATTTCCAAAAATCCCGGCTTAGCGCACGTCTATGCCGAATATCAAGAAACCTTGTTTTAGTGGAGATATCCGTGGGGGGAGGAAAAAAAGTAGTTTTTTTGAAATTATACATATATTATTTTAAATGGTACTTTTTGGAAAAACGAAATTTTTTGGAAAAAGATACTTTGTTTTTACAAAGTACTTTATTTGTACTTTTTTTAGAAAAGGTATTTTTTTTTAAAAAGGTATTTTTTTTGGAAAAATGTATTTTTTTTTGGAAAAATGTATGTTTTTTGGAAAAAGGTACTATTTTTGGAAAAGGTACTTCTTTTGGAAAAGGAACATTTTTTTAGAAAAATGTACTTTTTTTGGGAAAAGGTACTTTTTTTTGGAAAAGGTACTTTTTTTGAAAATGGAATTTTTTTGGAAAAATGTATATTTTTTGGGAAAAGGAACATTTTTTTTAGAAAAAGGTACTTTTTTTGGGAAAAGGTACTTTTCTTTGCAAAAGGTACTTTTTTTGGAAAAATGTATGTTGTTTGGGAAAAGTTACTTTTTTTGGAAAAGGTACTTTTTTTTTGGAAAATGTACATTTTTTTAGAAAAATGTACATTTTTTTGGGGAAAGGTACTTTTTTTGAAAAAGGTACTTTTTTTTGAAAAATGTACTTTTTTTTTTGGAAAAATGTACTTTTTTTGGAAAAAGGAATTTTTTTTGGAAAAAGGTACATTTTTTTGGAAAAAGGTACTTTTTTTGGAAAAAGGTACTTTTTTTGGAAAAAGGTACTTTTTTTGGAAAAAGGTACTTTTTTTGGAAAAAGGTACTTTTTTTGGAAAAAGTACTTTTTTTGGAAAAGCTACTTTTTTTTGGAAAAAGGTACTTTTTTTGGAAAAAGGTACTTTTTTTGGAAAAAGGTACTTTTTTTGGAACAAGGTACTTTTTTGGAAAAAGGTACTTTTTTGGAAAAAGGTACTTTTTTTTGGAAAAAGGTACTTTTTTTTGGAAAAAGGTACTTTTTTTTGGAAAAAGGTACTTTTTTGGAAAAAGGTACTTTTTTTGGAAAAAGGTACTTTTTTGGGAAAAGGTACTTTTTTGGAAAAAGGTACTTTTTTTGGAAAAATGTACTTTTTTGAAAAAGGTAATTTTTTAGAAAAAGGAGCTTTTTTTTTGGAAGAAGGTACTTTTTTTTGGAAAAAGGACCTTTTTTTTGGAAAAAGGTACTTTTTTTAGGAAAAAGGTACTTTTTTTGGAAAAAGATACTTTTTTTGGAAAAAGGTATTTTTTTTGGAAAAAGGTACTTTTTTTTGGAAAAAGGTACTTTTTTTGGAAAAAGGTACTATTTTTGGAAAAAGGTACTTTTTTTGGAAAAAGGTACCTCTTTTGGAAAAAGGTACTTTTTGTGGAAAAAGGTATTTTTTTTGGAAAAAGGTACTTTTTTTGGAAAAAGGTACTTTTTTTTTAAAGACTTTTTTTTTGGAAAAAGGTACTTTTTTTTTGGAAAAAGGTACTTTTTTTGGAAAAAGGTACTTTTTTTGGAAAAAGGTACTTTTTTTGGAAAAAGGTACTTTTTTTGGAAAAAGGTAGTTTTTTTCGAAAAGGGTACTTTTTTGGAAAAATGTACTTTTTTGGAAAAAGGTACTTTTTTTTGGAAAAAGGTACTTTTTTGGAAAAAGGTACTTTATTGGAAAAATGTACTTTTTTGGAAAAAGGTACTTTTTTTGGGAAAAGGTACTTTTTTGGAAAAAGATACTTTTTTTGTCCCCTTTTTGCCCCTCCCGATAAGAATTTCCAAAAATGCCGTCTCAACGGACGTCTACACCGGTTGAGGAACCTACATACCAAATTTCAACTTCATAGCTCCAGCAGTTTCAGCAGGCCGTCAAGGGGGAGACTTTTTCCCCTTTTTGCCCGTCCCTGTAAAAATTTCCAAAACTCCCGTCTTGGTGGATGTCTACGATAGTGGAGGAACCTTTATACCAAATTTCAACTTCCTACCTCCAGCGGTTTGGGCAGGCCGTCAAGGGGGGCCTTTTCCCCTTTTTAACCCCCATTTTTACAACGTCCTTGTCCAAAATTCCAGAAAGTACTTTCCAGAAAAGTTAACCCATACTCTAAGGAACACATATCTTAAATTTCAGCTTTCTAGCCGAAGGGGTTTTGGCAGGCCGCCAAGGGGGAGACTTTCCCCTTTTTGCCCGTTCCGGTAAGAATTTCCAAAAATCCCGTCTTAGCGGACGTCTACGCCGAAAGAGGAACCTACATACCAAATTTCAACTTCCTAGCTTCAGCGGTTTGGGCTGGGCGATGTTGAGTCAGTCAGTCAGTCACGTTATTCTTTTATATATAGAGAAGATTTTGTATATGTAATTGACAGTTTGGTTTTTACTGTTCTTATCATACTAATACTTTACAAAAGTAGACTGATTGCATTTTTTTATGCAAGATAATTTTTAACTAATTTTTACAAGTTTTAAAATTTTTACGTTTTTCTATTGCTGTATGAGTTACATATAACATGAGTTCTTTTTTGTCAATTTGTAATGATAAAAAAATTAAATGAAATAAATTTTTGCTACTATAGAGGTCGAAAAAGTACTATTTTTTAAGCTGGTTTCAAAATCCCATTTATCATCCCTGATACAAATAATGCAAATAATTCTACCGCTACCAACAAGTATAAACCTATAGAGAGACTACCGTCCTCACCAAATTTTGTTGTTGTGTGTCGAACTTGGCAAAGGCTAAAGCCTGGATCAGCCAGACGTAAACGTAAATGTATCTCTGCATAGCTGAATTAATAAGTTAAATAAGAACAGGAGATGTGTTGTGTTTTTTGTTTCATTCTTATGCATGCAATATAGAGCAAACGTAAATATACAACGAAAATCTATTCACAACAGATTTTTGTTGTGTATTTACGTTTTCTCTATATTGAATGCATAAGAATGAAACAAAAAACACAACACATCTTCTGTTCTTATTTAACTTATTAATTCAGCTATGCAGAGATACGTTTACGTCTGGCTGATCCAGGCTTAAGAAAACATGTTGATAATGTTGTTAAGAGAAAAAATGAGTCGGAAGAGCATTTTGAGAAACATTTTTTCGTTTTTTGCTTTTGAAAAAAACTTCTTTTATCAGTGTTGTCAAGTTTGATTTTCCATTTAGGGGTTTTTTAATGAGTGCAGTAAATTTTTTGAACTACTGTTTTTAATAATTTTTGTTAATATTATTTTAAAATTTTTTAAATAATTTATTTTATTATACAAATATATATAATTCAACTTATGTTTTTAATAATTTTTATTAATATTATTTGAAAATTTTGTAAATAATTTATTTTATTATACAAATAATATATAATTCATTTTCACCGTTCTTGTTAATTTAAATGGATATTGTTTTTGTTAAAATAAACTATATTTTAAAAAATAAAACTATATTAACTATCAATATTAGTTTAAAAAAACAAAATTGACACCATTGACAAATGTTTGTTGGCACGGACATGTTGAAGCAACATTGAAATCTCCTAAATCCTCTTAAAAATCTGAAAATTCTCTTAAAAATCTGAAAAAACTCACTCAACCTCAATGCTTTTTATATAGGGAAATTTGTAAAACAAAACACTCAATCTCTCATTTTTTTACAAAGTTTACCAACATGTTTTAGTTTTCTTTCCCGATTTCTCGAATAAAAATAAAGAGTAAAGGTTAACAGAGGAAGAGTGGTATAGAAACCCACTGACAGCAGGCATCGGCAAACATATAAAACCTTATTTTGTGCTTGTATGAGTGAGTTGCAGCCTCTCACTCTCAATGCACTGAAAAAGAACGTTTGTATAATAATTTGAAAATTTTAAATGTTTATAATGGGAATATAAAATAAAAATTGAAAAGCAAACAACAACTACAAAAACAAATATTAAAAAATAACAACACAAAAAAATAAAAACAAATGAACTTAAAAATAAATTACCAAAAAAATATATCAATAAACATTATGCAGAGTGTAAAAAATCTGGCAAACAAGCGATGTGACAACCTACTTCATTGAAGTCTTGTATGCGACTGATTATTTTTTTGTTCTATGTGTGAGCTTTTGTAGGTGTGAGAGAGCGCCCATGGGCATAGGTGTTGCCGACCTCTGTTCTACAGGGAAATAATGAAGGTAGAGAACTGGCCGAGGGGTGTAAGGGTAAAACAATTCCACCATAAACAAAAAAACTATGGTGTTACTCTTCCTCCAGGAGAGCAATAATCAACAATTGTAATTCTCTTCGTCGCTCACTTTCACAACATGATATACCTACTAATATTACATATTCAACTAACTCACCCACACACTTTCATCCATATTATTCAAATATTTCATCTAATCAAACATCTCAACGTATTAATTGTAATAATTTAAAATATAATTATTCCATTTATTATCAGAATGTGAGTGGAATGAGGACTAAATCCACTCAATTTTCTCTTGCTACCAGGGCTGCCAGAATTGCCGATTTTTCGGCATTTTGCCGATTTTTTATTAAAAAATATGCAAAATGCCGATTTGCCGATTTTTGGTCGAAAAATGCCAATTTTTTGTTAAAACTTAAAAACACGAAATTTTAATTTTTGGTGATTTACAATGCATTAATAAATAAGAAAATAATTCTATCTTTGACATTTCGAAAGTTCATGTAAATTAATTTTTGTATTGTTAGTTGAAAAAGAATGTTAACAAAATATATTTGAGATCAACAAATTTTCAGCAAAATGGCATCGATTTGTTAATGCTTTTTTTTAATATTTTGCTGCAAATGCATGTTTTTAAAATACTTTGTTGCATATTGTGGTATAAATACATATTTTTTTGCATTATTTGATAAAAACGAATATTTTTAGCATACTTTTTGGTATTTACTTTAAAACTGTGTTTTTGCCTATACACTGTTCAAAAGTTTGCACTTTAGGTAGAACCATATTTTTAAAATTTTGAATGCATATTTTTAAAATTTTAAGTGCATATTTTTCGATTTTAATCATCACATCTTATGTACATAAAACAGAATATGTTTTTTTTTTAATCACTGGATTTATTTTTAAATTTATTTTATTTTGTTAGAAAATCCACATTTTGTTTTTTAATTTTCAAAATTTAATATTTTTATCCAAATTCTACATTTATTCGCTAAGATAATGTGAAAGAAAAAAAAATTAAATTTTTCGAAAACGCAATTTCTGGAATTAAATTAACCTAAATTCAAAACGGATTTATTTTATTTATAAATATATTTTGGATTTAGCTTAATTCAATTCCGGTGTATTGGTCAGATAATATCTGAATATGTAACATAAAATATACATAAAATTACAACTAACATTTTTTATTATCATGTCATTTATCTCTTAAGCCTTTATTTTTATTTAATTGTTCAACTTAAAACATATTATTTTACACCAAATGTTTTTTTCACATATTTTTTTATGTAAAGTAAAGTAACCTAAATATTACATAAATGAATATTAAAATGAAAGTGCCGATTTTTTGCCGATTTTTTAAAATCAAAGCGCCGAAAATGCCGATTTTTTTGAGAAAAAGTGCCGATTTTTCATCAAAATCAGCTGGCAGCACTGCTTGCTACATTGTTAAGAGAATATGATATAATTGCAATACATAACAGAATCTTGGTTATCTAGTCATTTTAATAATTCCGAGTATTTTGATGACTACTACAATGTTTTTCGTTGCGACAGGCGCTATTTACCAGGTGGTGTTCAAAGGGGTGGTGGAGTTTTGTTAGCAGTGAGAGGCGACATGTCTTGTCGTATGGTACCCTTGAATAATATTGAAATTATTGACCAACTATGTGTTGAAGTTTTATTTTCAAATACTCAATCAATGTTTATAATAGTATCTTACATACCTCCAGAAAGTGGCGTTGACACTTATCATAAACATTTAGATAATATTGATATTTTGGATATATCTTCTAACAATCAAGAAATAATTGTGTTAGGTGACTTTAACCTTAGCAATTTAACTTGGTTTTTGGAAGATAATTCTTTGATACCATTTAACATTAATTCTGATTTTGATGAAGCTGTTACAAGTTTTTTCTTTTCTCATGATTTTAAACAGATAAACAATTTTAAAAATGATATTGGTAGAATTCTTGATTTGGTTTTTGTCTCTAGTGGCATTAGAACGTTTTGTAATTTATGTCTTGGTCCAATTTCAAGGAATACTATTCACCACAAAGCGATTGTTATTTCTTTTGAATTTTATGCTTTTGATACTGAGACTGCTTCTACCTCAAGATCATATAATTTTTTAAAGGGTAACTATTCTAAGCTAAATGAATTCTTTCATTCCGTGAATTGGTCACCCATTATGGATAGTGACGACCCGGACCAAATTTACAGATTCATATCTGATAAGTTTGATTATGGCATTTCTATAAATGTACCTTCTGTTGAACCATCGGAGGGTCGTAAGCCCCCGTGGTTTAATAGAAGGCTTCTTAACTTGAAGAATGTTAAAACTAAGGCTTTTAAGAAGTATAGAAAATCCAAGGATGATGCTGATTTAATATATTTTCAGCAAATTCATAGGGAATTTGATTTTTTACACAACTTTTTGTATAAACAATATATTTTCAGCATTGAAAATAAATTAATAACAGACTCTTCTGCATTTTGGCAATATATTAATAACAAAAGAAAAAATACTGGTTATCCCACTAGTATGGTTTATGATGGAGTAATTTCAAAAAATAGTTTAGAATCTTCGAATCTATTTGCATCATTTTTTCAATCCACTTTTTCTAACCCTAACAATTTTGACGGTCAGTTCGATGAACACGCGCTTGGCAATATTTCTTTTGATATTTCTAAGGAAGATGTTATCACATCTATTATGGATTTAAAGGATATTCCTCACTGTATTTTTGCAGAATCTGTGCCGCCATTATTTTTTAAACTTTGTGTTCAGTTGAGACTATTCATACACTCTTTATAGCTTGTTTAGAACATGGTAAATTTCTGGAATGTTGGAAAAATTGCTGTGTGGTTCCAATATTAAAATCTCGTGATAAACCCCAGGTTACTAATTACAGGCCCATTGTAAAACAATGTGCTTTGCCTAAGATAATTGATAAAATTCTTAAAGATAAACTTTATGAAAAATCGTATTTCAGATTTTCAACACGGTTTTTTACCAGGCCGTTCTACTTGTACAAATTTGGTTGTATTGACTAATCATATCATTGCTTCAATGGAAAAAGGGTTGCAATTAGATGTTATATATCATACATGGGCAAATGCGGCCCCACCGGCCGCATGCGGCCCGTCAACCAATTTCGTGCGGCCCTTCACTAATTTTAAAGCAATCAAATTTCTTTTTTTTAATTTTAAACAAAATTAAAAAAAAATTTAATTAAATAAAAAAAAAGTAAAATCAGAATTTAAAAAAAAATACAGAATATAGAAAACAGCGATAACAAAATAAACATTAAATGGAGCTTTAAAAAAATTTCACCGTTCAACAAATATCGACTTTTTTGCACAGACTTCCTCTAAAACTGTTTAAAGTATTTTCGCCTCCTACGTACGAATTTTTAGTGAAAAATTCCTTCTTCTTTATTTAAACCTTAAGCCTGGGAAAAATATCTTATGGCTCAACATAAAAGAACTTAGGAATCTCTTAATTTTTTATAAGTTTGAATTCAAAAATATACCTTTCATTTTAGGAAATTTTTAAGGCCGTTCTACGGACTCCGTAAGGATCGCTAAAATTTACTTTTGGGAATTGCTCTTGAAGCACTTAAAATTGGTAAAAGAGTTACACACAATAAAATTTTATTCATAAATTTATAGAAATAAAGCTGTGAAAATAACAAAACAATTAGTAGTTTTTCTGCTATTTTTACAGGTTTATTATTTAAAAGTGACTTTGCAGAAAATTTTTTGCCGATTTTCGCTAAATATTAGTAAAATTAGAAGAGCAAAAAAAAAACTGTTAAATATAATATAGTAAATCCTGCTGATTTCATAAAAATGGATTTTTATTCTCTCAAAACAATTAAAAATTAGAAATTTATTAATTTAGTTCGAGGCCAATTTCCTTATTATGAATTAAAAACTTTCAAAAACTGCTATTTTTCTTCATCAGGATACTCTCCTGACAAATACTTCACAGAGTTTTTGCTTTCAAAAACCTCTACACTTTCAGGAATGAAAAGTGTAGAGGTTTTTCGGGGATTTTCCAGGCCCTCTTCATCAGGTTTGTTTAGAAAGTGGTGGCGGTAGTGCAATGCAATTTGAAGCATCAAAATCTCATTAAATGTAGTCTGCTACGTCAATTTTTTAAAAAATTAAAACCCAACATTTTAACAATTAAAAGTTTTCTTTGAGTTTGATAATTATACAAATTTGTTGATGATTCTAGCAGAGTAATTTTTTTATTTTAATTAACTAAAATTTAGCTGAAATATAACTAAAATTCTTTATATTAAACAGCTTTATTTTTTCTATTTTTATCTCATTAATATTTAGCAAAGAAAATCTGCTTCTTTCTGCAGTTTTTTATGCTAGGTAATTTTTAGCAGCTTTAGCAAAACTTTTTACAGGCTTTTTTCTATTAGTGCACTTACTTGATCAACCAATCCACTTTTGACGGCATTATACCGCTTTCTAAAGTCTTGCAGGCGGCAGCCTTGAATTTTTATCCCGTTTTTAAAGCAAACAAATCCGCCTTATCCCAATTTTTTAATATGTTATTCAACTTTTGAATATAGTTTTCATAATTTATTTTTTCTAGAGTTCCCAGCCAGCAAAGGAGTCCAAAAAGGAATTAGAAAAGTGCTCAAAATATATTATTAAACTTTCACTTGTATGAAAGTGCTGCATTAAGAAGGGCTTTTTTTATTAAAAAATTACTCAAAGAAATATTTAAAAAAATTCTTTTCACAAACAAGTTTAAAATTTAAAAAATATGTGCGTTTTTGAATAATTCTTGATTTACAGAATAAGAACCATAAAAGTATCCAAATTTTTAGGCTAGGTTATGAGTCTTGTGATTGAAATTTTAGAATTAACGAAAGCAAAATAACGAAAATTTGCTTTTGTTTCCCATGTAATTTTGTCGAAAGTAACTGTCAATTTCTATCGTTTACACTTAGACAATGCCTTAATTTAATGCAATCAGAGCCTGAGAGGTTTGCTATTTGTTATACATTTTCGATACGAAAATGTTGAGTTTTAAATATCATTTACATTCACATTTTCGATAAAAATTATATTTTTCCACGTTTTGTATCAAAATTATGTTCGCCACTTAATTCTTGTTACACATTCCAATAAATAAAACAAGGGATCAAAATCCATTAAGTAAATTTAAAAATATTTAAAAATTTAAAACTATATTTTCGAAGACTAATTCGGCAAAGTTTTTTGACTTCAGAGGAGTTACCGCGTAACTCGATTCGAATAAAAATTGTCGAATTCGTAAATTTTCTACCTTTCGTAAAAAGAAAAGCAAAAATCTTACTTTTTGAATTTTTATGTGTAGTGTCAAAGTTTTAGGATAAAAATAAATTAAAAAGTAGAATTTTTATACAAAATTATATTTTTAACAATATTTGCAAGATTTACGAATTCTAAAATTTTTTCGAATCGAATTATGCGGTTACCCCGCAGATTCGTATTAAGAAGGGCAATATATTTGGATCCAAAATCCTAAAAATATAAAAGATTTTGATGTACTTCTCCGCAATATTGACTCATAAAGTATTTCCCTGGGTGAGGGAATAAAAAAAGAAAGACCCACAACTCGAAGGCTATTCAGTGGACCTTTTTTGACTTTAGATCCGGGCTTAGGAAACCAAAATACTCAAAAAAAGGTTTTAGCAGAAGGCTGTACAAAAAAATAATTTTTGTCAAGTAATGTATTAATTCGTGCGGCCCTCAGTAAGTTTGTGAAATTCCAAATTTGGCCCTTCAAGCCATTTATGTGCCCATACCTGTTATATACATATACTGATTTTTCAAAAGCCTTCGATTCAGCCGATCATTTTATTTTATTATCGAAACTTCAAAAATTTGGCATTAATTGCAGATTACTAAAGTTTTTTAAAAGGTTTTTGACTAATAGGTCAATTATAGTCAAAATGGGCTCTACTTATTCTACTAATGTTATTAATGCATTTTCAGGCATTCCACAAGGAACACATTTAGGGCCTTTGTTATTTTTAATTTTCGTAAATGATTTGCCTGATTGTTTAAAATTTTGTAAACCATTAATGTTTGCAGATGATTTGAAAGTTTATGCGAGTGTTGAGAACATATCCCATTCTATTTTAGTTCAAAATGATCTAATCTCACTGGTCGAATGGTGTGTTTTAAATAAACTTGTTTTTAATATTGCAAAGTGTTGTACTATTTCCTACACTCATTCCCAGAACCCGGTGATATACTGCTACACTAAAGGTAACATTACTCTCTCTGGAGGTTACGGATCTGGGGATTATTTTTGAATTTGGTTTGCATTTTAATCATCATATTGATTATGTCACTTCCAAAGCTTATTCAATGTAGGGATTCATCAGAAGGAACTCTATTGATTTTAAAGACCCGCAAACTTTTAAATCGTTATATGTTTCGTTTGTTAGAAACCATTTGGAATATTGCTCACTAATTTGGAACCCCTATGGGGTTGGTGATTCTAAGAGAATTGAAAGAATTCAGGAGCTTTTTAAGAAAATTGCTCTAAAAACATTATCCTGGCCTGATGGTTTACCAGTGCTAGGCGTAAATTTCTTGGCCTTCAATCTTTAAGAGATCGTAGATCTGCATTTTCAATTATGTTTATATTTAAAATATTATCTGGTGAGATTAAATGTGAGGAATTATCTAATTTGGTAAAATTTTATAACCCTCCGAGTGAGCTTCGTTATGTACGCCAGTTTTGTGAAGATTTTCATAGAACTAACTATGGCAGTAATGAACCAATTGCTAGGTGTTTGAGGCTATGTAACAGTTTTTCACCATTAGATTATAATGTTGATAAAAATAAATTTAAGTTAAAATTATTTTCAATATTTAATTAATTTGAAGAATAGAAAAGTGTTATTTATAAACATTTTTACATGTACTAGTATGTAAGATAATTATGTATCAGTAGACTGAAATAAATAAATAAATTATGGCTTCCTTCGAAAATTGAGTCATCTGTGAAAAAATTATGGCGAAAATCGCGTAAGAAAAACTTAAGTCGTCCATATCTCGAAAACTAGAAGGGCTAGGGGAGAAATATTTACACCAGAGGTCAAAACCCACCCCCAACACCCGTTTTTCTCGAAAACTAAGCTTCGTAGAGAGAAGAGGGATTTTGTTTGGTATATCGCCCATATATCGCAAACTGAATGAGTTAAATTAAAACGGACAACGGTTTTGGAACGGGGAAGTCACAGTGAGCCATCTGTGGAAAAAATAAGGGTGAAAATCGCTTAAATAAAATTTTAATCGTCCATATCTCCCAAACTAGAAGAGCTAGAGGAAAAATATTTGCACCAAAGGTCAAAACCCACCACTAATACCCCGATACCGAAACTAAATTTTGACTTGCATTGCTAGATTTTAAAATCGCGGTTTTTCTCGAAAACTAAGCCTCGTAGAGAGAAAAGGGCTTTTATTTGGTATATCGCCCGTATCTCGAAAACTGAATGAGTTAAATAAAAACGGACAACGGTTTTGGAATAAGGAAGTCATAGTGTGTCATCTGTGGAAAAATAAGTGCGAAAATCGCTTAAATAAAATTTTAATTGTCCATATATCCCAAACTAGAAGAGCTAGGAGAAAGACTTTAATTGCTAGATCGCGTTTTTCTCATAGAGAAAAATAAATGCGAGAAATGAATTTTGGCGATTTTTTCACTTTTGTCGATTTTTTAAAACCCATATTTTTACGTTTTTTTTCGAAATTTTCACCATATTTTCTAATTCTGACGATTTTCAAAATTTAGAATTTGTGACAGTTTTGGCATTTTTGCAATTTTTGAATTTTTTTTTTTTCTAATTTTGACGTTTTTTTATAAAGTTTACTTTTTTTTTAATTTCTCCAGTTTTTTCAAATAGTGGCATATTTTTCAAATTTTGACGATTTTTCAATTGTGGCGATTTTTTGAAGATTTTTTTCAATTTTGTTAAATTTTGCCGATTTTTTCAAATTTTTGACGATTTTTTCCAATTTTGGAAATTTTTTCAAATTTTGAAGTTTTTTTTTTCAATTTTGGCAATTTTTTCAAAATTTTGATGATTTTGTCAAATTTTTTACGATTTTTTTTCAATTTTTGTGATTTTTTCCAATTTTGGAAATTTTTTAAAATTTTGACAATTTTGAAGATTTTTTTTTCAATTTTGACGATTTTTTAAAATTTTTGACGATTTTTTTCTATTTTGAAAATTTTTTTCAATTTTGCAGATTTCTTCAAATATTTGAAGATTTTTAAAATTTTTACGATTTATTGTGATTTTTTTCATATTCATATTTGTCAATTTTTTTTTAATTTTTGGCGATTTTTTTTTTAAATTTTGACAGATTTTTTTCAATTTCGGCGAATTTTTTATCCATTTTTATCCATTTTTGCAATTTTTTTAATTTTTATCGATTTTTTTTAATATTGGTGATTTTTTACAATGTTAGCGATTTTTTTTAATGCACGTGCATACGCACTTGCACTCGCACATGTGCATGTGCGAATTTTTATTCCCACTTCGTGTGCGTGCATTACGAACCCTGCACCATACTTTGGTATAATATTTGGGTATTTTAGTCCCTTATGTAGGTAACAACTTTTAACATTTCTTTTGAAATTCTATTGGAAATTATGTATTTAATATCTAAATATTTTATTTTAATTTTTTTTGTAAACAAGTCAAAAGAGTTTTCAAATTTACTTGAAAAGAGCTAACGTTTTCATAATGCTCGATTTATATTTTGGAAAAGAGATTTTTTTGTGAAGTTCTTTTTAATTTTTTGAGCGTAATCTTTAAGCTCGCTTGTTTCAAAAAATTGAGGAAGCTATATTTTTTTTTGCTACTTACATTTTTATATAAGAGCGAGCTAACATTTTTTGGCTCGTTTTAGAAAAACGAGCGAGTTTTTTTTGGGCTCGCCCGAGCGAGCGAGCTTTTCCATCCCTGATTAAAATGAATATCAGTAAGTTGTTTTCTATTTTTTTGTTTTTTGTTATGTGTTATTTTCTTTGACTGCGTCTTATAATTTCTTTTCACAAAATCTGAAACAAGAATGACGCTAACTGATCGATGACGCTCATAAAAAGTTGTAGTGACCATCTCATAGTTGTCGAAACCATACCAATGATTGTGAACCTGATATCTCTCAGTACAAATAATAATATGATTGTAATTCGAACAGAGGAATATGGTTGTCCGGATAATATATGATTGTAGCCGAGAGAAAAATGTGATAATCGAAAAAAGGAAAGATTTTAACTATAAAATGATTACAGACGACCATATAACATGTAAAGTATGATTAATACATTAATAATATGATTGCAACATTCATGTATGGCAGTAGGGATCATAATTTTGTAGCCGTGATCATATTGCAGCCATATCTTTTCTCTTCGTGTATAGTTCCAAAGACAATGTCTTTATAATAATTCGAATTATGGCTAAACAAAAATCTGGGCTCGAAATAGTACACTTGAATGCCCAAAGATTGAATAATAAAATAAACGAGTTTAGATATATCATCCTGGCATTAGGAGTCGATATAATATGTGTTTCGAAGTCTTGGTTTAACCCTAAAATAAGTGATAAGATTTACAACTTGCCAGGTTTCAAAATCTTTCGAGCTGATAGAAAAACGAATGCTGGAGATGCATCTACTTACGAGTAAAGTTCGAAATGTTCTTAGCCTAACAATGAAAAACAAGCGCTAAAAAAAGGACCAAATATATATACAAAAGAATGATCAATAAATGTTAATCATACCCACTTTTTCTGTAATAAATAATTAAAAAAATTTTTTTTTTTAAATATATGTTTCTATATAGAATCTTTATTAAAAAAAAAAAGATAAAACACTAAAATAATTTTTTTAATTTTTAAGTTTTAGGTTGTTACCAAACGAAAGGGAACAAAAATTTTAAATATAAACAAGGAAAAAAAAAGAAAGAAGAAAAGAACATTCTTTTTCTCCAAAAAAAAAAAAAATAGGGACATATAACTTTACTAACCAGCTGCTAGTAACTCTAGCGGTAAATTTTTTTTTATTTATATCGACTGGAGTGAATCACAAGTGACCCTCCCACAGTGCGATAAAAATAAAAGCGGTCTTCAAAAAAGAGACGACCGATTTATGCCATAGCAATCAAAATCTGTTTACCTGAAGGGAACGGATAGTGGATGCTATCACATAACTGAAATATTTTTTTGTTTTTGTCCAAAGTCTTACTAACAAATTGTTTTTGGAAAAGTTTTTTTACTATCCCTTGACATTTTCTTGAGAGAAAATTTTGTAATTTCAAATGGGTAACCACAATTCTAAAATTAATAACCCAAACGCCAATGTTATAAATGAAATACAGGTGGACGTACAATTCCCTGTAATATATTTCATTATAATAATATTGATTTTGGCGTTACAATTCTTGACGAACTTATACCAGCTTCACAAGAGGTCTTTGCGCAAGAGCCGCTTCTTTGGCAAACGGACTCGACAAGGTCTAGTTTTCTGTTTTGTCTCATAATTTTACACACAGAAAATAAATTGGTTGGAATTCTATCGGAACCAACGAAATATTTTCATCATTCAATAATTTTATTTGCAGTTATTTAAAATTCATCATCAGGAAAGTTATATTTATTTGTGAACAGAAAATATATATGATGAACCAAAACATTGTCACATTATCCGAAATATTGGCTTTTCTAATTGAAAAAATACTAACTTCCACATTACCTTCAATCAGGCACCCGATATTAATACTTTTAAAACGTGTTATTTTGTTTTTTCCTCAATAAAAAAAAATCACTTGTGTACAAATGAATTTATTTTTCTTGATGGATATTTTGTTTTCATCAATTTTTTTATTTTTTGTTTTCTTTTCGAAAACAAAATTTAAAAAATATCCGTACTGATATTTTCAGGAAAGTTGAGAATTATTTTTATTTTGTACTGTGGAAAAAACAAAAAAAAAACGTTTTTTTTGTATTGAGGAAAAAACAAAATAAAACGTTTTAAAACGTTTTTTTTAGTTTTTTCTGATTACAATTACATATAAATTTTGTAAAAATTCTTAAAACAACATTCACAGACACATTTCTGCATCCAATAGTTATTAAAAAGTAATAAAAATTTCAGCCGAAAAGACTTCTACAAAGCATGATAGGCTGAATAATTTTGTGCAAAAGACAAACTGTGGTCATTAAAACCATAGGATTTGTGAGCAACTAACCACAAAAACTGCACTTAAATAATTTAAAAATAATGGCGGAATGCGAAAAAAGGCTTTATGGTACAAAATTTTAATTTTGATATTTAATCAGCGATTAACATTCTGCAAGCAAATATATTGATGCAAAACTATTCCTTTTTGCAAAAATTTTTGTCGTGATTTTTTGTTTTTGCAATCTAACTACACACAGAAAACAGTCTCAGGTGTGGCCACCGAATTTGTTGCCAATCGAATTCGTGCGGTTACGACAACTATCTTTATATTAAATTATATTTTTCGTCGTGAAAGCCAATATTCGGTTGTCTAATTCAATATTATGTTCCACATAAATATTATTATGTTCCACAAAATTTTATTGAAATTAAAAAACTTTTTTTGAAATTTCTGGTATTGAACCCGGCCATTCAGGTTAATAGTGCACACTCTTACCCACTGCACCACAACTACTTCTAATTTTCTTAGCCATATTTACTGTTTATACATATTAATATTTTATTTTAATTAAAAAAAAAACATAAATTTTTGTCTTGTCCGGGATTTGAACTCGGAAATCCGGCGTGCTAGGCCAACTCTCTACCGACTACACCACAAACACTTAATAATTTTAATGACTAATTTTGAATTTATGTGTTTTATTAATACAGTATAAAATTCGTTTATCAATACCAATTAATAGTTGTGTGTGTTATCAATACAATCCACAATTCGGTTGGTTCTACAGAAACTTGAATTTAAGGTCATATTTGATTAGGATACCCGTATTTGTAGTTACCACTTTCGAATATTGAATTTTTTTTAAAAAAGGTTATAGATAACACCAATTTTCTTGTATATTCACTAAATAAATGGCTGCTTCTACTGCATTGAATTACTAAACTGATACTAATTTTAAAATTGATTGGAGATACCAATAATTTGTTAAAAGGATTGCTTTTTAGTTCATTTTTCCTATTTTTAATACCTAGTCAAATATTTTTGATGTAGTATTCAATTATAGGTAATTCCAAATAAAATAAAGTCCTGGCAAATTCATTTTAATGGTTTTGATCGAAAGCCAACCAATCTTTTTCCTGGGTGTAGCTAATTTTGGTATAGGATATATGTATTATAGTCCCTAGATTATGGATTTTAAAGAACCCCACTTAAAAAATTGCAAACTAATGTCGGAACGCGAAAAAAAACTTTATGGTACAACAAATGAATTAAAAATTCTTATCAGAAATTTACATTCTGCAAACAAACACACTGATGCAAAAAATTTTATTTTCGTAAAATTTTTTTCGCGAATTTTTTTTTGCAAACTAACCACCAAACTTTGATATGAGAATATTGGTCTTATAGTCCCAAGATTATGAATTTTAAAAATCCGCACTTAAAAAATGGCAAAAAAATCGCGGAACGCGAAAAAAAGCTTTGTGGTACAAAAAATAAATTAAAAAACTCAGTCAGCGATTTACATTCTGCAAACGAATATGTTGATGCAGAAATTTTCCTTTTTGCAAAATTTATTTTTCGCGAAATTTTTTGCGTAAGAACTACCAAACTTTGGCATAAGATATGGGTATCATAGTCCCAAATTAATGAATTTTAAAAAACCGCACCCAAAATTTTTTAAACTTAATCAGCGATTAACATTCTGCTATACATATGTTACATACATATACATATGTATATTGATGCAAAACTATTCCTTTTTGTAAAATTTTTTTTCCCAATTTTTTTTGTTTTTGCAATCTAACCAGATAATTTTGGTATAGGATATAGGTATTATAGTCCCTAGGTTGTGCGTTAAAAAAAAACCGCGCTTAAAAATTTGCAAAATAATGGCGGAACGCGAAAAAAAGCTTTATGGTACAAATAATAAATTAAAAAACTCAGTCAGCGATTTACATTCTTCAAATGAGTATGTTGATGGAAAAATTTTCCTTTTTGCTAAATTTTTTTTCGCGAAACTAACCACCTAACTTCGGCATAAGATATGGGAATTATTGTCCTAAGGTTAAAAATTTAAAAAAACCGCACTCAAAAAATTGCAAAATATTGGCGGAATGCGAAAAAAGCCTTTATGATACAAAAAAATAGTTAAGAAACCTAATCAGCAATTTATATTCTGCAAGAGAATACATTAATGGAAAAAATTTTTTTTTTTGCAAATTTTTTTTGGCAATTTTTTTTTGCGAACTAATTACCAAACTTTGGTATGAGATATGGGTATTATGGTCCCTAGGTTATAAATTTTTAAAATCTGCACTTAAAAAATTGCGAATTAATGGCGGAATGCGAAAAAGGTTTCATGGTGCAAAAATTTAATTAGAAAACTTATACAGCGATTTCATTCCGAAAATGAATAATATTAGTGCAAAATGTTGGTCAATTGGCAAACATTTTATCAAAAAAAAAATATTTGCAATATATGTTTGTATGTATATACCACTCAACAGTTCTCTCCAGGGTATTATATGATTTTCTACAGATTTGAAACCAAAAACCAGAATAGTATCTCCACCATAAAAATAAAACAAAAATTTTAAAATTCTATTCATATTTTTGTACTTAGTACAAAGATGAAAAACAAAAAAAAAAACGTTTTTTAAAACGTTTTAAAAAGTTTTATTTTTTTATCAATTTTTTTATCTTTGATATTTATACCTAAAGATATTTTTGGAATTTCAACTTGAGGGATATTTTTGTTTTAAAGTACATTTGAAATTTTTTGTTTTCGATTGAGAAATAAAAACATTTTGAACTTTAGTGATATTTATTTTTGATAAAAACAAAAAAAAAAAACGTTTTCTGGTGCCTGCCTTCAATACCAACAACCACCAATTTATCGAAGATTTAGTCATTTGAATAAAATATCGGCAGAAAACACCTAGTATCAGTTGTGTTTCAATAAAATCGATCACTCTACCCAAAGTATTAGTTTTTCCAATCAATTTAAAAATTTTTTTAATTTTAGTAGCTTCAACCATTAATTTCCATTATTTTGGTAATTGTAATAATATATTGAGACAAGGAACAGAAGTTTTATTTATCATAATAAAATTTTGGAATCTATCACATTTTTTCGTTTCGTACATATGAGTGTTTAAATTCTAAGTTAGACAACAACTAAACGACAGTATCTGTAGCGCAGAAGGTAGAGACACATACTTATAGCCTTAGAGATTTGAGTTCAAACCTCAACCAAGGCATTACTATTCTTTTTAATAATTTTTTTATTGATTCAAATTAAAAGACACAATTGATTTTCTGTTGTGAATATAATTTTATTCAAAAACAAAATATTAAAATTTTCAACCAGAAGAAATTCAAATTTGAAATTTGACAAAAAAATTTATGTCGAGTTTAGCCTAGAGGAAAAGCAAAGGGCTGACAAACGGAAGGTCGCCGGTTCAATCCCGGTTCGCGATATAAATTTTTTTTAAAATTTTTGTTTTATTCAAATTAAAAGACACAACTGATTTTCTGTTGTTAGTATAATTTTATTTATAGACAAAATATTCAATCCTGAATAAATTCAAATTTGAAATTTGACTAAAAAAATTTAAATAGAGCTTAGCTTAGAGGGAAAGCAATGGGCTGACAAGCGGAGGGTCGCCGGTTCGATCCCAGCTAGCGACATAAAAAAAATTGAATTTTTAAATAAATTTTGTGGAACGTGTTTTTCTATTTATATAATTTAGAATCCACAAACATTAAAGTAATCTATTAAGATAACAAAAATTTAAAAATTGTAAATAAATTTCGGTAGTTACAATGGTATTAAAAATAAATAAAAGTGATTGTACCTGGAACTACAAAAATTCGGTTGGCGAAAAATTCGGTTGGAACTACGAATCAGTTTTCTGTGTGTACATATTATTTTTTGATATCTGAGGGACAATTTTGTATAGAATTCTTCGCAGTGACCAGTACTCTCATATATGGACTGGCTTGATATTGTAAGTGAAGTAAGACTTATTAAGGAAGAATTTGATAAATCATATAAGTGTTTAAATACCGATAGACCTACTAAGGACGAAACGGAAGAGAAATACATTGGAATATTACTCAATGATACCTAGATTGTTTTATGTCTATATAAAGACATAAAGATCGTTTCGCTTGCATTCACTGAAGAAAACCAGAACACTGTATATGCGCATTCACTTCGTCACGGTCGTAATCTTAAATTAATTCTAGCCCCAGCATCAATTCTTATACCTTGGTTGATTTTTATACCAAGAGGAAATCATAACGTTCTTTGATTCGAATATTTTTTCTCTCATCGAATGTATTTTCACTTAATTTATTTCCTTATTTTAATTTGGACTCTTCAAATTAATAAGTGCATAATTCCTTGGTTAATCCGTATACCAAGAAGAGATCATGACGTTCTTTAATTCGAATATCCTTTTTTTCTTCCACCGAATGTGCTTTCACTGAATATTTATTTACTCCTATAGTGATCACGCCATTCAAGATCATGTTGAATTCTTAGAGCAGATTTTTCAAATAAAGTGAATTTTCTTTCTTTCTTTTCTCTTTTTTCTATTTAATTTCGAAGGAGGAATCCTTCTTTATCCTATAAAAACATATTTACAACCATAATATCGGAGACGTCCTATACCACTGGTGTGAAAAATATGGAATTTTACTCATTTTTCTACTAAATTCTTTAATGTATCCCTATTAAATTATTTTATATAATTAGGGTCATTACACACTCAATTAAATACTGAGTTCTTACATTACCACTTTTGTCTTTTTATTCAACTATTGAGCATTGCTGGGGGCACGATGAATACTTTCGACCACAAGAAAAACCAATTTATGAGCATATTAACAAACAGCTGGAACGCGTAGTGTGCCCGACCAGTTACAATACGGGATTAACTTTGGCCCAGACTGTTATTATCTTAACCACTATAATTTTTTATTTTTATTATATTGTCGTCCAGTAATTTGGATAAAGTTACCAACTATGAACCAAACACGAGATCGGAAAATATCCGCGTACATGAGGCAATAAATGCCCATGAGTACAATAAAAATGCAAGATTGCATTTTGCTAAAGATAAGCTGTTTAACCAAAAGGGAAAAACCAAGCTTTTCCAATTTGAGTCACGAGATTTTATTACTGTAATGGAATGATGAATTTAAATAATTTTTCTCCAAAGCTTGAAAAAGTAGCTGGTAATATTAAAATCACGACTCTTCGCATGTCTTTGGACGATGCGTCATTTGCGAACGGAAAATTAAACCACTTCAAGAAAGTTGGTAATGAAAATCTTCAGATGTTGAAGATAGTACTCGTACCGCCACTTACTAAAGTCGCAACGGATTCGGGAAACTAAAGATTATGGTATTGTACCATAACAATCCATTGTTTGGAGATCACCCTGACATTACCGGAATGCTCAGGAAGATTAGATTCTCGTCTTTGATAAGGGAGAATAGAAGAAAAATATATAACTTTTTTTTCTCCCAGAATCAATAAAATTGATTTTATAATTTTTTTTTAAATAATTCTTTTTCCATTCAATTTAAAGAAAAAAGAACCATTTTAAAAATTTATTTTATCATGAAATATATCAATTAATTAAATATAATTGTTTTTTTCTTTATTGATGTTCATTAATTTAATTTAATTATTGATTTGGTTAAAATTTTTTTTATAATAAAAATATTTTTTTTAATCCATACTTTTTTTTCTTATTATATTAATATATAAATTTAATATGTGATGGCCACACATTATAATAAGTTAAAAAAGTTGTTTTATCTTCTTATATTAATTTCAATAATTAATTATTAAAAAAAAATTTTTTTTAACTTTAATTTAAAAAATTATAATATGATTATTTTCGTTATTAATTAATTTTGTAATATTTAATTGATAAAAGTTATTCTTAAATTAGATTATAAATTTTTTTAAATTGAATATACAAAAGAATGATCAATAAATATTAATCATACCCACTTGATCATTCTTTTTCTGTAAAATGGAGGTGTATTATGTTTGACTGTTCTGTGTTGCATACCATAAGTATGCAATATGATACTCTTATTGTTGTCTGAGTATCGTCCATATTATACTAAACTTATAGTGTGGGATATGCATAGTAAGCATATTCCACTAATGTACATTCCTTAGTATTAAGTAGCATTAAGTATTTTTATTTAATAAACGTTTTAGTTGAGTCTCGTCGTAGACGCTAAGAACATCATAAGTTGTTTCATTAATACTACACTGGCTTGTCTGGGTTTCACGGGGGCGGCTCGTTCTACACCCCACGCAAGTCTGGAGGTGATGCTTGGCATACCACCACTGAATACTTAGATCAGGTGCATGGCGGTTATGGCAGCTCTCAGACTAACGGAAATGCAAGAGCTTAGGCAACGCACCTGGGTCACAGTACCGTTCTGAATGGGATTGGTGGTGTGCGACTGAATTGTAAGACGGACTGTATTTTACCGATCACGAATTTCCAGAGGACTTTTGAGGGGATTGTACCGACTAGGGAAGACTGGGCAGCCGACACCGTTATTCGGAGTGGTGATATCTCAGTGTACACGGACTGTTCGAAGATGCACATGGGGACAGGGTCGGGAATTTATTCCGACGAAGTTGACCTTCGAATCTCCCTGGCGATTGTAGCGTGTTCCAAGCGGAAGTTTGTGGAATTTAGGTAGCGGCACGGATGATAATGGATAATGGAACGGTATTTGGATCCATTATCCATTAGCAACTTTGCGAACAGTCTTGTTGCTTTGAGAGGCCTGGAATCCGATACTGTCAGATCGGGGTGTGTGCGGCGATGTATTGAATCCCTCAACCGTATTTGTCGGCACTCGGTCAGGCTGTCAGGAGTCCTATGGGACACTGCGCGATAGGCCGAATGGCTGTGCGCTGGGGTTATACCCAGGCGTACTACTGCTGGGGCTGTGGAGACGAGGAGGAGACAGTGCATCGTCTGCTTTGTGAATGTTCGGGACTAAAGAAGCGGCGACTCAGATATCTGGGAAGCAGGTTCTTCGACGACCTGGATAGTCTACACGATGTTTCTCTGTCTGGTCTTGCGAACTTTTTAAGGGGATCGGTATGGTTTTATATTTCCCGGGTCGTTGTATTTCTTTCCATGTGGATACGGGGAAGACTAAAGGAATCGCAATGGGCCTTATGGCCTCCTAGTGAACACGCCGTTCTTTTTCCGACTGGATCAGTAGTGTAGAAGAATCATAATTATAACAATTTTTTTTTGTTTGGAACCACTGTGCCACGTCTAAATTTTCTTTTTCTAATTTCGGAGAAATATAAAAACAAACACATGGGGAATACCCTCACAACCAAGAGTCAGACTTTTCGTAGGATAGGCACGTAAAAATTAATCTAACTGCCACCAAATATATGCTTTTAAATACAATAAAAGCGCTGTCATTAGCGTGGACTTTGGGAAATGTCACCTGGCTGTTTCTTTTAGAGGAATTATGTGAAATATCTTAGGTTAGTATAGCGATATGTTCTAGGACATGCCACAGAACTATGTTTTTTGATGAAAATTGTTTGACCTGTCTAAATCAACTTCAGTGACAAATTCAGGTCAATCAAAATGAAGTGGAATGAATGATTGACCCAAATCGGAGGGATTCAACCACTTAACACAAGGATTAAAACTGAATGGAATTTTTCCTCTTCATATCAGTTTGTTTCTTCTTCAGTCTTTTAAATCCACTGGCTCCCCATTCCAATCTAATTCGTTTCCAAGACATTTATAAAAATGTTCCCTCATTTATAAAAAATGTTCCTGACTAAATTTTTTATTCCTACTCTCATTTTAATAAAATAAGGCCTGATCAAAATGAAATCATTAAAAGAATTATATTTGTCACAAAAATGGAGTTAGTGTGTATCAGAAACCTATATAAATTTTTATAAAGTTATCATTTCTGTTCAGCGGACCGATATTTTTAGAGTTGTGTCGTTCATGAACGAACTAGTTCATTTGAACTGTTCAGTTCATTGAACGATATGACATCGTTCACCATTATTCGTTCTTTTCGTTCATCGTTCATTTCGTTCTTTTTTGTAGTCATAAAAAGTTTGTATACCTTTCTTATTAATTTTATTACAGAATTAAATGTTTTTCTTAATAATTTCAAATTTTTAATAAAATTGTAATTTTCTGACACTATTAGTCTATGCACAATAAAATTAATCTAAACATGTAACATGTAGTGCGCCAATAAATTGTCGAATGAACGACGCATTTGACGAATTACTGTTCAGACACAGCTCATGACAAAAAAGAACGATAACAAAAAAGAACGATTTGAATGAACTAGTTCAATGAATTTTATTGAACGTTATGACCGAGTCACCAAAAAGAACGATTAAGCCCAACTCTAGATATTTTCAAGAATGCATAATTTATTTAAAATACACAAATACATACTAAACTTTTTAATGTTTCGGCTTTCTCTTATAAACATACCACATGTAGTTAAACATTTTGCAATGTTATGTTAATGCCAAACCCAAGCAAAACCAAAACGGAGACAACCACAACATTCATACCCAAGAGAGTGGAGTAAACACGAGTACATGCAATGACAAATAAAAGATAAAGAAAAACAAAAAATAAATTTCTAAAACACAATCCTTAAAATTCATTTTAAGCAGCAGAGTTTCTCATATATTGTTACTTTAGCAAACTAGCATTGAATCTCAATAGTATGCATGCGTTTCTACCTCAGTTAACTGGATCGGGCCGACATTCCAAGAAATTTTATTAGAAGGTATTAGGTTAAGTTTTATGGTTAAATTTTAATAAATATAAACATTTTCTTTTGTTTTTAACTGTTAATAAAATGAACCATAAATTAATTTTAATTTACTGTTTTTATTTATTAGTATAAATAAATTTCTACTTGCGCTAATTTGCTAGCACTGGTAAAACATTTTTTGGAATTAACAGGGCAATATTGGGAAAACAAAAACAATTTTGTCGGAACTAAAGCCCCCAATACATTTACAATATTATGTCCAATATAATGGCACAGTATTTTCCTCGTTTTGCCGCACACCATACAATAAATTCCAACATATATGTAACAAAAGATCGCCACAATATTTTATGCAATATATGAATTCAACATAACATCAAAATGCAAACAAACATAAACATCGCAAAATTTAAATTGCACAGTGTTGCCAATAGATTATGCAATGTTTGAAGTTGTCCAATAAAAATCAAAAGTGATTGGTTTGGTTTGTGTTCGTGGCTCTAAAAATTTTATTAGGCTCGAGAAAAGCTAAAACGCAAAAATATAAAAAAGTGTTGAGCAAATTTATATGGACATCAATTAAAATAAAATCTTTAAAGGCTCAAGCCCTTTTTATTGTTTAAATTAAAAATAAAACGCAAAATTTTCTTATAAATATTCATTTTAATTAACATCATCGTTCCCAGTACCTAAGATCTCAGTAGAAATATGTGCTTGAGCAAAATTAGTTGTGTTTAATTAATTTGAGTAACTGAGGCTAATTCACCTGAGGGGTAATTCACCTGAGACTCAGTTAAAAATTTAAAATTTCGGTGTATTAATCATTTTATGCTATATTTTTTCATAGAAATGAAATAGTTTATACGACGATACTAAATATTAGGGGCGCTATTCATAACTATTCATTAGTCGTTAGTTTTAACCAGGGTTGGCAACCGAAACGATTTATATTCGATTTTATAAATCAAAATATATGTGGGGCGATTTAAACATCTTAATGGGCGCTTCGCGTTTCTGATTCTTGGGATTGTACTGAGCAAAAAAGTCCACTACGACATATCAAAAAATTAATTTTCGAGCTATCGAAAAATCAATGGCACAATATCAAAAAATTTTTGTCCAAACAAATCGCCCCACTCTATTATACACACAGAAAATAAATTAGTTGGAATTCTATCGGAACCAATGAAATTTTTTCGTTATTTAATAATTTTAATTGCAGTTATTTAAAATTCATCATCAGGAAAGTTAAATTTATTTGTGAACAGAAAATATATACAATGAACCAAAACACTGTCACCTTATCCAAAACATTGTCTTTTCTAACCAATATTGAAAAAATACTAACTTCTACATTACCTTCAATACCAACAACCACCAATTTATCGAAGATTTAATCATTTGTCGGCAGTAAAAATCTAGAATCAGTTGTGTTTCAATAAAATCGATCACTCTATCCAAAGTATTAGTTTTTCCAATTAATTTAAAATTTTTTTTCAACTTTAGTGGCTTTAACCATTAACTTCCATTATTTTGGTAATTATGATAATATATTGAGACTAGGAACAGAAATTTTATTTATCATAATACAATTTTGAAATGTATCATATTTTTTCGTTTCATACATATGAATATTTAAATTCGTGGTTAGACAACAACTAAACTTAAATACATGTGGCGTAGGGGTAGAGACACAGCCTTATAGCCTTAGAAATCTGAGTTCAAACCTCAACCAAGGCATTATATATATGGATGAAATCAAAAAATGTGATAAATTTTTGGGCCAAATTTGTGAGAAGCAAAAAGTGTTAATATTTCGGTTTTTTCTTAATGGAATCAGTAAGTTTAGTCATTATAAACTTAATAGCAAAAAATCTCTTCTAAAAGTTGTCGCAATAACTTTTTTTGCACAATTTTAATTTTTTTTGTTGTAACGGAGTTTGCATTTCTGCAAGCAAAAGATATAGCAAAAAAAATTGGGTACGAATTTTCTTCAATTTATTAGTTTTTCGTATTTGTGTTTTCAACTTGCTTTCCAATGATATATAATTTGTGTTTATCGCATTGGCGGTTTCGCGAATAAAAATACAATTCATTACGCGAAAAAAATCCAAACAGCGGTTGCGCAGTTACAAAATATTATATTAAAAACATAACATTTCAAAAAATTCTTAAATTGTGTGAAACAAATTTAATTTGTCAAACTAATGTCAGTAATGATTTGAAATATCGATTCAAAACCAATGAAATGCAAAATCAATCGTTTTTCGCTGCAGCAGCTTAGGGTAAAAAAATGATAACTTTTTTTGATTTGACGCAAAATTATTAGTTGAATCGTCTTTTGACGCATAAATATTAGTTGAATCACCTCTGTTTATGGTTATTTTAAAATATTTTAAACATTTATCTACATTTATTTGAATGAAACCTGATGCAAACAATTGTGGTTACGGAGTTTACAGTTACGGAGTTTACATTTGGTTACTTTTTTCGTTTTCTTTCAGAAACGCTTTGTCAGAATTTTTTTTCCGAAACAAAATCGCATGATGCCTACAAGGTGAATCCAAATATGACATTGTTTTTCTTACTCGTTAAATAGTTTGGTTTAAAATTAGGAACGGAGTTTACAATATTTTTTCAAATCTTATTAAAGACATCTTTTTTCATCTCGAGAATGTTACATGCTGCGGAAAAGCTTCAAGTCTGTTATACTGGATGATTACTTACAGTCCAACGATCATTTGAGTATAAATAATATTATACTTTTCGCAATATAAATAATAGATAACTCCAAAATTCTGGTATATGCATTTGTATCAAAAATTATGACGAAAAATCGTTACATAGTTGAAGTCCTGATAGCTAAGATATACGAAAAAGTTTGTAAAATGTATTAATTTTTATTAAAAACGGCACTTTTCCTCTTCATAAAAATTCTTACAGTTAGTGTTTATCTTTATTGGTTATTAAAATATAAGATATTAAAGTTAAAAAACCTTATGAGTTACTTGTTACGGAGTTTACATTTGGCGTATAAAATTGGTCACAAATTTTATGTATTAACCAAAAATTGGTCAGATTGTTATAAATTTTGTAAAACAGGTGACAATGCGCTGATATATATCGAAATATGTAACTCAAATGTAATCCATGCATTAGAAATTCGGTGGTTACACGGTTTTTACCAAATTTTTTTGATATCACCCATATATATTTTTATAATTCAAATTATTGATTCAAATTAAAAACACAATTGATTTTCTCTTGTTAATATAATTTTATTCAAAAACAAAATATTTCAATTTTCAACCTAAAGAAACTCAAACTTGAAATTTTACAAAAAGAAAATTATATCGAGTTTAGCCTAGAGGAAAAGCAATGGGCTGACAAACGAAAGGTCGCCGGTTCTATCCTGGTTCGCGACATAAAATTTTTTTTTTCAAATTAAAAGACACAATTGATTTTCTGTTGTTGATATAACCAGGGGGTATCCATTAAGGTGTTTTAAGAGTTAAGGTGTTAAGAAAAAAACACAAAGAATTTGAAGAAATTTAACAGCGAACGAGAGAAAATGAAGGTCGTCGCGAAAACAATAAATTTAATAAAAACAATTTTACAAGCAAGAAACAACATTAAAAACAATAAAAAATAATTAAAGTTGATTATTTACGCTGTTATTCAAAAAAACTTCTTAATTAGGCTTTAAAACATGAATTTGCTAAAGCATTTATTATCTCTATTAAACCTTTATTGAAAAATTGTATTCAAAAACATACAATCAAAGTTTATTAATTTTGTATTTAATTCTGGCAACACTTTGTATATTCTCTCTTTTTATTGTTAGTGATACATGAATTTAGTGAGCGATTGACTCGTAATTGTAGGTAAATAATATTGTTTTGGAAATTAAAATGTTTCATGACAACTCAAAACTTATTAAAAAGCGACATTTAAACATTACTGACAAGTAATAATGGGAACAAATTGTGTTAAAGAATTTTTTATATTGCGAATACTGCAAGTATTCGAATATCGATTATGGTTTTATTATAAATGCATCACTATTTTATTGAATTTATTTTTATTTTATTTTCATGCAAATTTGGGAAAATTTTCGAAAAAAAAGTTTAGTCTTGGAATTTTTGCAGTTTGTATCGGTTGGATACAAAATGTTGTATTCCATCTATTCTTGGGTGGATGAATCTTAAACAATTCATTTAATCATTGTATATTCATGTTTTTTGGTTTTTTACAGTGGTTTTCTTTTTCCAAACTTTATCAAAGATATATTTTAGGCTATACCCTGCTTTAAGCGTTTAATAAATTTTTCTTTATTAATCATTTGTGAATATTCTTTTTGCCAAATTAGCTTACAAATCTGTAATTAGGCTATTGTAAAAGTTTTTTTGTTTTAAAGTTGTTTTTGTTACCGTTTTAATCAATAATCATAAGAAGCAATAAAAACAGTGCACTGTTAACTTTTTCGGTTTTCCTTTTGTTTCACTTATTCTTCACGGGAATTAACAGAATCACAATCCATATAAACTTTAATGGAACCAAAGAGTGCACTTTTTTCTTATGGGAACTCTTTAGCCTTTATCCTCGTTGATATAACCCAATACGCACATAGGTTTTAAAAATTCAAGTGCTTTAAATTTTGCTTGAAATAAAGTAGATTTGAAATTCTAGCATTTGTATATTTAACAAAAATATCTCAAACTTGAATTTTTGTTTCCCTTTTGCTGGAGTATGCTATTGAAATAAAATGTAATACAAGTTGTATTCAAGCCTTGAAACTGGAAAACAGGGCTGGAATTGAACTTGATTGCAACTTGAATTCCAGTGAAATTGTTTATAGGGAATTTTATTTATAGACAAAATATTTAAATTTTATGTCGCTAACTGGTTCTTATCCAGTTAGCGACATAAAAAATTTTAGTTTTTAAATAAATTTTGTGGAACGTGTTATTCTATTTATATAATTTATAATCCACAAACATTAAAGTAATATATTAACACAACAAAAATTCAAAAATTGTAAATAAATTTCAGTAATTACAACGGTATTAAAAATAAATAAAAGTGATTGTACCTGGAACTACAAAAATTCGGTTGGCGGAAAATTCGGTTGGAACTACGAATTTGTTCTCTGTGTGTACTATTGAAATTGGAGCTTTTTTGAATGGATGAAGGGTATGTTAGTGCTGTATATTATTATGCTGTGTGAATTGATTTTTATAAATAACGAAATACTCTTAAGTATTTATAAACTCTGCTAAACTTTTGCTGCATATGCACATTTTTAAAATATTTTGCTATAAATGCATATTTTTTTGCATATTGTGGTATATTTGGTAGCTTTCTTTTAACCATATATGGCCTCATGGGCATGTATTTGTTGAAATAAATAAAATAAAATACATATTTTTTGTATTATTTGCTAAAAACGAATATTATGCTTTACTTTTTGGTATTTACTTTCAAACTGTGTTTTTGCCTATACACTGTACAAAAAAATTTATTTTTAAAATTTCTTTTGATCACGAATACAAAAATATCAGAAATATCAAACATAAATCCATTTCTGACAATGAATAACGGCAATTCTTAATGTTGAACTACTTTGAAAGACAAATATGTAATACTAAAACTGAATTGATAATAGAGCAATTCCATATGAAAACGATCAAAATTGGCAAATTTTTGGACGACCCCTCTCCGATTTTAAAATAAATAGTCTCAATCGATTGCCCAGCAAAAAATAATGTACCTACATATTTTTTTTTTTTTTATAGTGACTGGTTTAGTGTTGGTGTACACCACTGTCATGTGACAAAATTGAAGAATTCTTCATAAGGGACCTCATTGAAAGTTGTTTTTAAAAACTACTAAAGCGATCGCAACGAGTGATAGCTCGTTGGAAAGGTATTGAATAAGGCTTTAATTGAAAAATAAAATTTTCCTAATTTTTCTCAGAAATTTACCTTTTTTCCCATGAAAATTAAATTTTCCGATTTTCCACAGAAGGTCCTAAATTTTGCGGCTAATTTTTTTTTTTGGATTCCTCATAATTTTTGCTTTAAGAATCAGCAATAAAAAAATGGGCCCCGACTCCTTGTTTGGACAGGAGAGGAGCATTTAAGAGACCACCTTGTTCTCATTGTTTTTATATTTTTTATAATTGAATTGTTTGTAATTATTTAACATTATTTTATTTTATTATTAAAAATACATTTTAAAAATTATTTTACAGTTAAAAATACATTTATGAAGAAAAAATCAATTTTTTTTAAGAGCCCCAAGTTGAGTGTGTAGTGAATATGGTCTGCCTGCCTTCACAAGATCGGCCATAAATCCATGGATAATGTAATGGCACACCAAACCCGACTGAGGCTACAGGTCATAAAATGTTTTGTAAATGTTTTAAATTACCAGGTAATTAATATTTCGCCTAAAATGACACGTGCAGAAACAAGTCATAAAACACGGATTTTCCATAAATATGGCGAAATATTTATTACCTGGTAATTTAAAAAATTTACAAAACATTTTATGACCTGTGGTCGGCTTATTGGCAGTAACCAATTAAGTCCCTCTTTAAAAAACATTTTATGACCAGTAGTTCACGCAATTTTTCCTATTAAAGAAAAGCAAATATCGCTTATTTTTTTTACCTGTTTTTTACCAAAAAATAAATATAAATACTTCACACACTCTGAGTCAAATTTTAGTTGAATACTAAACGTGAAAGTGTTAAAGTGTTTTTTTTGTAAAGTAAAGAGTGAAGCTGTAAGGACAATTTAAAGTAAAATGAATAAATTTTGCTGCAATCCGTTTAACAAGAGTGGACATCGTTCGAAAAAGATAAAAGTATTAAAATTAACTGGTGTTTCGAAGCGATACATGAATGAATTAAATATACAATACGGTGAAGAAGCAGAATTCATTTGCCCCAAGTGTAAAATCGATTTGTCTCAACAAGCAAATGCATTGAAACAAATGCAACCACAATCCGAGAGTGAAATGACAATTGAACAAAATGTTTCATCTGATAGTGAGGCAGACATTCCGATGGTCAATATGTCTTTGAGTCCTTTGAATGAGGCTATTACCACTTTAGGTGAATCGCCTATTACAAAAAGAAAGTTGCGAAGTGAAAAATACAGGAAAGAGAAAAAAGGCAAGGTTATGAGTGCAATCGCGACAATATTTGATGAAGGCTCTGATAACGAATGCAGTCAAGCAGATGACGTTGATGACGGCAAACAAATGATTGAGCAGTTGAAAAGAAAATTCAATTTAGCGACCACTTTTCCGGAGAAATATCTCATTTTATCTGTGCTGCCTCAATCATGGTCTATACGTAAGATTTCTGAACAGTTTCAAACATCTTTTTACATCGCGAGAAGAAGCAAAGAATTAGTTAGTGGAGAAAAAGTACACAAGCAGCGCAGATTATTATTATGTAATCTATCCGAAGCATACCATCAGTTCAAAGAGAAATACCCAGCAGAAAAAGTGGGATTTTCTAAGTTTGCCATCCTACGACCAAAAGAATGCGTGCTGGCATTAGACAGGCACGGAACGCATTCAGTCTGCGTTTGCATGTTTCATCAAAACATCAAATTAATGTTCTTTCCATGCAAGAAATTTAAAGTATTTCACGGTGAAATTGAAACATATAGGGACCTCCTGTCCAAGTCGTTGTGCGCATACCCCACGGAAAATTGTCATCTGTCCAAATGCGACAATTGTCCGAAGATTGACGAGCTAGAGCAATATTTGGCGGAAAAGTTTGAACAGCTGTTAATTCAGGAGGTGCATTTCAAACAGTGGATAATTAGCAGCGGCAGATGTTCCCTTGAGACCGTGGTAAAGCAGATTCCGGAATTCATCGAGGAATTCGGATTCAAGTTGAATGAACTGAAGGCGCACCATTTCATATCCGAGATGCAATCGAAATTTCTAAAGGAAAGTAAGGAGAAATTAGCCCAAAATGAATTCATTGTAATAAGCGACTTTGCCGAGAATTACACTTTTCTCGTTCAGGATGAAATTCAGGCTTATCACTGGGCAAACGACCAGTGCACGGTGCATCCTTTTTGCATTTATTTCAAAAACGAAGATAACGAACTACAGACCGTAAGCCTTGTTGTTGTCGCGGAGAGTTTAGCTCATAATTATGTGTCCGTTTATTTATATCAAATGAAACTGTTTGAATTCTTAAGATCAAAATTCGATGCAATCGACAAAGTAACGTTTTTCTCAGACGGCGCGGCTTCTCAGTACAAGAATAAAAAAAATTTTTACAATCTTTGGATAATTGAAGAAGAACAAAACTGCAAGGTCGAGTGGCACTTTTTTGCGACGTCCCACGGTAAGGGCCCATGCGATGCGTTAGGGGGAACCCTAAAACGCATGGGGACTAAGGCAAGTTTGCAAAGGCCATATACTGACCAGATCTTAAATGTACAAAATTTGTTTTCGTGGATTCAAAGCAAGGAAATTGCCATTAACACAGTTTTATGCACTCAAAAAGAACACGATGCCATGGAGCGACGAATTCAAAACAGATATAATAATGTCAAAACTATAACTGGAACGCAAAAGTTTCATTGCTTCATACCAAATATTTCTGATATGTCAATTAATGTAAAGCGGTACTCTTCGTCTGCCGACGTGCTAAATTTAAAGTTACTTTAATTTTGTAATGATGCCAAGACAATTGAAATTTTTAATAAATATTGTAATTAAGTATAAGCAGCAAAATAAGAAAGATTTTTTCTTCATAAATGTATTTTTAACTGTAAAATAATTTTTAAAATGTATTTTTAATAATAAAATAAAGCAATGTTAAATAATTGCAAATAATTCAATTATAAAAAATATAAAAACAATGAGAACAAGGTGGTCTCTTAAATGCTCCTCTCCTGTCCAAACAAGGAGTCGGGGCCCATTTTTTTATTGCTGATTCTTAAAGCAAAAATTATGAGGAATCCAAAAAAAAAAAAACTAGCCGGAAAATTTAGGAGCTTCTGTGGAAAATCGGAAAATTTAATTTTCATGGCAAAATTTAATTTTCATGGGAAAAAAGGTAAATTTCTGAGAAAAATTAGGAAAATTTTATTTTTCAATTAAAGCCTGATTCAATACCTTTCCAACGAGCTATCACTCGTTGCGATCGCTTTAGTAGTTTTTTTTAAAACAATTTTCAATGAGGTCCCTTATGAAGAATTCTTCAATTTTGTCACATGACAGTGGTGTACACCACCACTAAACCAGTCACTATAAAAAAAAAAAAAAATATGTAGGTACATTATTTTTTGCTGGGCAATCGATTGAGACTATTTATTTTAGAATCGGAGAGGGGTCGTCCAAAAGGTGATCGCTTTCATATGGAATTGCTCGATATTAAAAACGTTGGAAAAATCAATAATAAATGCATATTTTTAAAATTTGAAATGCATATTTTTTTTATTGTAAACATACATCGTATGTACATAAAACACGATTATAAATGCATGAACTTACTAGCTCTAGTAATAATAATTGCATAATATTGCAAGGTGAAATTAATTTATGAGTATTGCTCATCTGAATATGTATCATATAAATATTTATGAAATTACAGCTAACATTTTTATATTATCATTTAATTTATCTCTTAAACCTTTACTTTTATTTTATTGTTAAACTTAAATACTTATTATTTTACAAGAAATGTCCTTTCCACATTTTTTTTATGTAAAGTAACCTAAATATTACATAAATAGGTATTTTTGAAAGTGCCGATTTTTTTAAATTAAAGTGCCGAAAATGCCGATTTTTCATCAAAATCATCTGGCAGCCCTGTGTGTGACTTAATTCTGAGAATTGCACGAATTTTTTAAATTCATAAATTTTTTATAAAGTTATATATTATATTTTTGTCGTTTATTTAACCTTCTTTTTCAATTTTTAATTTCACAATTTTCTTGAGCGTAAGGTTTGTTTTTTATATATAAAAAATGTTTTCTTTATTTTCGATATTTCGCTACTCCATTGTGTAGCATCTTCAGGAAATAACAAATTAATAAATTAACAAATTATAAACAATTTGAAAAATTGAAAAAATTTGAAAAGCATTTGTCAAATATAAATTGTATGTACACATTTATACCAGTAAACAAAGTCTTTGGTATAAAAGTATAACAAACAAAAATATTAATAATTAACAATAAAAAATGTATTAATATAATGCGTTATAAATTTATGTAATGTGTGCTATTTCTTTTTTATTAAATATCTATAATTCTGTGCTACATTTTCAGTATCTGCCTTAAAGTTAATTCTATTTGTTGTGGGTGTATTAATTATCTGTAACATTTCTAATATATAACGACGTTTATAATTATGTTCTGTGTTTAAAACTTATACATTTTCAAAGTCAGGATAGTGATTCAAATTTGAACAATGAGAAGATAATGCTGTCTTTTGTGAATTAATATGTCTATATTTGTCCAGCTGATCTATGTCCAGCTATTCTAGTTCTCAATTTATTCTTCGTTGTACCTATATATACCTTATCACAATTTTCTCCGTCATTTCCACTACATGGTATTTTATATACTATATTTGACATGTCCAATTTCTGTATCCTATCCTTTGTCTTACTGTATAATTTATTTACTGTATTGTATAATTTAAAAGCTATTTTATATCTATTAGTATCTATTATCTTTGATTTCTCCAAACGTTCTGATATTTCCGGTACATAGACCATAGACTTGTAAATTTTCTGTTCAATTAAATTTCCTGTGTTATTATTCTTTCTAAATTTATATTGATTTATTAATGAACAAATTAATCCTATCCGAAAATCATTATCCATTAATAAATCCTTAATTATTTCCTCATTCTTTCTATGAAATTCTCTGTCACTAATATTCAATACTTTTTCTATCAAATTCTTCGCAGTGTTAATAATGATTTTCCTATTATGTTTTGAATAAAAATTAATAATTCTACCTGACGCTATTGGTTTCTGATACCAATCCGTTATCAAATTATTACCTCTTCTTATTACCAAAGTATCTAAATAAGGAAGTTTAGAATCACGTTCCTTTTCCATGGTAAACTTAATATCAGAACTAAATTCATTTAATGCTATCAACATATTATCAATTGCATGACACAAAACAGATCATCCACATATTTAGTCATTATCTTTGGCCTAACATCAAGTTTTTTAATACAAGTGTCCAATAATTCTTCCATAACTATATCAGCCACAATTGGAGAAGCAGGGGATCCCATTGGGAGTCCTTTCTGTTGTAAATATATCTTCTCACTGTATTGAAAGTATCTATTATCATCTATACAAAATTTCAAAATACGTAAAAACAAGCCTTTTTCAATAGTTGTATATTCCTCAATAACATTCCATTTTTCCTTTATAATATTCATCGCCAAATCAACAGGAATACTTGGGAATAAAGAAACTACATCAAAAGAAACTAATTTTTCATCATTTCGTATTTGTTTGTTGAATAATATATTCCTAAATTCAAGTGAGTTCTTTACATTGTATTTAGATTGTTCCGTAATCTTCTTTAAAATGTTAGTAATGTATTTACAGAGTTCATAAGATGGAGAATTAATAAAAGAACAAATTGGTCTCAATGGAAATTCCTCTTTATGAATTTTAGGTAGTCCATATAATCTAGGTGCGTTAGCAATATTAGTCTTAAGTTTAATTTTCTCTGTATTTTTAATAATTTTCTTTTTAAAAAGTTCATCAACTAAATTATTATTAATCTTCTGTAATATACTCGTTGGATCCCTATTTTGTAAATTATATTTTTTAATATCTCCTACTATATTGTTCATCCTCGTATCATAATCTTTTCTCTTTATAGCTACAGTTGTATTTCCCTTATCAGATCTCAATATAAATAAATCCCTATTCTTTTTTAAGAAAATTTCTGCTTCCTTTACTTTATCCAAAATGTATCTATCTCTATTTGTCAGGGCCATTCTATTCAAATGGCTATTAATTACATTTGTCAATCTATTTCTAGCTGTTTCCTGTTCTTCCTTATCCTGTATTGTCTGTATACAATCCTCTGCATCAGTTATCATGTTCAACTTCGGAAAATCTTCTCTTCTAACTAGTAATGCATGTTTGTGTCCTAATGAAAGTATCCACTGTACGTCTGTCGGAATATCTACGTCAGTCTTATTAATAAACCATTTCTTATTAAATCTAATTCCTAACTCTTTCCTTTGTATTTCCCTTAAACATTCAAATTTCCTTTTATGAACTCTTCTTACCTTTTCATTAAATCATGTTGCAATTATCTCTTGATATCCTAAAAATTCTCTCATTTCAGTTTCAGTTAAATATCCCTCTAAATCACTTTTTATCAATTCTATCTCCCTTTGAAAATGTTTCAGTAATTGGTGTTTTTCTTGCAATGTTAATCTTAAAATTTTGTTGTGTAAATCTTGCATATAATTATCAATATTTCTCTGAATTGCCAAAAGTCCTTCCATCTTAAAACATTCTTTGTAGAATTTGAGATGAATTTTGCAATAATTCCCGCATTTCTGCAACGTATCAAGAAAGTTATTGTAGATTTTACTTTGATAATTTTATCCCTTATTGTCTTGAATAAATTGAGAACTAGAATAGCTGGACATAGATCAGATCAGAAATATAGACATATTAATTCACAAAAGACAGCATTATCTTCTCATTGTTCAAATTTGAATCACTATCCTGACTTTGAAAATGTATCAGTTTTAAACACAGAACATAATTATAAACGTCGTTATATATTAGAAATGTTACAGATAACTAATACACCCACAACAAATAGAATTAACTTTAAGGCAGATACTGAAAATGTAGCACAGAATTATAGATATTTAATACAAAAGAAATAGCATACATTACATAAATTTATAACGCATTATATTAATACATTTTTTATTGTTAATTATTAATATTTTTGTTTGTTATACTTTTATACCAAAGACTTTGTTTACTGGTATAAATGTATACATACAATTTATATTTGACAAATGCTTTTCAAATTTTTTCAATTTTTCAAATTGTTTATAATTTGTTAATTTATTAATTTAATTGTTATTTCCTGAAGATGCTACAAAATGGAGTAGCGAAATATCGAAAATAAAGAAAACATTTTTTATATATAAAAAACAAACCTTACGCTCAAGAAAATTGTGAAATTAAAAAAAGTTATATATTATATAAAATTTTTATACAAAATTGAATTTACATATTAAATTACAGTTAATTCCAGAACAGATTTCTTGCTTCTCCGAAAGTATGCTCTTTCGTGAACAGTTAATAATTTTAAGTTAAAAAAATCCAACATTACAATGCATAACTTAGGGTGGGAACAAAATTGTAAAATCTCGCATTATACCTAGCATACCCTTCAGGATTTTACTTAATAAAAAACTCATAAACAAAAAAAGTTTCTATGGGCACCAAACAGCTTAAAAAAATTTATAGAAAACAGTTTTCGCAGTTGGATTTCTATTCTTATTTGATTTATGAAAACTTCCGAAACTTCGCCAATTCCTATTTAATTCCAATAAAAAATAAATATTTTTGTATTACATTTTTTTAAAAACATTGTTTCTTTCGACGTGTTGTATTAAGATCTAAAATTTGTCAAATAATTTCTGGGGTTTTAGGTTTTTCCTTGTCAAAACGCATATGTAAAACACAAGCAAGAACTACCCTGTGGGAAAGTCCCGTGACTTGTGAAAACGGGACAGGTCTGAAAGAACCTATCCTGTGACCTGTCTCGTGACCGCTGAAAACTGGACTGGTCTGGAAGGACCTGTCCCATGATTAGTGGAAAAAGGACCGGCAAGTACCTAACCGGTGACCTGTCCCGTAACCGGTGAAAACAGGACTGGTTTCAAAGTACCGTTCCTGTGACTGGTGAAAAGGGCACCCGTCTGAAAGTACCGGTCCCATGACAGTTGAAAATGGGACTGAACCAGGACATTCAAGTGGTACAAATATTAGAGTTGTCAATTATTCAGGCGTTTATTTTGATCGATTACACGATCAATGCAATTTTGATCGAACACCCAGGTAGAAAAATACAAACGGCACAATGTCGGCCCGGTATTGGAGACGGTAGTACATGTACTGGCAATGCGTCGGATTTCCAAATTTCACTATACTGGCATGTTGTCGAAATGATAACACCAATAAACGTTTGGCCGTAGTTATTTCCCAATGTTGGCGCAGGCTTGGGATTTTATTTTTTTTGGTATTATCCCAGTACATTTAATAACAACCCAGGTAGAAATTGCCGACGTTACAACAAAAGTTGTACTGGGAGAGCACCGTTTTTTACGAAATGCCGGTACTACTTAAAACGTGCTTTGCCAGTACTGTTTTCTGAAAATTAACTAGCTTTTTTTAATTTATTAAAATTAACAATTTTATAAATTTTACGTATTTTTACATCTATTACACAATTATTTATGTAAGAGAGACATCGCCTTTTTTTTCTTGTGAAGTTTCGAAAGAATACATTTGAAGAAATTCCATCAAGTTTCAAGACATTTCCAAAAAAAAATAAAAAAAATCTGTGATGTACACTAAGGGGACAGTAAAGTTCTAGCAAACTACTAAATTTGTTATTAAATGTACTGGAATAATACCAAAAAAATAAAATCCCAAGCCTGCGCCATCGTTGGGAAATAACTACGGCCAAGCGTTTATTGGTGTTATCATTTCGACAACATGGCAGTACAGTGAAAGTTAAAAATCCGACGCATTGCCAGTACATGTACTACCGCCTCCAATACCGGGCCAACATTGTGCCGTTTGTATTTTTCTACCTGGGAAATTTAGTAGTTTGTTAGTACTTTACTGTCCTCTTATTGTACATCACGAAAATTCACAAGAAACTAATGGCGATTTCTCTATTACATAAATAATTGTGTAATATACAGTTGTGGCCAAGCATTTAAGTCAATTCAAGTTTTTTTCTAATGTTATTGTTGTTGCCTTTATTTTTAAAGATCAAAATAGTGGCTAAATTCGCCACGAAAGGCAAGGAGATGGTTCAGAAAATTGTACAGAATTTTAACGTAATGTTTGTTTTTTCATTTTGTCACTTGTTTTAAGTGGGCGTGGCTTTTAACGAAAAATTAGCGATATAAACCTCTTATAAAATTACATAGTAAAATTTAGGCAGTACTGATCGGTTCCATACAAACTGTATATTTTTGGAAATCCTATAAAATTTCCATAAATCTTGCATTATTTTTATCTACAAATAGTCGCCAGACTTAAAAGTGCAGCACTTTAAATGTGACCAAATTTTTCTTTGTTTTTAACGATTTTTAATAAAGTTAACAGCACTGAACTTTTAAAGTGAATAGTTTTATGCTTTTCTTACCACAATATAGCAAATCAGTCAAGATTTTTTTTACGTTACAGTAAAAAGCATTTCATGTTAAAATTTCAGTGTTGTTAACTTTCTTTTAAAATCGCTAAAAACAAAGAAAAATTTGGTCATGTTTAAAGTGCTGCAATTTTAAGTCTGGTGACTATTTGTAGATAAAGATAATGCAAGACTTAAGGAAATTTTATAGGATTTCCAAAAATATACGGTTTGTACAGAACCAATCAGTAATACCTAAATTTTACTATGTAATTTGATAAGAGGTTTATATCACTAATTTTTCGTTAAAAGCCACGCCCACTTAAAACAAGAGACAAAATGAAAAAACAAGCATTATGTTAAAATTCTGTACAATTTTCTGAACCATCCCCTTGCCTTTCGTGGCGAATTTAGCCACTATTTTGATCTTTAAAAATAAAGGCAACAACAATAAAATTATAATAAAACTTGAATTGACTTAAATGATTGGCCACAACTGTATGTAAAAATACATAAAAATTATAAAATTGTTAATTTTAATAAATTAAAAAAAGGTCGTTAATTTTCAGAAAACAGTACTGGCAAAGCACGTTTTAAGTAGTACCGCCATTTCGTAAAAAACAGTGCTCTCCCAGTACAATTTTTGTTGTAACGTCGGCAATTTCTACCTGGGCAATTATATGATAAATTATTAAGTTATTTGATTAATACTTAATGTGTTAAGTACACATTAAATTAATAGAAAACACATATTAAATTAATAGAAAACACTATTAAAAAAAGGACTACTGATTTTTCATTATATTCAAATCATTTTGCTATTTATTTTCAAACATTGTTTAAACAATCCAGAAAAGAAATAAAAATAATTGAAAAGTCTATTAAAACAATCATCAATTTTTTAACTGACAAAACGTAAAAAAAAAACGATTTTGTGGTTTGTTCTTTCATATTTGAAAGTTTTTTTTTTGTTTCGATTTTCAAAACACTACACACTATACACAACAGACACGTTCATATTTTTATTGGCTATGTTTGTGTGTATGAGTAAAGAATTTCTTGTAATTTGAATTGAAATAATTTTGTATATAAACAAACTATTTTAACAAAAATGAAAACCGAAAATATTTGAATTTTTGGTTTTAAAACAGAAAACAACGAAATTATTTAAATAATTTTTTATAAATATAGAAATCTAAAAATAGAATATTTGATTGAAAATAACAACTCCTACAGACTATATATATTTTTTTCTGGTTTGTTTTTTATTGGTTGACAAAAAAAGTTAAACAATATGTCTCAATGTATTTTAATTGATTCTTCAAATGAAAACAAACTTTACCTATTACTTTTTAAATAAACCTCAATCGGTTATGGAAAATATATTGTGAGTGTAGTTTTGTTACTTGAGATAAATTTATTTGTGCGGTTTCCTTGTTCGATATTAGTTTTAAAAGGTCCCAGCAAAAAAACCTTGGATGTAATGCTTTACAAACTACTTCTTCCACTGCTTCACAAGTATCTGTTAGTGTATTTTTACTGCCCTTTTAGAAGTTATTCTGAACATGATCAACAAATCACTTCTTTCATTGCTTCTAAAGTATCCGTTAGTATATTTTTACAGCTTTTTTAGAATTACTTCTAAACAACATCCAAAAAATCACTTAAGTTTGGTTCTAAAGAGTAATTGCTCTAAAAGTGATCGTAAAAAGTGATTTTCGTATCATTTGCCATCTCCAAACAGAGGGTCGCGAGTTCGATTCCCGGCGGGACCAATATTTTTTTAGTTTTTGCATTTTTCTATATTTTCCCAATTTTTTCTTATTCTATTAATTTTTTTTTAATATTTGTAATTAATTTGTTTAAATTCAATATTTTTTTAATTTTTAAAAATATGTACGTATTAAAAATGGCGCTAGACTAGCAATCGTGAGATAGCAAGTTCGATACTCGATGGCTGCAATAAAAAACTTTTGTAAAATAAACAAACATAATTTTTTTTTGTGAAGAATGTTGAAGTTGCAGTACAGTGTTTATGTTAAAAAAGAGGTATATCTAGATTATCAACTATTACTTTTTCTACTGCTTCGGCATCTCTTTTTTTGCTGGGATTTTATTACAATTTTATAGATTATCGGAAAGGTTAAATATTAAAAGTAAATTACATCATTATTATTTTGATTTGCAATGGAGTGGGCCAGTCCAATATGATCTTAGACTAATTTCAAAGTGCAACAATAATTTCAAGCCCGATGGTTCCAACGCGAAATAAAAGTAAAATTCCAGAGGATTTTGCAAAGTTACCTCTTGAAATATCTGTGTGGCGCGAAAGCCCAAAAATGTTGCATATTTTTAGAGTTAGGAACTCTCTCGCGTTCACGAATAAGTTAAATTTCAAATGTTCTTTTCGGTTCTTTTATTTTATTCGGAATTATCAAACAAATCACTGACATAATATTTATAATCTTATACTGATAGAAAAATCCTGAAAAAATAGCAAAATTAGTAAATCCTTTTTGCTAAATATTAGTAAGATAAGTACAGCAAAAACTGTTTTAGTAATATTTGAGTTAAATTTCATTTAATTGAATTGCATTGAATTTTTGCTAATATTGGCTAAAAAAATATTGCTGAATATTAATAGAAAAAAAAGCAGTAAAGAAATTGTTATATATTCAAAAGTTAATTTATGTTTAAAATTAATTGAGTTGAATACAAATAATGAACTCTCCTGCTACAATAAACAGAAATATTTGCTAGAAAATAGTAGACTGCTTTCTGCAGTGTAGCTTTTATTCGCATTAAGAAAATCAAAAAAAAAATAAAAATTTTAAATTCTTTGTGATGGTTTAGTCGACTACCCAGCAAAACTTTCTATTACCTGGTAATAAGGTTTGTAAGAAGAAATTAAGGTATGTAACCTCTTACTTTGCTATTTCACCAGCTATTATTTTAACAAGGGCATGTTATTGGAGGTATGTACTTTCCAAAAGAGGGCTAGGTAACAATATAAGAACATGTTACTTTAATGTTACATGTTAGGAGTTACGTAACCACTTACATAACCGATACTGAGCACAATACTACTTACATAACAGCTTAAAGTAAGGCCAAAAAAATGTGTTACAAACAGGTCTGAAATAACACATTAAAATTATGCGCTTACT
The DNA here is from genome assembly GCA_949987735.1 of Leucophora obtusa. NCBI lineage: Eukaryota > Metazoa > Arthropoda > Insecta > Diptera > Anthomyiidae > Leucophora > Leucophora obtusa. The sequence continues at coordinate 183,158,432 of OX465295.1, read as the reverse complement.
TACTGTATAAAAATATATACTTACTTCTTAAAAACATCGTTGTATCATACTTTGAGATCCAACTGTAAATGCCAAAGATATAACGAAAAATGTAAAATGGCGATCCCTACATTCGGAATAAAAATAAAAAAAAAAATTTTTAAACCTCCTTGCAAAGATACTTCATATTGGAGGGTGTACGGCGCACTTTTTTTTTGCCTGTAAGGTGGTACGCTCTAATATTCATATTTAATTAATATTTACTCAGATTAATATAAAGTTAACAAAAAACATAAAAGATATTTCAGTTAATATGTATAAAACATATAAATTATTTGTATCGAATATTTTAAATAGAAAATAACACTCATGTATCGCATTACAAATAACTCCTTATTTTGAGGTAATTGAATACACCATCGCTATTTCTATTTAGTGATCACGTATTACATTAAAAGTAACTCCTTATTTTACGGTTTTAAAATATACCATCTGTAATAAGTCGCTGCTATTATTTAGAACTCATGTTGTGTATTACAAATAACTCTTTTCTTTGAGGTGTTTAAATATATCATTGGTAATAAGTTGCTATTACTACCCAGTAGTTATGCAGCGCATTACATTTTAGTTATGAAATAATGCAATGGTAAGGGGTATGGTATTACCAGGTAATGTGTTCTGTAATACCAACATATTACCAAGGTTTTGCTGGGTAATTTCCAGTAAATTTTTTTTTTTATTTTATCAGGGTAAATTATCATTTTTTATTAACAAAAATATAGCTGAAAGTTTGTAAATTTAACAGATTTTTTCTTGCTGTTTGTATTTTTCTAATGTTTATCAAACAGATTCTGCTGGATTCAGCTGTTTTTTAAGCAAAAAATTTTTGAAGGCCTTTATATTAGTGTATGGACAACTGAAAAAATTTCTCGAATGAACGAGTTTACAAGAAGAACACACTAGTTCAAAAATAAAATTGATTGAAATGAACTGTGAACTGTAATGCCAAATTCCAGTCATTTTTATTTCGATTGTTTGTTTGTACAAAATTTTTTATTTTGTGTGAAAATCTCCGAGTGTCCTCACATTTTTACTCACTATTTGTAATTTTTTTTACGTTAGAATAATACTCATGTGATGCCCCTACTTATGCTAGTGCATTGTGTTAGAGTTAGGAAAATAGAATAGATTTCGACAATTTTTAACACCAAACTGCTTATAACAAACAATATGAATAAAAAGCAACTGATAGTGCGTCTTTGTGACAAGAACGTGATTAAAATAGACACATGCTTCAATAGGCCATCAAATTAAAAACCGACCTAGATTTGCAAAACACTTTGAGGGTTTTGTTTTAGCAACAGTGTACTTTCATTTCGCATTTGAAACATTGATTCTGACGCGATACTCATTTTGCAGGATCTTCTAAAACCGCAGAATATAATTTTGTTAAATATACTGCAAGAAGCTTCTTGGGACAAATCCGAATTTATATATGTATTTAATTTGCACTCACTTCCAGAATAAATTTCTTGTTTCTCCTAAAGTACGCTCTTTCATGGACAGTTAATAATTTTAGTTTAAAAAAAAAAAATATGAAAATCCAATAATAATATCAACTAAAGGTTTTTTGCAAAATGTCGAACTATGCCAAATTATCCCCCTATAGTAACAGCTTGTGCCTGCAAGCAGGAAACCTGTAATTTTTAAGGAAAACCGAAGGTTAATTTATAAATTTTATGTTTATCTTATAATAAATATGACGAAAACTATTAGTAGTAACAATAAAAAATAACCACTTAAAATTAAAAGTTGGGGAAAAAAAATTCTGTTTCCTATTTGCAGTCACATTTTATAAATTTTTTCTCAGTAAAAGAGTGGGTTGCATTCTATTTATTTTCTAACCTCTTTGATTATACCGAGCACACATAACTATTCAAGATTTTTACAAAAAAAAACCCATAAAAAAAGTTTCTATGGCCACCATAAAGCTTAAAAAATTTTCAGAAAGCAGTTTTCGCAATTGGATTTATATTCTATTTTATTTATGAAAACTTAATAAACTTGGCCATTTGGTATTTGATTTCAAGATTTTCAAAAAAATAAATATTTTTTATTACATTTTTTAAAAAATGTTGTTGCTTTCGACGTATTTTGTTACGTTTCAAAATTTGTCAAATCATTTCGGGTGGCTCGAGCCCCCAAGCCCCCCCCCCCCTAGCTACGTGCCTGTACGGTAGTCATATCTATAGATATTTTATGAACTAGAAGTTTTAATACATGTTTTAGCATAGATTTGCCAAGTTGATTCAGAAAGTATCAAAAAAGTGTTCGGAAAATTCTGTTTAAACCCATTTCGACATTTTTTGGATATTAAGTTAGTTTTTTGTCAGTAAAAATCTGATTCATTGATGTAGCTTCGAACTTAATACAACGTCGGTTGAGTCAAATTATTCTGTAAATTTGTTTTGAAAATGTAAGATTTAACCAAAAAATTGTTAACATAAACTTAGAAAAATTTGATATTGTAATAAGTTAACGACATATTTTTATGTATTTAACAATTTTTTTGGTTAACTATCGAATTTTGTCATAAATAAGTTAGGAAATCGCATTATATAATTCGAGCTATTTTTAATACAAAATAGCTCTAAACTCGCAAACTTAATACGTGTAAAAATCATTTAAAAATTAAATTATACACACAGAAAACAGATTCGTAGTTCCAACCGAATTTTTGTAGTTCCACGTACAATCACTTTTATTTATTTTTAATACCATTGTAACTACCGAAATTTATTTACAATTTTTGAATTTTTGTTGTGTTAATAGATTACTTTAATGTTTGTGGATTATAAATTCTATTAATAGAAAAACACGTTCCACAAAATTTATTTAAAAATTAAAATTTTTTTATGTCGCTAACTGGGATCGAACCGGCGACCCTCCGCTTGTCAGCCCATTGCTTTCCCTCTAAGCTAAGCTCTATTTAAATTTTTTTAATCAAATTTCAAATTTGAATTTCTTCAGGTTTGGATATTTTGTCTATAAATAAAATTATATCAACAACGGAAAATCAGTTGTGTCTTTTAATTTGAAAAAAAAAAATTTATATCGCGAACTGGGATTGAACCGGCGACCTTCCGTTTGTCAGCCCATTGCTTTTCCTCTAGGCTAAACTCGAGGAAAAATTCAAATTTGAATTTCTTCAGGTTGAATATTTTCCCTACGGGGAATGAGGAGTCAATTGCCCTCCAAGGACCTATCCCGTGACCGGTCAACCGAAGGCATATTACTAAATTAGTACAAATATGAATCAAAGAGAATGAATTAATTTTCTAAGTATTTTCTGATTCGTTACTTTCACTGTTGATTTTAAAATAGTTGACCAATACCGAAATAAAAAATAAAATTCGCGGCATATTTATATTTTATATTTTATATATTTTTTTATTTATTTTACTCTTTTATTTTTTAACGATTTGCTTATTTTGGCTCTTATTTTAAATTTTTATAATTTTTTGCAAAAAAATTTTAAGTTTTGTATTTTCAACGTTTTTTAATGTTAAAGCTGTTTTAGTTTTGGCATTTCATTCAATTTTCTTATTAACTTAAGGGCAATTTTTTAAATATTTATTTATATTATCAGAGTTTTTGAGCTAATTTTCTATTTTTTAATTGATTTTTCAATTTGATTATGGCCAACGCAAAAAACGAGTCAACTGCCATTAAAGGACATATCCCGTGACTGGTCAATCGGGGGCATACTGAAGGCGCATCCACTATATTTGTGTGTGTGTTAGTGTTGTTTTCTTTTCTATTTTTTTCTTTTCCAGTTTTTTATTTGCTTGTAGTGTTTGTTTATTGTTTATTTGAACAGAAATGAAAAATATATAACTTTACCATCAGCCAGCCATCACGCATAAGCAACATTAGCTCAGACGGTAGAGCGTTTGCTTTACAAGCAGAAGGTTGTGTTATCGAGCCCTACTTCGACGCCAAGTAGATTAATTCTTAATTTTTTATTAGTTTATTTGAAAAGCTATTTTTAGACACAACACCTTACTGTCGCAAGGTGTCTAAACTGTGGCAATTGGTCATTTCCAATGACAACGCCATGTTAAAGTGATATGTCTCTTTCAAACAAAAAGGCCGATCAACGACTGGTCTCCGCCCCTTTGGGACCTATCCTGAGTGTCATCTGGGACCGATCCCTTTCCCCGTAGGGTTGTTTTTGAATAAAATTATATTCACAACAGAAAATCAATTGTGTCTTTTAATTTGAATCAATAAAAAAATTATTAAAAAAAAGTAATGCCTTGGTTGAGGTTTGAACTCAAATCTCTAAGGCTATAAGGCTGTGTATCTACCTCCTGCGCCACAGATACTTACGTTTAGTTGTTGTCTAACTTAGAATTTAAACACGCATATGTATGAAACGAAAAACTATGAATGATTCCAAAATTTTATTATGATAAATAAAATTTCTGTTCCTTGTCTCAATATATTATTACAATTACCAAAATAATGGAAGTTAATTGTTAAAGCTACTAAAGTTAAAAAAAAAATTTTTAATTACCCGTGTAAAAAAGTTTAGATCTGACCAGATCTTTTTGGTTCTCAATAGATATGATTGAATCTAATTAGATCCTGTACCAGATCACATCAAATATGATCAGATATGGCATATGTGATAATATCTTATGGCAAGATCTGATCAGATCTAGTGCCAAATTTGTTCAAATCTAATGTGATCTGGACAAATTCGCCAGATCTGAACAGATCTAATTAGATCTCAAATTTGTCCCCAATTTTGAGATCTAATTAGATCTGGTGGGATCTACGAAGATCTGGCCAGATGTGCCTAGATCTGATCATATCTAATTAGATCTCAAATTTGTCCCCAATTTTGAGATCTAATTAGATCTGGTAAGATGTGCTGAGATCTGACCAGATCTGATCATTTTTACACGGGTAATTGGAAAAACTAATACTTTGGATAGAGTGATCGATTTTATTGAAACACAACTGATATTAAATTTTTGCTGCCGATATTTTATTCAAATGACTAAATCTTCGATAAATTGGTGGTTGTTGGTATTGAAGGTAATGTGGAAGTTAGTATTTTTTCAATATTGGTTAGAAAAGCCAATATTTTGGATAATGTGACAGTGTTTTGGTTCATCATATATATTTTGTGTTCACAAATAAATATAACTTTCCTGATGATGAATTTTAAATAGCTGCAATTAAAATGATGAAAATATTTCATTGGTTCCGATAAAATTCCAACCAATGTATTTTCTGTGTGTATTTTTATGGGAAACACAATGATACGAATTTTTTTTTTTCAGAATTTGATTATAAGAATATGCCATAAATTGCACAATCTTTTGCACACACAGAGAACAGATTCGTTGTGGCAACCGAATTTGTTGCCAACCGAATTTAGGTAGTTACATGTACTATCACATTATTCGGTTACAGTTTCCGACATTTGCAGTTATGTCTACCATATTAGAATAGCGTATTCAGTACATCCAACTGATTATTTTTTACATCTCCTGCCGAATGAAATGATACACTGTTTCCAATTTTATTCTGCTTTTTTACTTTATATATATAAAAACAATACAAAATAAGTACATATTTCAAAAAAGATCAAAAAATAATGTATTTACAAAAATTAATTATCACGGTACTTATCAAGCTTTCTTAATGGAAACCCCAGATTTTTACAGTATTGATACTTTTTCGTTTAGAAACGCCTCAGATTTTGAAGGTACTTTAGATTCCTGGAATATTTTCCTACCAGATGAGTTTTTCCGGGATCATATTAATAAAATCTTGAATTCATATGGGAACATGCACTTCAGATTCTTTAACTAAATATAGGAGACCTCAAACTTCTGTTAGCAGTTGGATTTGAAGTTCTGTTTGTAATTTTACTAACCTGAGTTGAATTTATTTCTCCTTGTTCTTGGTTTTTTAGCTTTTACCTTTTTAATTTTGCCGAAAATTATTTATTTTTGTTTTTTTTTTACAGAAAAGACTTTTGTATTTTTTTATTTTTATATTAACGTTTTAAAAATCAGTGAGTGTTGAAAATCTTTTGTACTATGGTGGTTCTACGTACTAATTTTTATATTTAGTTACGGTTGGGTCTACCGATCATTACCACAATTGATTATTGGATTCCATATTAGTTGATGGAACCAATTATTGAAGTATCACAACATACATTGAGTTATATTGAAAAATCATTGATAATTAGAATATTTTTACTGTCCAAACTAAGAAAATTACATAATCGGTACTAAATTTGTTGCTAAGCAAATGATTTTTCATATTTTCAACCAATTTTCAAATTTTTTGTTCTCTGTGTGATTAGAGTGTGGCGATTTGTATGGACAAAAAAATTTTTGATATTGTGCCATCGATTTTTCGACAGCTTTTGGCATGAGGAAAAAAGTTACACTACGACATATCAAAGAAATCATTTTCGAGGCGCCCAAATTTCAATATTTTGCAATTTTCTAATAAATGCTTTTTGAAACAACTAATGAAGTTGTAAACAATATAAAATTACAACCTTGCCAGAAAAGTATTACTTATGAAAATCGAATAAAAAATGTGGCAACTAGAAGTAAAAGTATATAAGTAAAATTATTATTTTTTTTCCGCATGCCAAAAGCTATCGAAAAATCGATGGCACAATATCGATTGCTAAATCGACCCACCCTAATGGATATACAAACAAATTGCCAAAGAAACTAATGTATGCCGGCAAACAGTTTCAAAAGTAGTAAAAAGGTATCTGGAACACCTAACAATTGAAAGGAAGCCGGGAACAGGAACAATGACTGGTTATCGTAACATTGGTAAGGCATATAAAGTTAAAAGCATCCTTAAGAGAGCTCCTCACACATCTGGCAGAAAAACAGCTCGGTTAGCAAAATGCTCGTACTTTTTTGAACGTAAAGTGAAACGTAAGGCAGGACTAAAGTCCTACAAAGTTCAAAAAGTTTCCGATAGAAACGTTTGTAAAAATTTGGAAGCCAAAACCAGAGCTCGAAAATTGAAATCAAATTTTATACAAAAATACAACTGTTGTGTAATGACGACGAAACTTATGTCCTGGCTGATTTTTCGCAGCTCCCTGGTCAAGAATTTTATGTTTCCGATGTTCGAGGAAATGTTGCGGAAAAATTTAGGTCGAAAAAGCAAACGCAATTCACTACAAAATTCCTAGTAGGGCAAGTAGGGTTTTTCTTTTCCCGGACTTTTTCATTTCCCGGGACAGCGGGATTTTTTTCTGAATTACACGAGATCCCGGGAATTCCCGCTCTTTCGAAAATAAATAAATCCGACATATGTTTCATTTTTTGGTTGTACCTATGAGAAAATCTACTTAATATATACTTCCACTTTTTATAGATCAATTCGTCTAACAGTTTAAATCGCGAATTAAATTGCGGTAATATATTTATATGGAAGGCCGTCTTAATTTTAAAAAAACTCTTAGAAATAACTAATATTAATTCGCGTTTCTAAACCGTTTATAAACGAATTAATATAGACAAAGTGAAAGACACGGGTATTTTATTTTCATCCCTTCTTTTATGACATATTCGAATTGTTCATGGGTGCAAACTTTTGTCGGACCAGTTTTATAGTCAGAACTAAGATCGTTTTTTTTTGCTTAAACATTTCTAAAGTATGGAATCCAAAAATTTCTATTTCTAGATATTTTGTTTCTATGGAGATTTTCAGAAGAATTCGTCTAGAATTATTTTTATAAAAATGTTTAAAAGGGAGTATTTTTCACACAAATTTTTAGGCAAATTGGCTTAAATCTTTTTATAAAAATAGAAAATAAAATATTTTTAAATAATCTTTTAACTTTAATTGGTATTTTTTGATTAAAAATTTTTAAAAATAAATTCCCAGCAAGCAATTTCGGAGCGCTCATAAATAAGATTCTTAAATGGCTCATAGGAAAAAGTGGAAAAATTTTTGTTTTTGGAGCTAATTTCTAAGTCATTAATGATCATTTTTCTTTGCTGGGTTTTCATAGTTGCGTTTTAAATTAACATATAAAAAATCCAAAATAATTTGAAAAAGCATCTAATGCATTATTTGAAAAATAAATAATTTTTAGAAAATACAATTAAAATAAAGAAGTAGCAATTGAAATTTAAATGAAATTATTTGAAGTAAAAAACACTCAAATTATTTATATCAGCTGAAAATATAAAAATATTACTAATTTTTTAAATTTTAATGCACAGGCTTTTTGCATGTATGTATTTGGAACTGAAATAATGATGTTGAAATGTTGTATATATTGCTTTACTTGAACAAAGATCATCGTTTTAAAGAAATCATTTTTTTCCCCGAAGTACGAGAATTTTATTGGTAACTAAACCAAATTCAGCTGACATTCAAAAACAATTTGGCCTAAATAATTTTTTTTTATATTGTACTAATTCAGTTTATTAAATTTTAAATCGTATTTTTTATTTTAAATATTTTTATTTAAATTGATTTCAAAAAAATCAATGCTTTAAATTTAAATAAAGATTCCGAAATTGCAATATATACTAGCTAGAACTTCTATAAAAGAATACAAAAAATCCCGGGAAATCCCGCATGAAATTCCCGGGATTGCGAGATTGAAAAAAGGGCGGGATTCCCGGGAATCCCGTCCCGGGAAACCTAAACCCTAATGGCAAGCCATATGTAGCTGCGGCGAATGAAGCCAGTCATTTGTGACATCTGGCTCTATAAACAGCGAAATTTATATCAAGGAGTGTTTGCAGAAGAGACTTCTTCCATTTTTGAGTCAGCACAATGTATCCACTTACTTTTGGCCCGATTTAGCATCTTGTCACTTAAGCAAGAAAGCGCTGGAGTGGTATAATGATAATAATGTGGTTTTTGTACCAAGAGAGGCAAATCCACCAAACTGCCCGGAGCTCAGACCAGTGGAGAGATATTGGGCTCTTGTTAAAAGAGAATTAAAGGGCACAAAAAAGGTCTCCTAGGACATGCAAGATTTCAAACGTAGATGGACCACCTGCTCTAACAAGGTGACAGAAACTACCATAAAAGCCTTAATGGGAGGGTTTCCGGAAAAAGTGGATAACTTTGTTCGTAGTGGTTATAATTCCATGTGGTTTTTTGTTTGATTTTGCATTAAATTTCATTTAATAAAAATTTAGTTTGAAGTCCTTAAATTTAGTTGTTTGTTTTTTATTTAACTTTATGTGTGTTAACATGTTTATGATCTCACTCCTTAAATATTTATTCGAATCATCAAATTCAGAACAAAATTGCATCGATTTGTAGTTGCATATTTTGACAAAAATGCATGTTTTTTGCATATTTTGACTTTAAATGCATATTTGGTGCCTTTTTAATGCATATTTGAGCATATTTTTAGTTTTTAGGAGCATTTTATAATTTGTAAAAAAATATAAAATAAGTGTTATTTTTGTTCGGTTTAAGATCAAATATTACAAATTCCAAATAGAAAGCTTGGAGTTCTGTGGCTAATTGCAAAATAACTAACTTACATATATATTTTTTTTATTTTAAAGTACGTTATGGTTGCAAAAATAATAATTATATATGCATATTTTTTATGTTTTAATGCATATTTTTCTTTTTTACCCGCAGTTTTTAGGCGCATATTTTCGATTTTTAAGTGCATGAAATTCCTTGCCTAATAATGATGTTATCGTTTTGGGAATGGGAATAAACTTTTTGATTGATTTCACATTTGCTTTTTTCTGACTAGGACCTTACAAAAAGTCAAATACCTATTACTAGCATTCAATCCGGTTAGGTTTTCTACATTTAAGAAACACTGATATATAATATGGTTAATACTCAAATATACAAACACCAATAAAATAACAAGCACAACAATGACATACATAAACATATATGTAGCTAACAAACAATTGGAAAGAACTAAAAAACGAATGAACGATTTCAAAAGAATTCACAAAAAAATTAAGGATATTGTATACAATTTCCTTTTTATGGCTTTCAAGAGTTGGTAATAAATTTTATGGGAAAATATTTTCATTGCATTCTAAAACATGATGATACGGATTTTTTTCTTCCCTTTTTCTTTATATTTATTTGTGCTGTGAATGTTGCACATTCATATAAACAATTATATGAACATACATATACTTAAAATACTTAAAATTGCATGATGTTTCTTCTTTTATACCCAGCAACAAAGAGAGATATAGAAGCAGTAGATAAAGCACTACAATTAGTGATATAGTTGTATTTCTTTTTTTAGCAGAGACACTAATGGTTTTAACATTGAGTTGTCATAGGAGCGGAGTACTCCCACTTCAACACTTTTCACTACTTTTTCAACAAGTGCAAATATTTCTTTTAAACTCTTTCAGTTAAGTTAAAAAAAAAAATTAAGAAACAAAAATAATACGAGTATTTTCCGCCACTTTGCGACCTATATATTGTTAGTCTAGCCTTTACTGCAGAGATATTCTTTGATAGGAATCAGAAAAGCACCCCTTGATCATCGGGAGATATTGTTTCTTATTATCCTCAATATAACAATTAAACAATTGCAAAAGGTGTATTGCAATTCAGTATTTTTTCCGTAATTTTTCACAAGTCTGTACATACAGAGTAGCAAGAAATACTAGTTGAGAACCAGTAATGTACTAGTTTATTTCAACCAGAGAACTAATACGTGTTCTACCGCCTCTCCATACAAACAACTGTAGAATTTAACATTGTGATGAAATAGGTATGGGGCTAATTGCCGCCATAATTCCACTTTTAAAATTACAATTTAAGGACGAAAAATAGGGAGCAAAACTTGTACTAGTGTGCTACTCGTACAGTTCCGAAGTGAGTCTTCGTAAATCGTAATTTACCAGTTGGTTACTACCTGATTTATGAAGATAAAAACAAAATGTTTCTTTGATAAAACGTTAATTAGACCAATATTTTCCTCTAACTGAGATAATTAGGTCCATTTATCAAACGAAATTTTTTTCTTTGATATTTTAAATGTTTTATAACGTTCCTAGACGAGAAATTCTCGTTGAGTTTGTAATTTAACTTAACAAATATTTACAGAAATTTTAAAAACGTCGTCCCCTGACGATTTCCTTAGGCACGAATGAAATCCGGATAAATGCCTAAAACGGATTATTTTTCACAATTTGTTAATTGTGAAAATCGCCTACCCAATAAGCACATAGGTCTTAAAATTTCAAGTGCTTTAAATTTTGCTTGAAGTAAAGTATATTTCAAATTCTAGCATTTGTATATTTAACGAAAATATTTCAAACTTGAATTTTGGTTTCCCTTTTGCTGGAGTATGTTATTTAAATAAAATGTAATAACAGTTCACAGAAAAAACAGTAGGCACCAACAATGGGTATTTGTAAAAGCAATCACATTTTCTTTTAAATTGAAATTTTATTCCCAACAATTTTTTTGTTTGAAATATTTGTAACTAGTTTGTAAATTGTTATCTTTCATATAAAAATTGTTTAAAAATAAAAATTCAAAGTTACAAAAAATAAAAAAAAAATTTTTTTTGGATTTACAAATTTCTTTGTTGGTGCCTTTTTAAAAAGTCTTTTTTTTGTATTTACAAATTTGGTATGAGAAAGGTGTTTAAAAATTTAATTAGAATTTTGTAAATTCGTTCTATGTTGTATTCAAGCCTTGAAACTGGAAAACAGGGCTAGAATTGAACTTGATTTCAACTTGAATTCCAGTGAAATTGTTTATAAGTAAGACGTGTTTCGCAATGTCGCCTGTTACAAAAATTATTTGTGCCAAATGTTTTAAGATAGAGTTACCCTGTGTAGAAAATCATTACCAGATATGTGGTTATGTAACTACATACTTGGTAATGGTAAATAGTTACTTTTGTTATTACATTTCTTATTACCTTTATATGGCGATGTCGCGAAAAATAATGAGTTATGGTTACACACCAGCATACGAAAAATCTATCGTTACCTATGTGCTTACCAGTACTGACAAAAATAATGAGTCTAAAAATAGATTTTCAAAAAAATAAATTATATAAAAAAAATTTTTCTTATTGTATTTTTTTTTTTTTTTACCCTCGAAGTGGCACATGGTTCTGGCCAGACATATTTATTACTTCTTACATCTTCACCTTACTTTTGGTACATGGTGTCTGGCCAGACCCCTATGCATTTTGTATGAACGCATAGGCAAAGCACATGGCACGAGTTGGAAATTTGTATTTACTTTATTCTTTTATGCTTCTTTCTTTCTTCTGATTTTGTTTGTGAGTTAGTTATTCATTGAACGTTGAACAGTGAAGAAGTAATCTAGTTTTTGTGCGGTAATTTTGAACTTGTGAATAATTTTACGCATGTAGATTTGTTGCGTTGTTAGTATATTATGGCTGATGAACTGGAATTTATTTATAATACACGCTTGCGTAGCGTGAATTTGCAACCCCAATTGTCAGAGGCATTAGTGCGTGATTTTCAAAGTCAGGTAGAAGCTGATGAAAATGATGATGTTTTTGAAAACGATGGTGACGACACTGCTAATTATGTGCCAGAAGATGATGCATCAGACATAGAAAATGATTTGGAAATTGAACCTAACGAACTTTATGATAGTGATGAAGACGTAGATGAAGAAGAAGAAAGTGGAAATGATGCTGAAGCAGCAAATGAAGTCGACTCAGGCTGTTTTTATGGTAAAGACGGTACTAAATGGAAAGAAACTGAACCCCCTGCATCTCGTTTGCGCCAGCATAATATCATGCGTTTTCAATCTGAAACAAAAACAAGGCTCACCAATCCAGTTGAGGTATTCAAGCTATTTTTCTCAACCAATATTACGTTCGTCATCATTAGTGAAACAAATCGGCATGGGCGAGAATCAATTAGAAAATGGAATGAAGAACATCCAGAGTCTACCCAAAGAAAATGGATTGATTTGACAAGCTCTGAGCTAGATGCATTCATTGGGATTTTGTTGGCTTCTGGTCTCAGCCATAATAATATGCAAGACTCCAGTATATTGTGGCGTTCTGATTCGCTGCCCATATTCCGTGCGCCTATGTCGCACAAACGATTCATTACTCTGTCCAGATATATTCGTTTCCATAATAGTCGTACGCGGGTATTCCGACAGCAAACAGATAATGCAGCTCCTATCCGGGACCTTTGGAATTTTCTCAATGAAAATCTGCAAAATTATTATGAACCTTATGAAAATATCACCATCGATGAGCAGTTGTTTCCGTATCGTGGACGCACAAAGTTCACCCAATATATCCCATCAAAACCTGCAAGGTATGGGATCAAAGTTTGGTGGGCATGCGATGCTAAGACTAAATTTCCATTGAAAGGAAAACTATACACTGGAAAGGAAGGAGACAATCGGGAGATAAATCAAGGTGAAAACGTTCTAATGTATTTCGCAAATTGTTACGCAAACAGCGGCAGAACAATTATTTCTGATAATTTTTTCACCTCATTGAACGGCGCTAAACGACTTGCTGCTATGGGACTGGCATTTGTTGGCACCATTCGAGCAAACAAAAGATGTCTTCCTAAGGAAGTTATGAAGAGCACCAGACGACCAATTCTTTCAAGTGTGTTTGGTTTTCATGAAAATCTTGTTGCACTTTGCAGCTACGTGCCCAAAAAAAATAAGGCAGTCAATTTAATTTCAACCGTGCATTACACGAAACATGTTGAAGGCGTAGCCATGAAACCGGAAGCAATTTTATTTTATAATTCAACTAAAGCCGGAGTCGATACGATGGATCAAATGCTAACTCATTACACAACAAAACGGTCAACCAGACGCTGGACATACGCGTTTTTCTGCAACATGATTGATGTGATGGCATTGGCAAGTTACATTATATGTAAGCTAAATGATGAAAATACAAGAAAAGAAAGAAGACGCATATTTTTATATAAACTTGCAAAGCAATTGGTACTGGCCAACGTTGAAAATCGCATCAATAATCCGCACATTGTGGCTCAACCAACAACTCGTATAGCATTTGAAGCGTTCTTTGGGAGACCTCTCAATATAGCAAACCTTAATGTGGCTTCACGCAGTGGTCCAGACACATTAGCTGCCAAAAAAGTTTGCAGAATTTGCCTGCAGCAAGGTGACAAAATACGCCGTAAGACACGCTTTTTTTGCTGCAAATGCAACAATCCTGTTTGTCAGCAACATTCAAAAGTAGATTATTTATGTTTTTGTTGCCTTCCGCAAAATTCTGAATAAAAAAATCAATGTATTCTTCATAATAATTTTCTATTTTGTCATAAACATTTATTACTTTACCCATAATAAAGAGAAAAAATATATAGAACAAAAAAATTGTTGCCCTTTTCATTCCAAAGATTTTTTCAGGTCTATTTTTTCTTCCTCAGGTAGCTAATAACATAGTAAAAAGAAATAGAAACACAAAATATAACAAATATTTTCCTATCTTAGTAAAAAATTTAACGGCAAACAGCCCTTATTTCCATACAAATGCATGTAAATGTATAGGGGTCTGGCCAGACACCATGTGCCAGAACTAAGGGCTCAAAATATGTGCCACTTCGAGGGTTAAATAAAATTTGCTGGTGCGGGAATCGAACCTGGGTCTACAGATTGCCAGTCAATAGATCTACCATCTGAGCTATATCGACATGTAATATTTAAAAGATAAAAACATAATTGACCTGCTGCAAGTAAGCTTACTCGCCAACATACAAAAAATCAAAAAATATGTGGTTACATATATCCTTACCAGTGTTTAAAAAATATTGAGTCTAAAAATAGATTTCAAAAAATTTAAAAAAAAATCTAGAAAATTATTTTCTATTTGAAATAATGATAAAAATAAGTCGTTATAAGTAACTCATTATTATATGTTTTAAAATATTGCAGAAAGTAAGTGGGTGTCATTACTGGTAGTCCAAAAAATAATGATATGTCATTACAGTTTTTACACTGGGTAGCTATAAGTGCACGTAACGTGACCAATCTCCTTATGGAAAATCTAATGAGTTAAAAGAGCATAGCTGACAGTCTATTTCCTTTTTACTCATTATTTTAGATTGAATCAGCTGATTCGTCACGTTACGTTACGTATGGATAAATGAGCCTTTAATCCTATTAATAAAGACAATCTTATATAAGGCAACATTTGTCGTTTAAATTATCACACGGTTTGTGCTAATATCAAATCTGAAAATGATTATAAAGCTGTTATTAATAACAAGAACATTTTGTTTAATTGTGGCAATTGTATTTCTTCATCAAGATATTTAGTACGTACAATAAGCTGTTTAATACACGAAGTTAATGATTGAAAGTTAATGATCATTGAACTTGCAAAAAAAGTGAATCTAAATAATGAGGATATGAATTCTAAAATTGGTGTTAATACACAGAACACAAGTGGAAACATAAACTTGATAAATACGTCTCATATTATTGATCAACAATCTAAAAAGAATTCTGTTTCATTATCTAATATTCTGATGCTCTTCACGATAGTGACGTCAATGCAGGGCTGCCAGAATTGCCGATTTTTCGGCATTTTGCCGATATTTTATTAAAAAATATGCAAAATGCCGATTTGCCGATTTTTGGTCGAAAAATGCCGATTTCTTGTTAAAACTAAAAAACATGAAATTTTTGGTTATTTACAATGCATAAGAAAATAATTGTATCTTTGACATTTCAAAAGTTCATTTAAATTCATGTTTGTTATCGTTAGCTGAAAAAGAATGTTAACAAAATATCTTTGCGATCAACAAATTTTCAGCAAAATGGCATTGATTTGTTAATGCTTGTTTTCTTCATATTTTGCTGCAAGTGCATGTTTTAAAATATTTTGTTGCATATTGTGGTATAAATATATATTTTTTTTGCATTATTTGCTCAAAACGAATATTTTTTAGCATACATTTTTGTATTTAAGCACCGTAAGTTGTTTGAGTTTCACGTGAAAAAACTGTTATACTCCATATAAAAAAACTAATTTTTCACGACAACAGTTTCACGTGAAAATTGTGTAGACTTTATTTTCATGCAAATTTAATATACAAGACTATAATTTTTCCTGTGCAAAAGTGACATTTTGTGTTTATTGCGATTGTGCTTGCTAATTGCATTAAACAAATTTCATTTTTAGAATTCTAGTACGCCGGATTTCCGAGTTCGAATCCCGGAAAAGACAAAAATTTTTATGTTTGTTTTAATTAGAATAAAATATTCATATGTATAAACAGTAAATATGGCTAAGAAAATTAAAAGTAGTTCTGGTGCAGTGGATAAGAGTGTGAGCTATTAACCTGAATGGCCGGGTTCAATACCAAAAAATTCAAAAAAAGTTAATTTCAATAAAATTTTGTGGAACATAATATTGAATTAGGCAACCGCATTTTGGCTTTCACGACGAAAAATATAATTTATTATAAAAATAGTTTTCGTAACCGCACGAATTCGATTGGCGAGAAATTCGGTGGCCACAACTCGGGCTGTTTTCTGGGTGTAAATTTTTTATACAGTCTCTAGATATGTAGTTCGTATTAAACTAGTACACAACTGGTTCAAAATGATTATTTTGAGAACTAGTTTTATAAATACTAGTCAAAAAAATCAAAATCAAAATCATCAAATTAAATAAATATTTTATTTAAACAAATTTATTAAAAACATAAAAAAAGTAAAACAAATATTGCTCCCAATAGGGAGCAATATCTGTTTTATTTGCGCTCACACGTTTAGGAAATAAACAGTATCAAAATAATTTATTTAGTATCATTTTCAGAACAATAATTAAGTACTACCTCCGTTCAGGAATGAGGTTAAACTTCTATATTTTTGCTGGGATTATGGAGGTTTCTTAGAAAAACTATTTATTTTTGATAGTTGTTAAGACATATCAGTGATTTTGAATTTACAGATAGCTTTCCAGTTTTTAATTCGATGTCAAAGTTGAAAATTAGAATTAAAATAATTATTTGATTTTGTGTGAAAAAACTAACAGCATTGAGATAAATTAGAAAACATATTTTTATACCCTACACCACTATGTGGTCAGGGTATTATAAGTTTGTGCTGATGTTTGTAACACCAAAAAATATTGGTCGTAGACCCACCTTATAGTATACCGATCGGTTCAGAATTTTTTTTTTATTTCGATTTAACGATGTCCGTCTGTCCGTCCGTCCGTCCGTCTGTCTGTCTGTCTGTCCATGCAATCTTGTGCGCACTCTACAGGTCGCAAATATTAAGATATTTTGATGAAATTTGGTACGCAGACCTATGTTGGCCCATGTTTAGACCTAGTGCCCATATAAGGGTCCTACCAAAATTATATTATTTATACGCTGCAGGTCGTAAATATTAAGATATTTTGACGAAATTTGGTACACAGACCTATGTTAGCCCAATAACGCAGCCTATTGATTTTGGTGAACATCGGTCCATGTTTAGACCTAGTGCCCATATAAGGGTCCTACCAAAATTATACTGTTTATACGCTGCAGGTCGTAAATATTAAGATATTTTGGTGAAATTTGGTACACAGACCTATATTGGCCCAATAACGCAGCCTATTGATTTTGGTGAACATCGGTCCATGTTTAGACCTAGCGCCCATATAAGGGTCCTACCAAAATTATACATTTTATACGCTGCAGGTCGCAAATATTAAGATATTTTGATTAAATTTGGTACACAGACCTATATTGGCCCAATAACACAGCCTATTGATTTTGGTGAACATCGGTCCATGTTTAGACCTAGTGCCCATATAAGGGTCCTACCAAAATTATACTGTTTATACGATGCAGGTCGCAAATATTAAGATATTTTGATGAAATTTGGTACACAGACCTATGTTGGCCCAATAACGCAGCCTATTGATGTTGGTGAACATCGGTCCATGTTTAGACCTAGTGCCCATATAAGGGTCCCACCAAAATTATATTGTTTATACGCTGCAGGTCGCAAATATTAAGATATTTTGATGAAATTTGGTACATAGACCTATGTTGGCCCAAGGACGAAGCCTATTGATTTTGGTGAACATCGGTCCATGTTTAGAACTAGTGCCCATATAAGGGTCCCCCCAAAATTGGCTTGGTTACAAACTCCAGGTCGCAAATATTAAGATATGTTAATGAAATTTGGTGCGCTGACTCACATTATAGAAAATTTTGACACAAGCCCCATTTTAACCCATTCGAATTTCGGATCCAAACAATACACCAGACTGGTGTAGGGTATTGTATAGTCGGCATGCCCGACTTTAACCTTTTTACTCGTTGACATTACAAACATGTATGGAATCTAAAATGCTTAACAAAGATGGTAATAATTAAAAAATTCGACGTATGGGTAAAGAAAGTCTTCGCCGATATGGCCTTTTACTGGTTTCTATTAAATGCAGCGGAGAGACATTAGCAACAGCTCGTCAAATTGTTCATTAATTTTATTACAATACAATATTTTTTCTTCCACAATAGTGGCACATGAACTGTTATTTTAACTTATTTGCTTTTATTTGAATACAAACACTTTGTTTAGTAAAATGTTGACATTATTTTGCAAAAAAAAAATCAATAGAAATGTTAACCCTTTTTCGGAACAGAGGTAGCATTTTTTTTAATTTTTCTCACAGAAGTACTTCCAAAAAAGCTGTAAAAATTTACTGACGGATTTTTTTTAAATTTTTTTTTAAGTTGTTTGAATTACTTCTATACAACCTGTAAAATACACTAACGGATATTTTGTAAGCAATGAAAGAATTGGTTTGTAAAGCATGCCCTCAAATTTTTTGCTGGACAGTTAAATATTTTTTAAATCTGTATTTTTTATTTCTATTTAGTTTCCTTCCTCTCGCATGTTCTATACAAACACATATGTATAATAAAAGCAAACCTCCATATATGATTGCAGTGGAAAAGTAGAAACGCTATAAGATAAAGTACGCTGCAACTAAAAGCAAAAATATTATATAAACGGATGTGGTAAGTGTTGTTTTGGGTTATTTAAACGGTTTCTAACAAAAATTTCAGTTATGTGAATTTATAGTAAATTTTAACAAAATATCCTTTTCATTATTTGGCATTTTTTTCAAGAAGCATTCTTTTCAATTTGCAGCAATACATGTTGCTGATGTTGTTTATATATTTATATGTAAGTTTTTTATCTTTTAATTTTTCATAATGCAGATATTGTAACTGATATTTTATGTTGCACTGTGGTTTGTGGAGCCCTTGGTTTATTGATTTTATGTCCAAACGTTTTTACATTTGGACATAATTTCGTCTTGATTTCGATTTATATGACATTAATACAAATATATTAGCTCATTGAGTTTATGCTCATGTTTGAAGTTACTAAAAATAACACGGTACACTAAAACAGTAACACTAAAATTGTATCGGACCAGCAACACATCAATTCTGAATGATTTTAGGATGAAAATCACGAATGTGAACACCAAATTTTAAAATTAGCTCTACTTTTTGAAATATTCGCAAATTTCACTTTTAGAAAAAAGTGTCGGGCATGCCGACTATACAATACATGGACCAATGTTCACCAAAATCAATAGGCTTCGTCCTTGGACCAAAATAGGTCTGTGTACCAAATTTCATCAAAATATCTTAATATTTGCGACCTGCAGCGTATAAACAATATAATTTTGGGGGGACCCTTATATGGGCACTAGGTCTAAACATAGACCGATGTTCACCAAAATCAATAGGCTTCGTCCTTGGGCTGATATAGTTCGGTATACCAAATTTCATCAAAATATCTTAATATTTGCGACCTGCAGTTTGTAACCTAGCCAATTTTGGGGGGACCTTTATATGGCCACTAGGACTAAACATGGACTGGTGTTAACCAAAATCAATAGGCTTCGTCCTTGGGCTGCCATAGGTCGGTGTACCAAATTTCATCAAAATATCTTAATATTTGCGACCTGCAGCGTATAAACCATATAATTTTAGTAGAACCCTTATATGGGCACTAGGTCTAAACATGGACCGATGTTCACCAAACTCAATAGGCTTCGTCTTTGGGCCGACGTAAGTCGGTGTACCAAATTTCATCAAAATATCTTAATATTTGCGACCTGCAGCGTATAAACAATATAATTTTGGTAGGACCCTTATATGGGAACTAGGTCTAAACATGGACCGATGTTCACCAAAATAAATAGGCTTCGTCCTTGGGCCAACGTAGGTCTGTGTACCAAATCTCATCTTAATATTTGCGACCTGCAGCGTATAAACCATATAATTTTAGTACGACCCTTATATGGGCACTAGGTCTAAACATGGACCGATGTTCACCAAAATCAATGGGCTTCGTCCTTGGACCAAAATAGGTCTGTGTACCAAATTTCATCAAAATATCTTAATATTTGCGACCTGTAGAATGCGCACAAGAATGCATGGACAGACAGACAAACAGACAGACGGACGGACGGACATCGTTAAATCGAAATAAAAAATATTCTGAGCCGATCGGTATACTATATGGTGGGTCTAGGACCAATATTTTTTGGTGCTACAAACATCAGCACAAACTTATAATACCATGACCACATAGTGGTGTAGGGTATAAAAATGGTGCTTACCTGTAAGCAGGTTTTCAAGAGATGGTTAAAATAATCCATTGCAAGCCTGCTTACATATGCCATGATTTTTATGTAGCAAATTCCCAATACGGAGCACCAGTTTGGAAAAACAAGTGCGTATTTTAGTGGATATAAAACATTGCGATTCCATGGCTTTCAGGAAGGACATTCTTCATGTGTACATTATGAGCATTGAAAAGTAATGATAATATGCATACTATATAATTTATTTTACATAAACTTTGATAGACATTTATTTTAGTATAACTTTTTACATATTAATATTATTTTATTTTTTACTAAACATTCACATTTTTAACCGCAGCGCGTGCTAGCTCTTCCGAAACACAATTTACTGGCTAATCACTTTTAATCACTTAAAACCATGGTTGGCAAACACTAACCGTAAAATACCGCTAACGATTCAAAACCCTTTCAACGAACCCTAAAATAACACTAACGAAATAACTTAAAATACCGTTAACCTTAAAATACCCTAACGAAATAAATTAAAATATCGATAACCTTAAAATACCCTAACGATATAATTTAAAATACCGTTAACCCTAAAATACCCTAACGACATAGAATTAGGTTTTTTTTTTCTCTAAAAAACATAAAAATTAAATAAAAAAAAATAAGTTTGTATGAGTTTGTTTTGCTTAATTACAAATGGTATAGTTAACTATACGTACGGTCGTAATATTAAGTTTGTTCGACGTAATTTTGGGTAAAGTCTGGTAAAATGAGAGTAAACAAATTATTATCTCAAAAAATGGTAAAAATGCTCATAATACCGGGAACGCACAAAACCACCCAGCAAAACCTTGGTAATGGATAAGAACTTTTTCACGCATGGCTTGGCAATGGGTACCCATTTACCTGGGTTTTACTTAGAAACCTAAAGTAATACGTTACTAATATTGTGATATATCAACACTTATGTGGGAGGTATGAAATAATGAGTTACCGATATAGAGATATATCACTACTTATTTGGAGGCTTTAAAATATTATATTACTGATATTGTGTTATATAATAACTTATTAATAAGGGTAAAAATAAAAATCTGATATCTTTAAAATATACTACGAAATAACATAAAATACCGATAACCTTAAAATACCGTTAACCTTAAAATACCCTAACGAAATAACTTAAAATACCTTTAAAACTAAAATAACTTAACGATATAACTTAAAATACCGATAACCTTAAAATAACTTAACGAAATACTGTTGGAATAACGTTATCACTTATCACTAACTTTATGAAACGGTTGCCAACCTTGCTTAACACGATATCAAATTTACTGTATTACAATCTGCATACTTGCAAGGAATTGGAATAAGCTACTTACAGCCTACATCCTTGTAAGGGAAAACAGTAAGCACTTGGTTTTTTTTTATTTCTAAAAGGAAATTATTTTAAAGTTTTCCCTTTATTCTGATGCTTCGCATTATGCTATAATAGTAAGCACTTACATCAGCGTATTTGTTTAAACCAGCTTGAAAAAAACCTATAATTTCTTTTTACTTGGAAATTTTCTCATATTCCACTAAATTAATTTTATCAAAAGAATCCCAACTTTTGCAACAAGATTTTCAGAAATCACAATCTGAAATACAAATTTTATGTCTTTTTGATTTCCAATTAATTTTGTATGATTTTCCGCTATCAAAAGGAAATAAAGCCCATTTTTGAACATGCATATTTTGAAACCTTTTTTAGGATTATTATTTACATAGAAAATATGTAAATTTGAATGATTATATCTACACTCTAATACATTTTTGTTTGTTTAATTCATTCCTGGAATGAATTTGTTCATAATATGAATGAATAGAACTTGCATTTTTTTCTCCCAAAACATATTAGGAACAAATACATGTGTTTTTATGCACTTTTCTTCGTCAAATCCATGAAATGGTTCATTTTTTATAATAATTACCAATTAATATAAGAAAGCTACTTGTTAAAGCTTATTTAATGCCATCTTTGCTTTACGGCTGTGAAATTTTTCCTAATTGTGACTTCGAGAGAAAGCGTAAATTATATTTTTTTTTATTTTATTTTTTTTTTTATTTATTTATTTATTTATTTATTTATTTGGAAGTTCCATACACAAGACTAAAAGTCTTATTTTGCAGTATGGAACTGAATATTTGCCAAATTTAAAAACATCAAATTATAGAATAATAATGATAAGTAACTTAATAACTAATTACAAAATTATGAAAATTATTATAAAAAAGTATAAGAAATAGGTGTAAAAATTTGTTCTAAAAATAATATCATAAAGAATTAGTCAGCAAATTAAGCACAAGGAATTTAAAAAAATAAAAATAAATAATTAAAAGAAAAATAAATTTGAAAAAAGAAAAAAAGGTTTTTTTTCAAATAATTTTTAGCAACCGACTAGAGTGAGAAAAGTTTAATAATGTTTTCTTTAAATAGACGTGCATTACTTAAAAGTTGCACATTATAAGAAATGGAGTTCCAAAATATGTCGTCTATAATAACATTATCAGAGAGTGTTGCCAACTTTAGAAGGCAGAAAAGCACCGAAAGCATTGTAAAGAGTGTAAAACTTAAAAAAAATGCACGAAAGTAATTTCTTAAACAATGTAGGATAAGAATTTTTAAACGCATTTTAGTGTTGCAAAAATGTGTAAAAAGAGGCTACAAAAACTTGCCAAAAATGGGTAAAAAGCACCAAACTAATATTTCAAAGTTTATATGTAACGAAGTTTTGATTTAAAATTGTATAAAAAACGCTATTCTTTTAAAGTTTATTTTATTTTTTCAATTTTGCACAAAAATTAAAATAAAACGAGAACAATAATCGGAAATATAAGTTTTAAAAAAAGCACTAAAAGCACTGGCTGAAACTGGAAAAAGCACTCTAAATGCCCGTTTTCAAAAAGCGGGTATTTCTAAAAAATTCCCGGGTACGGAGAGGTAAAAAGCACCAAAAATTACCCGAAAAGCACCCGAAAAGCACCAAAATGGCAACACTGTTATCAAATATGTTTTTGGTTTTGGAAAATATAGTCGTATATCTCAGTTCTCTAGCCAGCTGTACGGAATATCTCTCGAAAGTCTGCTTAAATTAATTACTACACAATATTATTTATGATAAATCACCTAAATACCTTTATGATAAGCTAACTTTCAACATCTCTGATAGAGGCAGGAGCATTACTCCAATATTATTTCAGACCTAGTTTCAGAGTGGCAGTTCTTTTATTAATACCATACGTTTTTGGAACGCATTACCATCTCACATCCAGCAGAATAGTAACGCATTAAAATTTCAAAATGAAATAATAAATTTACTTACTTAGATTTTTCCCCTTAAGGTTCTTTTTTTACTCATAAAAATTGCTTTGCTCTCAAATCTTTTTTTTTGCTATTTTTTAAGTGTTATATGTTTACCGTTTTTATTTTTGTTTTTTTTTCAATATTTCTTTGCCATAAATAAAATTTTTAGTAACATTAGTAAAATTCACAAACTTGTTCAATAAAAATAATTTTACTAATATTTAGTAAAAAATTTGACTAATTTTAGCAAACCGATTTTGAGTTTACAAAAATTTTACTAAATTTTAGTAACTACTACAAATTGCCCTGCTACTTTCACTTTACTAATAATTAAACGGTCTGGTGGCATAATATTAGTTAATTTTTCTGTAAAATAATAGTTTTTTCTGTAACTTTTACAAACTTTTTTATTTGAGTGTAGTTGTATCGTGTCTTCCCTGCTTTACACACACCACTCAGGCGCAATTACAAGGGGGGCTATGGGGGCTGAAGCCCCCTCTTGGGAACCAAAAAAAATTTTTTCTTTTGCAAATAATGCTATAATGGACAACAGAGCGTACCACCTTACAGGCAAAAAAAAAAGTGCGCCGTACACCCTCCAATATGAAGTATTTTTGCAAGGAGGTTTCAAAAAAAAAAAAAAGTAAAATGCCGAACGTAGGCGTCGCCATTTTACATTTTTCGTTATATCTTTGGCATTTGCAGTCGGATCTTAAAGTGTGATACATCGATGTTTTTCTCTCGAGGAGACCAGTGTTTTGCTCTAAGGGCATTTTGACCTCAAGTCTCCCCTTCTAGAATTTACCCACCAGATCTCAGTTGCTACCACTCAAATGTACAACCCTAATGCCAGAAAATTAAAGCTCGCAAAAAATCATTAAACTTTTGCTAACGAAGTTTTTCGATAAACCCAGTATAAATTTTTTTTATATATTGGTTGCGGAACGTAGGGGTCGCCTATTTTAATTTTTTTTAAATTGGATTTTTACTAATAGCAAAACACTGGTCTCCTCGAGGCAAAAAAATCGATATATCACACTTTAAAATCCGACTTTAAATGCCAAAGCTATAACGAAAAATGAAAAAAGGCGACCCCTACGTTCGGCAAAAAAAAAAACAAAAATTTTTTTGAAATCACCTTCCAAAAATAATTCATATTGGAGGGTGTACGGCGAACTTTTTTTTGAGGTCCGGTCTAATGGACAACATGATTAATTTTTTAAACAGATATGTATATGAAATCACTAACCATTTTTTTGCAATTGAACAATGTTTTGAGGCATATAACTAATAGCTACCCAGGTAGAAAAATACAAACGGCACAATGTCGGCCCGGTATTGGAGACGGTAGTACATGTACTGGCAATGCGTCGGATTTTCACCTTTCACTGTACTGGCATGTTGTCGAAATGATAACACCAATAAAGGCTTGGCCGTAGATATTTCCCAACGTTGGCGCAGGCTTGGGATTTTATTTTTTTGGTATTATCCCATTTATTTAATAACAAATTTAGTAGCTTAATTTATATTTAATAACAAATTTAGTAGTTTGCTAGTACTTTACTGCCCTTTTAGTGTAAATCACAGATTTTTAATATATTCTTTCGAAACTTCACAAGAAAAGAATGGCTATTAGGTCATTCACATGAACGAGATAATTAAATCTCATTTCTATTCTTTATTCTATTACAATATAACATCATATCTTAACATTATATGGTAATAGAATAAAAAACCAAAAACGAGATTAGTAATCTCGTTCATGTGAATGGCTACATATCTCTCTTACATAATTGTGTAATATAGGCCATTGACATGAACGAGATAGCTAAATCTTTTTGTTCTTTATTCTATTAAGGTAACATAAGGTAACTTTTTTGACATTATGTGGTAATAGATTAAAGAACCTAAAACTAGGAGGTTTGTAATCTCGTTCATGTGAATGGCGCAATAGATTCAAAAATACATAAAATTTATAAAATTGTTAATTTTAATAAATTAAAAAACCTCGTTAATTTTCATACAACAGTACTGGCAAAGCACGTTTTAAGTAGTACAGGCATTTCGTAAAAAACAGTGCTCTCCCAGTACAATTTTTGTTGCAACATCGGCAATTTCTACCTGGGTAGTTATTCGCTATTAAGCTAATTGTAATTGTATTAAGCTAAATCCAAAATGGATTTATGAAATAAATAAATCCGTTTTGGATTCAGCTTAATTTAATTCTACACAGAGAAATTTTGTTGGACGAATTTTAATGAAATTTTTCAGTGAACTAATGAAGTTTTCTTCACAAAATAAATGAAAAATTTCTTAAAGTTCATGAAAAAGCTTCTTATAATTTATGGATCCAGTTTCAATGGAACTTTTTTATTGACTGTATGAACTTTTAGTAAATAAAATGAAATTTTTCACAACATTTAATGAAAAATTCCATTAATTCAATGAAAACTTGCAATGGAGGAGTTCAAGTGAAACTTCATTGGTTTTATGAAAAATTCATTAATATCATGCAGATAATTCTCTCAGTGCAGGAATTAATTTTCGCAAAATTTAAAAGGTGTTATAATTGTATAATAATATTTAATTTTAAAAATTTAAAAACAAGATGTGAATTCATCAATAAAATAAATCCAAAAATAAATCCAACAGAGAGAGAATTTTGCTAGACGAGTTTTAATGACATTTTTCAATAAACTAATGAAGTTTTGTTCATAAAATAAATGAAAAATTTCACAAATATGATGAATAAGCTTCATATATTTTATGAATCTAGTTTTAATGAAACTTTTCATTGAGTGTATGAAAGTTTTAATAAATGAAATGAAAATTTTTACATTTTATGAAAAATTCCATTAATTCAATGAAAAGTTTTAATGGACGAGTTCCAGTGCAACTTCGTTATTTTTATGCAAAAAATCTTTAATATCATGCAGATAATTCTCCCCAGTGAATGATTAAAAAAAGGACTAATATTTAGGGCCAGTTTTACTAAGACCAATTTCAACGAAATTTCTTAAGATATAGTTAAGAAATAAAATATAAAACTGGCGCTTATATTATAAAGTGAGCACTAATTTTTTTTTAACTTAAGTGTACTACTATTAAAACCATTTAAGTGAAGTTCTTAAATAATTTTTTTAAATTTAATGCCCTTAGGATGACCATCTCAACCGTAAGTAATGTTCAGAAATAACTTAAAATCTTAAATTCTTGAAAAAAAGTGTCACTTAACTATTCAGTTTTATTTAAGTGATTACTGTAATATCGGCCATCAGATTTTTGATACGAAAACTCTCAAATCCTAAAACTTCCTCCGAAGAAACTCATCATATTTTTTGACGTTTTACCGTAGAAAAATTTTGCATTAAAAAAAAATTGTCAATTCTAGACATTAAAAAATATCAGATTTGGAGTAATATTTTTATAAAAATCACACATCTCAGCTGAAATTACCCCATCTAAAATATTTGTGGTTTTTCTTCAAAGAAATTGTGTAGAAACTGAATATCACTGCATATTTTCTAGTGCTTTAAAATTTTTTCTATTAGAAAAAACTGGCAATTTTTATAAGGAATTGTGGCTGGCTTGAGTTAAAAGTCATATATATAAACCCCAATTTCAGATTCGTAATCTTTCCAGAAAAACCTTGGTAATATGTTGGTATTACCACACACATTATCTGGTAGTTTATCAAACCCCTTACCCTTGCATTACTTTGCCAAATTCAGACAATTAATAGATCCAATCCAATAAAAAATTTGTGAACTTCAAATTAATATTCGATATAAAAAACTAAGATTTAAATAAAGTATTTTTAAAACTCATTACCTGTAAGCAGTGTTGCCACGAACAAACAATTTTTGTAACCAAAATATTTAAAAAAAAGCTACCAAATGAAAAAAAAATAACCAAAATTTAAAGTTTTTTAGTTTTTATTTAAATATATTAAAATATTTATTATTTAAATTTAATGAATGGGGGAAATGTTCTAGTTGATCTGTTATTTAAGTAAATGAATGTTATTGTAATTTACTTGTAAAAATTGTATCATCTTTCCTTGATTTGAAAATAATTCAAAGAGAAAGTGATATTAATTTATGATCTAGAGTCAAACTAAAATAACATTCATTTATTTAAATTTAATTACACTGTGAGACAAATGGTAGGGGTCAGTGATCGGGAAGGGTTCAAACTACCGGGGAAAGTTATATCGGTAAAAAAGAAGTTATACGTGTCCCGGCGTTTCGCTGGGTCAACCCTAGGAATCGAGATATATCGATTTGACCTGTGGTGGTCTTTTTTTGACGTAACTCGAGAACCACTAGTCCGATTTTGCTCAAACAATTTAAAAAAAATCAAAAATTACAATTCCTTTAATCTATTCATATAACGTTTTTCTATATACTCAACAGTTTTGCCGGTAAAAATAAATGTATGAAGAAAAAAATATTTTTTGCCAAAAATATTAAAAAAAAGTAATAAACAAAAGGTTATTGATTTTTATGGTAGCGGTAAAAAATATTTATTTTTACCGGCAAAACTGTTGAGTATATAGAAAAACGTTATATGAACAGATTAAAGGAATTGTAATTTTTAATTTTTTTAAAATTGTTTGAGCAAAATCGGACTAGTGGTTCTCGAGTTATGTCAAAAAAAAGATATATCTCGATTCCTAGAGGTGACCCACCGAAACGCCGGGACACGTATAACTTGTTTTTGACCGATATAACATTTCCCGTTGGTTTCATCCCATCCCGATTTTGACTGTCGCATAGTGTTATTAACAAAATTTGTATTTAGAATTAAAAAAAAAACAAAAAAAAGAAAATTCTTTAACATATTAAATACTTACTACGGTGGGTCTCATACTGTAGGTTTAACTTTAACTTAAATATTAAATAAAAGAAAATGTCAAAAACTTGTATTCGAAACAACAAATTTTTGGGTTAACTATTAGTTAACTCTAAAATGAGACACACCGTTATTAACTAAAAAACTTAATTTTATTGTAATTTCATTCCAAATAGAGATCAACAAATTAGTTTCAGGTAAAATCATGGATGGTAACCGCAACAAATGCGGTTATGGTTAGGATAACGATATTTTAGGTTATTTCGGTAACGGTATTTTAAGGGTAACGCTATTTCATTTATTTCGGTAGCGGTATTTTAAGGATGACGGTATTTGAGTTATTTCGGTAACGGTATTTTAAAGATAACGATATTAGGGTTATTTCGGTAACGGTATTTTAAGGTTATTGGTATTTCAGTTATATCGGTAACGGTATTTTAAGGGTAACGGTAGTCAGGTATTTCGATGCATCCCGCAATTTTTTTTTTTTACAAAAAACAAACGAGATTAAGAACAGAACCAATTTATCAACTTAATGTACAAAAAATACTCAATAACCACGTGAAATTACCAAAAGCAGAAAATTCAAAATAACGGCATTAAGGGTATTGATATTTCATTTATTTCGGTCCCGTTATTTTAAGGATAACGGTATTTCAGTTATTTCGGTAACAGTATTTTAAGGATAACGGTATTCCGGGTGTTTCGGTAACGGTATTTTAGGGGTAACTGTAGTCAGTTGAAAGGGTTTTGAATCGATAACGGTATTTTAGCGGTATTGCCTGCCAACCCTGGGTAAAATTCATTTCTGTGTTATTTGAGATATAAAAAAAAGGGTTTTGAATCGATAACGGTATTTTAGCGGTATTGCCTGCCAACCCTGGGTAAAATTCATTTCTGTGTTATTTGAGATATAAAAAAAATTACTCTATAAAGTTAAAACATCTCTTTTGCAGACCACACATAGTGGGAATGATTTTGGTTTTTGCACAATTCTTTTTATTGCGTTATATTACACTATGCGACAGTCAAAATCGGGATGGGATGAAACCAACGGGAAATGTTATATCGGTCAAAAACAAGTTATACGTGTCCCGGCGTTTCGCTGGGTCACCCCTAGGAATCGAGATATATCTTTTTTTTGACATAACCCGAGAACCACTAGTCCGATTTTGCTCAAACAATTTTAAAAAAATTAAAAATTACAATTCCTTTAATCTGTTCATATAACGTTTTTCTATATACTCAACAGTTTTGCCGGTAAAAATAAATGTTTGTTACCGCTACCATAAAAACCAATAACCTTTTGTTTATTACTTTTTTTTTAATATTTTAGGCAAAAAATATTTTTTTCTTCATACATTTATTTTTACCGGCAAAACTGTTGAGTATATAGAAAAACGTTATATGAACAGATTAAAGGAATTGTAATTTTTAATTATTTTAAAATTGTTTGAGCAAAATCGGACTAGTGGTTCTCGAGTTATGTCAAAAAAAAGACCACCAAAGGTCAAATCGATATATCTCGATTCCTACGGTTGACCCAGCGAAACGCCGGGACACGTATAACTTCTTTTTTACCGATATAACTTTCCGCGGTAGTTTGAACCCTTCCCGATCACTGACCCCTACCATTTGTCTCACAGTGTTATTATTAACAGTTTTAAAATTAAGGTTATTTCGAAACTTTGTTTTAATTAAAATAAGCTGTGAAAATTTTCTTTCGGCAACAGCTGAACTATGTGATAATGTCCGTGAATTTTGATCAAAATAAATTAGTTATTCAAAACATTTTTCAACCATTCCATCTTCGTCATATGCGTACCTAGACCACTGTTTATTTGCACATTCTCAAACTCTTAACCTTGAAAAGCACTTTCGACATTATGCTTACAATTTTTTCATACAAAAAACTTTTAAAAATGGCTCCCTCTCTTCTCATAAAATTTCCTTAGCAAAATCACCATGTTTTTATAGAAAACTCTGAAAAGTGCAACTATTTTTCTGACGAAAACCTCGTACAAGAAATGTAGTCCAAGCTATGTATACTCTCAGATTAGTATGAAATTTAGATATTTGATAGAGAAAAGAAATCTAAAATCCACCTGTCTCATTTTTTCGTCGACCTCGGACGAATCCATTCTAACCCTATATTTTGACCACTTAAATTACCGATGTGGCCAAAAACCGTGAGATGTTCATCTTAATATTTTTGTTTCTACAACATATTAAAATTTCATTAAAATAGTAGTGTTTAGTTTGAAGTAACTTCCTTGTTAGATATTAACTAATTATTGGTTTAAAAAACTATTAAATCTAAGATATTTATCTCACCAAAAAAGATGCTGCGATATTTTCCTATTAAACATCCTTTTTCATTTTCGTATCAAATGCCTTCAGATGCTTATTGGACAACTCTGTGATTCTATTGTAATAATTTTTATTAAAGGAAAACTCTTAGGTCCAGTTTTATAATCGATTTGTTTCCTAAATATTTCTTGGGTAAGAATTTTTCAAACAAATTATCTTCCTAGGAAACTAGTAGACATTTTCCCAAATAAAAATACAGAATTGATATTAAAAAAAAAAAAATAATGTTGTGATACTTTTTGCCATCAAAAACATAGATAAAGGAATTATAGGTAGATTTCTTTAAATTCTGGGGTGGGAAAAAAGAGTCTAGGGTGGGCAAAGCCCACCCCAGACCGGCCTAAGTCCGCCAATGATCTTCGTATTTGGATTCTTCATCCCAAAATTCAAATATATCCATGTCACTGTTTAATTCTGTAATGTTCGAAAATCTTAATAATTTCCATTGGGTAAACATTTTTTCTTACAGTTTGTTGAGTTTGTTAGAGATGACAATAAGGGCTCCAAAGTTATTTCTAAATTATTTAAAACTAGATTTGGTGTTATGATGGCAAGATGTTTTAAATCTTTTCTCGAAAATTCATAACACTTTGAGATTTCTTTTAAAAGTTCTGTATAAAAAGATTGTACTTATATTTTTTTGTTTAATTTCATATTTTTTTAAGTTGGACAAGTCAGTTAAACATAGTTCAGCTTTACGGCCAATAAAAATGTTTTCTACATTTAATTATTTATATCAATTAATTTCATCAAATAAATTAACATTTTTAATGAAATTAAACTTTAAACGTAATTACTTTTGGTGAAATTGCTTAAAACTAATTTAAAATTTAATTTCAATTGGCCATAAACATATGGAAGACGTATATTTTCCGATTGAAATTCTTTATTTAAGGTATTTATTATATTAAGAATATATGAGAGAAATAAAAAGTAAACCTTAAAGCTAGTATCGCCCACTAGTTAACCCAATTCACAAGCTTTTACTGCTTACTTCGAAGTCGAACGATATAAAATATAAATGCAAAGCAGGCCCCTGCTCAGTTATACGATTGATTACATTACAGAGTACCAGTCAGCGGGTACCAGAAATACCTAATATTTTATGTGGCTCTACACTGCAATAATCTTAAAATTCTTTAATTCAAGAACAGTTTCGAACTATACGCAAAAAAGTTACAAATGTTCCTACAAAGAATTTCAATTTGTATGGGAATCTTCTTACAAGCATAACCAGAACATAAATCTAAAAACACAGAAAAAAAATGTATACCCAAGTAAAAAAGTTTATATATATTTCGATATTATTTAAAATGATTTAATACAATTATATGTTTCAATGTATACATATATATAGCCATGTAAACGTACATGTCAAAGCATATATACTTATATATAGCTTTGCGTTGGTTCAAAAAATTTGATATGGAGGCATATATAGTAATATATTATTTCATATCGTCATACATATAATTGTACTTAATGTACCTAATTGTATATAACTATATGAACAATATAGAATAATATATGAGTTCATTTATAATTCAACATAAATTAACATATAATTATATATAACTACACGTGAGCCAATATTGAAAATATTTTTTTTTGTAATTTCTGATAAAGTCACGTCTTGCTCCATATAAAACTATATACAAATATATGAGGTCCCATTTCCGGAATATTTTTAAATTAAATTCAGATATCATTATATCTGGTCCATTAAAAAGACACATACACATAATTATGTGTGGTGTCATCAACAATATTTTCGAAGTGATTTTATATATAATTATATAAGATCCGGAGTTAAGATTTCGGAATTAACATGACAAATTCTAAATTTTGTACACAAGAATGACTCGAGGTCTTACACTTCCCCATCTATGTATTTTTATAGAAATATAGGGTCTTTCTGCCAATATAATTTTTTTATTCACGTTAGTTTTGCTCCAATAAGTGGAACATATATGGAAAAAAGAAACTCCTCATTAGAAAATATATAAAAAATACTATCTATTGCGGTTCCCTCCGATTTTAATGAAATTTGGATTTTTGATAGAGGAGAAAAAATGAAAGAAACGTATTGTTTTTAGCAGCCCAATCCCACGTTTAGGGGTTAAGAAAATATAAATTTTTTCGATTTTAAAGTAGGGCATACACGTTCAATATTATTGATAAATTTTTCAAAAATCAACCAATCAGAACATTTTATTTTTAAATACTTTGTTCTGATTGGTTCACACAGAAAACAGTCTCAGTTGTGGCCACCGAATTTGTTGCCAATCGAATTCGTGCGGTTACGACAACTATCTTATATTAAATTATATTTTTCGTCGTGAAAGCCAATATTCGGTTGTCTAATTCAATATTATGTTCCACATAAATATTATTATGTTCTACAAAATTTTATTGAAATTAAAAAACTTTTTTTGAACTTTCTGGTGTTGAACCCGGCCCTTCAGGTTAATAGTTCACACTTTTACCCACTGCACCACAACTACTTTTAAATTTCTTAGCCATATTTATTGTTTATACATATGAATATTTTATTTTAATTAAAAAAAAAACATCTAAATTTTTGTCTTTTCCGGGATTCGAGCCCGGAAATCCGGCATACTAGGCCAACTCCTCACCCACTACACCACAAACACTTAATAATTTTAATGACTAATTTTGAATTTATGTGTTTTACTAATACAGTATAAAATTCGTTTATCAATACCAATTAAAAGTTGTGTGTGTTATCAATACAATCCACAATTCGGTTGGTTCTACAGAAACTTGAATTTAAGGTCATATTTGATTAGGATACCCGTATTTGTAGTTACCACTTTCGAATATTGAAATTTTTTTAAAAAAGGTTATAGATAACACCAATTTTCTTGTATATTCACTAAATAAATGGCTGCTTCTACTGCATAGAATTACTAAACCGATACTAATTTTAAAATTGATTGGAGATACCAATAATTTGTTAAAAGGATTGTTTTTTAGTTCATTTTCCCTATTTTTAATACCTAGTAAAATATTTTTGATGTAGTATTCAATTATAGGTAATTCCAAATAAAATAAAGTCCTGGCAAATTCATTTTAATGGTTTTGATCGAAAGCCAACCAATCTTTTTCCTGGGTGTTGATTTTAAATCATTGATCAATAATATTGAACGCGTATGTTTGCCTTAAGAGTTTGTTTCTTTTATTAATTAAAAAAACAAAACTTAGACAAATAGGGTATCAAATTAAAGGTTTG
The DNA here is from genome assembly GCA_949987735.1 of Leucophora obtusa. Classification (NCBI taxonomy): domain Eukaryota; kingdom Metazoa; phylum Arthropoda; class Insecta; order Diptera; family Anthomyiidae; genus Leucophora; species Leucophora obtusa. The sequence goes on along the minus strand of OX465295.1, from coordinate 183,123,974 downwards.
TCCAATACTCTCTGTTTTGAAAAAAAATGTTGGCGAATAGCACATTTGTATGTGAAATTGTTGTTGTATTGAATTCAAATTTACATAAGATTATAGAATTCACAGTTCGTAATACTTTAAGTAGTAAATTAGCATTTATCGTAAATTTGACAACTTGGGAACAAATCGGTATAGCTTCCTTGTGAGTACTGCAGAATTAAATGCTTAACATGGGTTTCAATCGTGAGATTCTTCAAATTATGGTAGAATAATTTTGAAACGGTATTAAGAATCAGTGACTCGAAATTCACTAACTTCCAAAGCTCAATTAAAAATAAGTATCTATCTATGCATTATTTGTGTTTAAGAAATATGAAATTAAAGTATTTCTGTGAACAAAACGCCAAATTTTAAACTCATAAAAAAATTCCCACCAGTTTCAGCCGATAATGACCGGCGGCGGCGCGGCTGAGGGAAGTGATCGGCGGCTGATCGACTGACCGGCGAAAATTGGACGGCTTACATCACTGGTCTAGTGGCAACTAAAAGCAACTCAATAATTTAGCAGTAACAAATAAATAGCAAGTTTGTATTTGTAATGGCTTCAGGTACACCCTTCAAAAAGCCATTGATTTATTAACCAAAGCCACAGAAGAGGATCGCAATAAAAATTATGCTGAGGCTTTACGTTTGTAAGAACATGGTGGTGGGTATTTTTACATGCCATTAAATATGAGGCCCAAGGAGAAAAAGCTAAAGATTCAATAAGAGCCAAGTGCTTGCAGTATTTAGATCGTGCCGAAAAACTTAAGGAATATTTGAAAAAGGGTAAAGCCAGTCAAGGAAGGTGAATCTAGTACCAAAGACGACAAAGATAAAAAAGTGATAGTGACTCAGATGGTGAAGATCCGCAAAAGAAAAAATTAAGAAGTAAACTGGAGGGGGCCATTGTTATTTTAAACCCAAAAGTAAAAAGGTCAGATGTGGCTGGTTTAGATGCTGGTAATTTTAGGTAATTTTACTTTTCGGTCCTCCTGTACCGATAAATCATATTTAGCCAAAGCTGTGGCCACGTATATAAGTACATTGGGTTTTGGATTCGGCTATTCGTCGTCGTTTTGAAAAGCGTCTTCATATACCCTCGCAGAAGCACATGCTCGTTTGGTTTTTTTAAGATACATTTGGACAATACAACGCATGTATTGACGGAAGAAAATTTAAAGGAATTGGCTGGTAAAACAGAGGGTTACTCTGGTGCCGATATATCAATTGTTGTCCGAGATGCTCTTATGGAACCAGTACGTGAAGTACAAACTGCTACACATTTTAAAAAAGTGACAGATCCATCGCCACTTTATAAATATGTGATATGCGATGATTTATTAGTACCATGTTCTCCTGGTGATGATGGAACTACAGAAATGAACTGGATGTATGTGCCAGGTGACAAACTATTCGAACCACCTGTGACAATACGTGATATGTTAAAATTATTGTTGCGTACAAATCATACAGTTAACGATGATGATTTTATTAAACTGCGTAAACTTACAGAGGATTTTGGGCAAGAAGGCTAATTTAAATAAACGTATAGAATAAAATATAATAAAAAAATTAATAATATATAAGCTCCAAACGAGTGGTTCAAAATTATAGCGCACTTACAGAGAATATTAAAAAATGCGAAATATTTTAGTATTTTGATTTAAATTATTACTAAGCTTGTTTTTTACGATTTTAGTTACTTTTTACCAAAAATTTCACAAATTTGATTTCAAATTTTGAGAAAATACCAATCTGTTCTTAATTTCCAAATAGAAAAATAACTCTTTTTGCAAAATTTAAAATTTTAAAAAGTTTTGTAAACTGTTTATTAATTTGATATCAGATCATCTTCACGGTTCATATACTACTAGATTTGTTATTAAATTCCATGTCAAATATCGTGATGTATCTGGCGTAAAATATGGGATTTCACGGTTTCGATATAATGGCTGCGAAATACTATCGTCATATTTTATTGAAAATCATCATCAAAATATTACAGCAGTATTGAGAAATGAGTTTAAATAAATCTCTGGTACTCGGAACCACTTTTCAAAAACAATATCATTACCGATCTCTGGGAATAAGATTTATAGCCTTATGAAACAATACCAAAAATTCTCATCATATACAATTAAGGTATGGGAAGAAAGTGCCTTAAGAAACAATTAAAAAATAATGCAAATAAATTTAAACAAGTAAATAGTTTAGTGAAAAATTACTTATTTTACATTTTTTTTGACAACAAATCACTTATAAAAGAATTTTTTGCATAAAAGATAAGTGAAGTGTTTTTAAAATTGTTACAAGTAAGTATATACGACATGGGAGGCATTGTGGAATGGAGGGGCTGAACATATATTATGTCCTATGGTTCCATTAGGAACAAAGGACCAAAGGGCGGCTGAACACAGGGCTTGAATATGAATTTCAGATGATGTTACAATTGTATTTGTGTTTTTTATAAAGTTTTAATAGCAGAGATTAATTTGAACCAAATTCCCAATATTTTTGTATTATTTTAGATGATGATTTTGAATTAAATATGGCGATAGTATTCCGAAGCCATAACTTCTAAAGTATGAAATCCCATATTTTAAGCCCGATACAACACGATATTTTTCTGAAATTTAAAAATAAATTAAATCAGTTTAGCAAAAAGCATATTTTTCTATTTGAAAATTGCGAACAGTTTGGTACATATTTTCCCAAAATTCAAACTCAAATTTGTGAAATTTTCAGTAAAAAGTAGCTAATGTCTTAAAAAACAAGCTTAGTAATTAATTTAAATTAAAATACTAAAATATTTCACAATTTATAAATCCTTTTTTTAATATTCTCTGTAAGTGGCTATAATTTTGAACCACTAGTTTGGAGCTTACATAGCCTTACTGCCAATGTTTTTTCTTCAAGGTTAGATAAAAAAAGGAAGTATCTGTATTTCTAAATTTCCAATCAAATTGTGTTTATAAACTCAAAAATTTATAATTTTCTATGGACCGTTGGCGAGGTATTCAAGAACCAATTTATTGTTAGTAAGTGCGCTATAATTTTGAGCAGTGCTTTATATAGAATTGATGGTGAGAGCTCTATTAATTTTTAAAAGTCAGGATTTTGTCATGCAGTACTATTAATTCAAAAATTTGTTATTGTCTTGTATATACAATATTAACATTTTCTTTTAATATTTATGTTAAACTTAACCCTTCAATTAAACAATTTTTAGTTGGCAAAAAATTTTTGATTTAATTCATTAGCACAATTTTATGGAGCAAGAGCAGTTTACGGCATAGCCAAGATTTTTTTGAAGAATGTACTTTTTGAACTGATTTAAAAGATATGATCTTTTATGTAGACCACATCTTTCGAGTGGGTCTCTAACGCTGAAATTTAAACCTCAAATGAGTTCGGAAGTACATATCCGATAAGTAAAACATGAACACCAAAAGAAAGGTCTCTGAAAAATCTTTTTCTTGAGGCTTTAGAATGATTTTTCCAGCACTAAATTAATACCTTATATTTAGGCTGTACAATTGAACGTTTGAAATCAAAAATTAATTTTATTGAAAACCGCATATGACCCCTATTGAATTTAAGGCCTCCATAAAAGCCTTTTCATAATTTTATGAAATTACGTATAATTTTATAAACATTTTTTTGAAAAATGGGAACTTGTTGTATGAACTTTTATCCAATAACATCGAATTATAACTAATTCAATATAATTATATATACACTCTAATTAAATTCTGTTGAAATTTACCCATGCGTAATTGAAAAAAAATACGCACATTGTGTATAAGTTGGTGCACAAATAATTTGTAATTTTACATTGAAAGTGCGTAAAAATTAAATGAAATTTTAAAATTACTGTGTTAATTTACTAAATTTGTGTGTAAAAAAGCACGTTTCACGTGTAAATGTACGCATAAAATGCATAAAAATCCACAAAAAATGCGCAAAAAACCACAGAAAGTGCGTAAAAATCTAATAAAATGCGTACATTTACAACAGTTGTGCTAACTTCAAGCACCACCCAAACATTTTTTTTAAATAAAATAAATTAATTTTTGGTAGGTATTTTATTAATAATAATATCCGAGTCCTTCTCTCATAATCGTTTATGTGCCAATTAGTCGTTTTGGGATCTTAAGGCATTTGTATAAAATTCATATAAAATTTTGTTATAACTATTGAATGGGTGCAATGACTCCTGCTCAACAAAATGCCTTCTTTAAAAGGGAGGCAGTAACCGTCAACAATAACGGGAGAAAACGTCATAAGATAGATATGGCCTACGCAGGAACAACTGAGTGCAATGACTCCTGCTCAACGAAATGATTTTTTTGCAAGTTAGGCAGTACTCAATGAATACTGACTTTGTTGAGCAGGAGTCATTGCACCCAGTTGTTTTTTGACTGCCTCCCTTGCAAGGAAGGCATTTTGTTGAGCAGGAGTAATTGCACCCAGTTGTTCCTACGTAGGCCGTATCTCTCTTACGGCGTTGTCAATTTTGAAATGAGGTTTAGACTACCACATGCATTAACAATAATTACCAAAAACAATTTCATGCTTATGTTGCTATTTCCAGACTCTAATGTGTTTGTGGAAATGTTGTAATTCACAAAAAATAATCCGTTTTCGCTTTCTTTTTATTATTTATAATTTTTTTTAAATTTTTTCCAATTTGAAATGTCAGAGTATTTATTACTATTATAGGATAGTATATTTACCAACTTCCCGACTAAAAAAGTTTTCATATAATCTTATATGATTTGATATAATTATAAATGTTTATATGTGTGGCTTTATATGACCATATACATTTATATTAACACTTTGGTTTTATAAATGTGTTTGCTATGACGTTATATATAATCATATGCGATTTGGTCTCCAGGCATACATATATTAAGAGATCTGCAAATATAGTTTATACAAAATTATATATAATGGCGTATAAGCTTCTCTAAACAATCTTATATCAAAATATATAACAAAGTTAATATAAAATTGTAATAATTTTATGTATAAATTTATCTGACATGATATCTAATTATACAAAATTTTATAAAGTTTAATTGCACTATAAAAATTAAAAAAAAAAAACTCAGAAATTGTGGATCTGGTTTTGAATTTTGTACTTTGACATATAAATAAATGTTTATAATTGAATTTAACATATATTTTCCAAATAGTTAGCGAAATACTCTTTATTAAACTCAAAATTATTTTAAAGAAATAAATAAAGGAAATTATTTTTTTTTTTATTGTGGAATTAAAGGTCGAAATAATTATTTTTACTTTTAAATTTAAAAATTAGACAAACATATGTTGAAATAAATATGGTTTAAGTTCATTTATTTTTCCGTAAAAAAAATTAATTGTGAAAGTTAATTTTTTATCATGTTGGTTTTTAATTTTTATTTTAAAAAATAAAATTTGTTTTTTTCGACCTTTTTAATTCATTAATTAGAAATTTATTAATTCAGTTCGAGGACTATTTCCTTATTATGAATTAACATAATAAGTACTTTTTTCAAAAAATGTTTTTTTTTTCTCTTCATCAGGATACTCTCCTGACAAATACTTCACAGAGTTTTTGCTTTCAAAAAACCTCTACACTTTCAGGAATGAAAAGAGGATCGTTTCGGTGATTTTCCAGGTCCCCTTCATCAGAAACGATCCTCTTTTCATTCCTGAATGAAAAGAGGATCGTTTCGGTGATTTTCCAGGTCCCCTTCATCAGAAACGATCGTCTTTTCATTCCTGAAAGTGTAGAGGTTTTTTGAAAGCAAAAACTCTGTGAAGTATTTGTCAGGAGAGTATCCTGATGAAGAAAAATAGCAGTTTTTGAAAAAAAAGTACTTATTATATTAATTCATAATAAGGAAATTGGCCTCGAACTGAATTAATAAATTTCTAATTAGTTAATTCAGTTATTTTATAAGAAAGATAAAAACTCTAACCTAGAAAAAGTTGTTCCGACAAATTTTTGTAATGTTTTATTTTGTCACCTATTTCCAAGTTTATTAGCAGAAATTGTTCTAAACATTAAGCATTAGATTTAATATGAATGAAATAAGTGATCTCAATAATATTTACTAAAATTTTCTTTGAAAATCTTCATCAAATTATATGTATTTATATATAATTTGATGCAGTTAGATAGACCCATTTTTCGGATCAAATTGTATCAGGTGAGGTAACATGCTTATCTCGCTTGATATAATTATATATTCCAATATTCGGATCAAATTAGATATGGACGTATATATTGGTTTATATATGGTGATATATGATTATATAACATCTTTTTTAGTCGGGTTTGTGCGTAAAAATTTTATTTAACAAAACAACAGTAATTTTAGGCACAATGTGTTTATTTATAAACACATAATGTATTATTGTGTATGGAAGTGTGTATGAAAAAAGTTTACGCATTTTTTGTTTATATTTACCGAATTTTCGTAAAATTAAACAAAATTTTACCCATTTTATAGTAGTAAATTTACAAACATTTTTTAGAGTGTAATACACACAATTTTGTATGGGGACAAAATTCGGATGAAATTGTATCTAATATACATCAAATTGTACAACATTGTATCCAATCGCATCGAATTAGATTTAATTCAATACACTTATATCGAATTCGATACAATTTGATGTATTTTAGATACAATTATATGTTCTCATTTTTCAGATCGAATTTTGATAAATATATTGGTAACCCTGGAAGCTGCCAAAGTAAAACTTAAAAAGTGCTACAATTAAATAATTAAAAATTAAAGTAAAACATAAACCTAAAAGCTTAGAAGTGTTTATTTTTTGATTTGTGAGTGATAAAAGTGTTCCTAATTACTGGAGTTTTGTCTTCGCATCAACAAAATAAATAAAAAGCTGCAAAAATTTAAGAAGGGATGCCAGGTAGCCCTCCAAAACCTGAAAACGTGGGTAACGAAAATGGGATTCTAAATACCCAGCCGAATTAAACCATCCAAACCGGAATAAATCTTTATTTTGAAATTTTGAAAAGACCACGAAGCCCAAACTCCACAAAACATATTCCGCAATCTAAACAACAGAAAACCCAAAACCCAACTTCTACAAATTATTATGCCATTCTTGCAAAAGAGGACAATGCTGAAGTCGCTACCACCCCTATTAAGGAACAAAAACCTCCTCCAATTTATGTCCGCGAACAAAGTAACAACTTATTAGTGAATAATTTAGCTGCCCTTATCGGCTCCAACAATTTCCATGTTGTCTCCATACGAAAAGGAAATGTTTATGAAACAAAAGTGCAGGTGTATTCTGAAAAAGACTTTAGGAAAGTCACTAACAATTTCGATGAGAAAATGTAAAATTACTACACTTATCAATTAAAAAGCGCAAAAGGTTTGATAGTAGTAATAAAAGGCATTGAAAGTTCAGTGCCTACTAGCGAAATTAAAGATGCTCTTCAATCAGCAGGATATGAAGTCAAGTCGATCCAAAATGTGATGAATAAGAATAAAATTCCCCTACCACTCTTTAGAGTTGAAATTGCCTTTGACAAAAATAAGATAAAAAAGAATGAAACCCACCCAATCTACTCCATGAGATACCTCCTACACCGTAAAATAACGGTCGAACAATCCCATAAACGGAAAGACCCGGTTCAATGTCAAAACTGCCAAGAGTATGGCCACACAAAAAGTTACTGCAAACTCCCGCCAGTCTGCGTAATTTGCGGAGTACTGCACAAAACTCTTGAATGCAAAAGTCCAAAAAATGATCCCAGAATAAAAAAATGTAGTAACTGTGGAGCCAACCATACCGCAAATTGTAGAGGCTGCCCAGTCTTTATTTATATGAAACAGCGACCGCCTCAGAAGGCAAACAGAACACGCACTGGTAATTAAGTTCCTACTCGATCAAACACCCCACTCCCTAACAACGCATATTTCAGTCAGATCGCCCCAAACCAACAGTCTTATTCTCAAGTACTTAGAAATGCTTCTGAACCCCAACAACAGTCTACTTTGGAGGGCTCTATAAAACTTTTAGTAGATTCAATGCACACTTTTATGGATAGAATGACAGGTATGATGCAGGAAATGATGAGAAATCAATCTATACTTATCCAATCTCTAGCCCAAAAATGAATCCCATAACAATATGTCATTGGAATGCAAACGGCCTAAGCCATCATAAAAACGAAGTAGAATATTTTCTACACTCGAAAGAGGTTGATATAATGCTAGTATCAGAAACACACTTCACATCAAAGAACTGCTTTAGAATCCGAGGTTATACTGTGTATGACACTAAACACCCCAGCGGTCGAGCAATCGGCGGCACGGCCATTATTGTCAAAGCAAATTTTAAGCACTATGCCCTGCAAAACTACTCAACAGACTATCTTCAAGCTACAACTATCTGTTATGATAGCCCCATGGATAAATTAAATATATCTTCGGTGTATTGTCGACCCGGGTTTACAGTCTCAGAACAACAGTTTCTCGATTTATTTTCCACACTGGGCACAAAATTTTTAGTCGCAGGAGACTTTAATGCGAAACACACCCATTGGGGCTCTAGACTCATCTCGCCAAGGGGCCGTCAATTACTTAATGCAGTTTCGACTGCTAAACTTGATTTTATTTCATCTGGCCATCCCACTTACTGGCCTACAGATCGGGAAAAAATTCCCGACCTAATAGATTTCGGAGTTACAAGAGACATTAAACGTGAACAAATATTAGCCACCCCGCTTTATGACCTATCGTCTGATCACTCCCCGGTTTTAATAAACATGCGCAGCATAAAACACATTTCTCCTGTCAAAGCTACTATTCCTATCAAAAATACCAACTGGTTGAAATACAAAAGTATATAAGTTCTCATCTACCCCAAAATATTTCGTTGAAAAGTAGTAACGAGATCGACTCAGCAGTTGCTGTCTTTACGGAGATTTTGTTCTCAGCTGCAAAAATAGCTTCCCCTGAAAAACCGACAAGCAGCAATTTCAGATATAAATATCCAATTAGCATCGATAATCTAATTAAACAGAAAAGAGAAATTCGCAGGCAATGGCAAATACATAGATCACCTACTCTAAAGAAACAACTAGCATCATGCAGCAGACAATTACGTGCCGCTTTAAAAGACTTCCGTGAATCTTCTCTCAAAGACTATCTATCGAATCTTGACCCAACCGATAGAACAAATCATAGCCTTTGGCGAGCTACAAAGCAATTTAAATGCCCTACAACACTAGAGTTACCAATTCGACTTCCCAATGGCTATTGGGCTAGGAATAACCTGGAAAAAGCTAACGCCTTCGCAAAGCACTTGGAACAAGTATTCACACCCAACGTCTTTCCAAACATAAATTGCGATCTGCAAACAGTTTGTAGTACTCCTATAAATCCAATTAAATTCAGACTCCCAGAAGTGATGAATATTATTGGAGAGCTTGACGTAAAAAAGTCTCCAGGATACGATAAAATATCGGGAAAAATGATTAAATAACTTCCCGAATGTGCAGTTAGAACAGATGTTTATATTTAACGCCATAAATAGATTAGGGCATTTTCCCCTAAACTGGAAACAGTCACAAATAATTATGATCCCGAAACCCGGCAAAAACATTACGCAAACATCATCATATAGACCAATCAGCCTGCTGTCAATATTATCAAAAGTGTATGAAAAACTACTCCTTAATGTTATTATACCTTATACTAACGATCATGGTATTATACCTCAGCATCAGTTCGGTTTTCGAAAAAGCCATAGTACAATAGAACAAGTGCATCGAATTAGCAACATTATAAGGGAAACATTTGAATCAAAACTTTACTGTTCAGCTCTATTTATCGATATCTCTCAAGCGTTCGATAAAGTTTGGCACAAAGAACTTATTTGGAAAATTACCCACACTTTACCACAAAATACTCACAAGATTCTCGAAAATTACTTGTCGAACCGCTATTTTGTAATCAAGGTGAAAGAAAACTTCTCAAATACGCGATTAATAAGTGCAGGCGTTCCACAGGGTAGTATATTGGGTCCCTTTCTATACCTATTGTACACTGCAGACATGCCCACCCATAGCCTAACGAAAACGTTCACATTTGCTGATGATACAGCGATTATCAGCACACACTCTAGTCCCAAAACTTCATCTAATCATCTTCAAGCCCACATATCTGAACTAGAAAAATGGCTCGAAAACTGGAAAATAAAGATTAATCCATTTAAATGTGCTCATGTAACCTTTACTCTACGAAAGGAAAATTGCAGCCCCATCAAAATTAACAACGTATTAGTACCTCAACAAAATCACGTAAAATACTTAGGAATTCACCTTGATCGTCGACTAACTTGGAGTAAACATATCGAATCCAAATTAATTCAAATAAAATTGAAGATATCTCAATTGATGTGGCTTATAAACTCGAGATCCACTCTTAGTCTAGAATACAAAGTTCTCATTTACAACGTAGTAATTAAACCAATTTGGTCCTACGGTATCCAACTGTGGGGAACAGCTTCTGCTTCAAATATCGAAAAACTCCAGAGAAGACAATCTAAGATTCTAAGAATTATAACTGGTGCCCCTTGGTATTTCAAAAATTCAAACCTTCACAAGGATCTCAACATCCCCACTGTTCTCGAAGAGGCAAGAAAAAGCAGTTTAAAATACGTAAACTAACTTATTGAGCATCCAAATCCCCTAGCCCGCAGCATACTTTCTAGCGATGGTCATATGCGTCTGAAGAGAAAAGACACGCTAGACCTGGCATTGGAATGATGTATAACAAAATCTAAAATCATTTAGTTGGAAACTGGCATTGGTCTGGTACAATTAGTATAAGGTAGTATTTAAGATTTGAAAACTTATTGTTATTTTCTTTAAGAGAAAGATTCAATAAATACAAATATATTTAAAAAAAAAAAAAGTTGCATCTCGTCGTATGTATATCTAATTTATATAGAATTTAATACAATTTGATATTGCCACATTGGAAAAAAATAACCAATTTTGGTTAAAAATAACCAAAACGGCAACACTGCCTGTAAGTTAAGAATACATTTTATTTATCAACAGTTTCATACACTTAATCAACAAATTTTTTTTAACTAGATTCATAAAATAGATGAAGCTTTTTCATCAATTTTAAGAAATTTTTCATTTATTTTTTGAAGAAAACTTCATAGTTTAATGAAAAATTTCATTAAAACTCGTCGAGCAAAATTCTCTCTGTGTAGGGGTAATGAGTGTTTTGTAGGGAGTTCCCTCGAACCAACATCCCTTGCTAAAAGAATACGTTTTATAATAGAAAAGTTAGAGGTTGCGTTAAATTTTTCATACGACTAGTCCGATTTTGCTCAAACAATTTTAAAAAAATTAAAAATTACAATTCCTTTAATCTGTTCATATAACGTTTTTCTATATACTCAACAGTTTTGCCGGTAAAAATAAATGTTTGTTACCGCTACCATAAAAATCAATAACCTTTTGTTTATTACTTTTTTTTTAATATTTTAGGCATAGTTTCCTCGTTAGTTGTTTATTATTTTTAAATTTAAAGGTTTTGTTTCCAAAATTTTCGTATGGAAAACGTTTCAAATTTTAGGACATTCTTCTTATAAAATTAATTTTTTGTTTAAAAGTTGTAGCTGTTAGGGCCACTTTTATACTCAGAACAGAGATTGAATTTTTCCTATAAATTTTTATATAAGAAATTTTGTTCTCAGATCAATTTTTTATTAAATATTTCTTAAATAAGAAATTTTCAAAGATGCTAGTTCCGACTATAAAACTACTCCTTAAGCACTTCTTCTAAGTGTACACCCAGAAAACAATCTTAGTTGTGGCCACCGAATTTGTTGCCAATCGAATTCGTGCGGTTACGATAACTATCTTTATATTAAATAATATTTTTCGTCGTGAAAGACAATATTCGGTTGTCTTATTCAATTTTATGTTCCACATAAATATTATTATGTTCCACAAAATTTTATTGAAATTAAAAAACTTTTTTTGAATTTTCTGGTATTGAACCCGGCCATTCAGGTTAATAGTTCACACTCTTAGCCTCTGCACCACAACTACTTTTAATTTTCTTAGCCATATTTACTGTTTATACATATGAGTATTTTATTTTAATTAAAAAAAAAACATATAAATTTTTGTCTTGTCCGGGATTTGAACCCGGAAATCCGGCGTACTAGGCCAACTCCCTACCGACTACACCACAAACACTTATTAATTTTGAAGTCAAATTTTGAATTTATATGTTTTGCTTGGAAAACAAATGTAATAAAAAATTCGTTTACCAATACCAATCAATAGTTGTGTGTGTTATCAGTACAATCCACAATTCGGTTGGTTCTACAGAAACTCGACTTTATGGTCATATTTGATTAGGATACCCGTATTTGTAGTTACCACTTTCGAATATTGAAATTTTTTTAATAAAGGTTATCGGTAACACCAATTTTCTTGTATATACACTAAATAAATGGCTGCTTCTACTGCATAAAATTACTAAACTGATACTAATTTTAAAATTGATTGGAGATACCAATAATTTGTTAAAAGGATTGTTTTTTAATTCATTTTCTCTATTTTTAATACCTACACACAGAAAACAGTCTCAGTTGTGGCCACCGAATTTGTTGCCAATCGAATTCGTGCGGTTACGATAACTATCTTTATATTAAATTATATTTTTCGTCGTGAAAGGCAATATTCGGTTGTCTAATTCAATATTATGTTCCACATAAATATTATTATGTTCTACAAAATTTTATTGAAATTAAAAAACTTTTTTTGAATTTTCTGGTATTGAACCCGGCCCTTCAGGTTAATAGTTCACACTTTTACCCACTGCACCACAACTACTTTTAAATTTCTTAGCCATATTTACTATTCATACATATGAATATTTTATTTTAATTAAAAAAAAAACATATAAATTTTTGTCTTTTCCGGGATTCGAACCCGGAAATCCGGCGCACTAGGCCAACTCCTCACCCACTACACCACAAACACTTAATAATTTTAATGACTAATTTTGAATTTATGTGTTTTAGTAATACAGTATAAAATTCGTTTATCAATACCAATTAATAGTTGTGTGTGTTATCAATACAATCCACAATTCGGTTGGTTCTACAGAAACTTGAATTTAAGGTCATATTTGATTAGGATACCCGTATTTGTAGTTACCACTTTCGAATATTGAAATTTTTTTAAAAAAGGTTATAGATAACACCAATTTTCTTGTATATTCACTAAATAAATGGCTGCTTCTACTGCATAGAATTACTAAACTGATACTAATTTTAAAATTGATTGGAGATACCAATAATTTGTTAAAAGGATTGTTTTTTAGTTCATTTTCCCTATTTTTAATACCTAGTAAAATATTTTTGATGTAGTATTCAATTATAGGTAATTCCAAATAAAATAAAGTCCTGGCGAATTCATTTTAATGGTTTTGATCGAAAGCCAACCAATCTTTTTCCTGGGTGTAGTAAAATATTTCTGGCGTAGTATTTACTTATAGGCAACTTCAAATAAAATAACGTCCTGGTAAATTCATTTTAATGGTTTTGATCGAATTCCAACCAATCTTTTTCCTGGGTGTATTAAATCTAGTAGATTAGGAAACATTGTTGTATTCGAAAAACTCTTTGACACTGGATCATTTTTTATATTTTAGATTTGGTACACACAGAAAACAGTCTCAGTTGTGGCCACCGAATTTGTTGCCAATCGAATTCGTGCGGTTGCGACAACTATCTTTATATTAAATTATATTTTTCGTCGTGAAAGCCAATATTCGGTTGTCTTATTCAATATTATGTTCCACATAAATATTATTATGTTCCACAAAATTTTATTGAAATTAAAAACTTTTTTTGAATTTTCTGGTATTGAACCCGGCCATTCAGGTTAATAGTTCACACTCTTACCCACTGCACCACAACTACTTTTAATTTTCTTAGCCATATTTACTGTTTATATATATGAATATTTTATTTTAATTTAAAAAAAAAAACATATAAATTTTTGTCTTGTCCGGGATTTGAACTCGGAAATCCGGCGTACTAGGCCAACTCTCTACCGACTACACCACAAACAATTATTAATTTTGAAGTCTAAATTTGAATTTATATGTTTTGCTTGGAAAAGAAATATAGTAAAAAATTCGTTTACCAATACCAATCAATAGTTGTGTGTGTTATCAATACAATCCACAATTCGGTTGGTTCTACAGAAACTCGCCTTTATGGTCATATTTGATTAGGATACCCGTATTTGTAGTTACCACTTTCGAATATTGAAATTTTTTTAATAAAGGTTATCGGTAACACCAATTTTCTTTTATATACACTAAATAAATGGCTGCTTCTACTGCATAGAATTACTAAACTGATACTAATTTTAAAATTGATTGGAGATACCAATAATTTGTTAAAAGGATTGTTTTTTAATTCATTTTCCCTATTTTTAATACCTAGTAAAATATTTCTGGAGTAGTATTCACTTATAGGCAACTGCAAATAAAATAACGTCCTGGTAAATTCATTTTAATGGTTTTGATCGAATTCCAACCAATCTTTATCCTGGGTGTATGAAAGTTTTGGAATTTGAATTAATTTTCCTTATAAAAGAATACCAGACACTGCAAAAAATTTTACAATTTAAGACATATTCCTATAATCATATTCTTAGAATTTCTTTCATATCAGAATCCCCATTGTGTCCTTTGAAAATACTCTTTAATTTTTAAATGGTTTTTACACGTATTAAGTTTGCGAATTTAGAGACATTTACTCTTAAAAAGAGTTGGGATTCTGTACTGCGATTTCTTAACTTATTTATGACAAAATTCGATAGTTAACGAACGAATTTGTTGAATATAGAAAAATATACCGTTAGCTTAGTACAATTGAAAATTTTTCTAATTTTATGTTAACAATTTTTTGGTTTACACTTATATTTTCAAAACAACTAAAACTCGAATTAATTTTGTTGGTTCGTTTTACAAAATATTACAAAATAAGTTCTACGTTGACTTAACCGACAGTTGTCTTAAGTTAGTTATATTGATAACAATGAAGGACCAATGAAGCAGATTTTTGCTGACAAAAAAACTAACTAAACATTAAAAAAATGTCGAAGTGGAGTTAAACAGATTTTCTCTAATGCCTTGCATGCTTTTTTATAGAACAACTTGGTAAACCTATCTTAAAGCATGTATTAAAACTTGTAATTCTAGTTCATAAAATACCTAAAGATATGACTACAATATAAGATATAAAAAATGTTTAGCCACCCCCTTGAGCGAATCCTGGATCCGCGCCTACCACCACTTATGTATTATTCCGCTATAATTTCGGGAATTTTTCGCTTTCAATGTTTGTTTTTTTCTCCAGATACAAAACATAAATATTTTTATTGACAATTTTCTGTAGTTTCAAACCAACTTTTTTTTCAATGCAAAATTTAAAAGTTTATTCATAAACTGTATGAATTTGTTCATACATGGTACGAATTAAAACCAATGCAAGCAATTCATACTATTCATAAACAAATTGTTGCTGTGTAGGTAACTTTTTATCTACTATAATATCAGTAAAATTAGTCTATGTGCGTAAATATGAAATTATGTACACATTGTGTCTAATATGTGTACACTATAACCTTTTAACATTTTTTGCAATTAAGAAAATTGGCATAGTATAGTCGAATAGGCCATAAAAAACTATTAAGAAATACGTACGTTTTTACTTCTTCGCTGGCATCAAAAAAGTTCATCCATACACAGAAATGAAGTTTTAAATTTTTAAAAAAAAATATTATATATTCATTTTGTTTTATATACGCCCAGCAAAATTTTTTTGAACTGGTTGCCTTTGGATCTGTTCTAGAATAGGTGATTTTACCACCGGTTCCTCGGAACAGGTTCTAGAACTGATTCCTGGAAGTCAAAATGGAAGAATTCACTGTCGCAGAACCAGTTCTAGAACCGGTTCCAAAGCAACCTGTTCTAGTTTGGAGGAACAGAACCTGTTGCTTTTGGGACAAGTTCGAACAAAAATCACCGATGATAGAACATAAATTGGAATAGGTTGCATGCAAGAACAAGTTGTTCTACAACCAGTTATGTGCATCCGACAATTTTGCTGGGTATTTAGCATAGCACCGTATGCTCCAATGGGAGTTAGAGGAATATATATATATATATATGTCCCAAAAAATTTACCCGTAGCACTATGCGACAGTCAAAATCGGGATGGGATGAAACCAAAGGGAAATATTATATCGGTCAAAAACAAGTTATACGTGTCCCGGCGTTTCGCTGGGTCACCCCTAGGAATCGAGATATATCTTTTTTTTAACATAACTCGAGAACCACTAGTCCGATTTTGCTCAAACAATTTAAAAAAAAATTAAAAATTACAATTCCTTTAATCTGTACATATAGCGTTTTTCTATATTCTCAACAGTTTTGCCGGTAAAAATAAATGTTTGTTACCGCTACCATAAAAATCAATAACCTTTTGTTTATTACTTTTTTTTAATATTTTAGGCAAAACATATTTTTTTCTTCATACATTTATTTTTACCGGCAAAATTGTTGAGTATATAGAAAAACGTTATATGAACAGATTAAAGGAATTGTAATTTTTAATTTTTTTAAAATTGTTTGAGCAAAATCGGACTAGTGGTTCTCGAGTTATGTCAAAAAAAAGACCACCAAAGGTCAAATCGATATATCTCGATTCCTAGGGGTGACCCAGCGAAACGCCGGGACATGTATAACTTCTTTTTTACCGATATAACTTTCCCCGGTAGTTTGAACCCTTCCCGATCACTGACCCCTACCATTTGTCTCACAGTGTAGTTAACAATTAAAGCACCGCAAATTGTTTGAGTTTCACGTGAAAAAACTGTTATACTCCATATAAAAAAAATGATTTTTCACGACAATCAGTTTCACGTGAAAATTGTGTAGAGTTTGTTTTCAAGCAAATTTAATGCACAAGACTATTATTTTTCTTTTGAAAAAGTGACATTTTGTGTTTATTGTGATTGTGGCTTTCTAATTACATGAAAAAATTTTTCGTTTTCAGAGTTTAAATTACTACTTATGGCCTTTAAAGTTTGAGTGAAATTTTTCCACCTGAAAAACAACATACGGGTGCTTAAGGTTGAAAGGAAAGTTCCCCGCGAACAGCGAAATTTTTTGTGTTATTTTAATTTCAATAAAAAAATGCAATAATCTTTATTTTTTAAATTTATTTAACTAAACGGTGTATATAAAAACTGGCGATTTTTTCCGAGGGAGGAATAAGTAAAAGTCGACCTCTATTTTAATAAGTCGACTGTGCTGATCTGAAATATGGCCACGTTAATTCTCTAAACCCATGGGAAATATATAGAAATCGGTAATATTCCAGAAAATTACCTTCACCCAGGAAAAAGATTGGTTGGAATTCGATCAAAATCATTAAAATGAATTTGCCAGGACGTTATTTTATTTGGAGTTGTCTACACCCAGGAAAAAGATTGGTTGGAATTCGATCAAAACCATTAAAATGAAATTGCCAGGACATTATTTTATTTGCAGTTGCCTATAAGTGAATACTGCACCAAAAATATTTTACTAGGTATTAAAAATAGGGAAAATGAATTAAAAAACAATACTTTTAACAAATTATTGGTATCTCCAATCAATTTTAAAATTAGTATCAGTTAAGTAATTCTATGCAGTAGTAGCAGCCATTTATTTAGTGAATATACGAGAAAATTGGTGTTACCTATAACCTTTATTAAAAAAATTTGAATATTCGAAAGTGGTAACTATAAATACGGGTATCCTAATCAAATATGACCTTAACGTCGAGTTTCTGTAGAACCAACCGAATTGTGGATTGTGTTGATAACACACACAACTATTGATTGGTATTGGTAAATGAATTTTTTACTATATTAGTTTTCCAAGCAAGACATATAAATTCAAAATTAGACTTCAAAATTAATAAGTGTTTGTGGTGTAATCGGTAGAGAGTTGGCCTAGTATGCCGGATTTCCGAGTTCAAATCCCGGACAAGAAAAAAATTTATATGTTTTTTTTTAAATTAAAATAAAATATTCATATGTATAAACAGTAAATATGGCTAAGAAACTTAAAAGTAGTTGTGGTGCAGTGGGTAAGAGTGTGAACTATTAACCTGAATGGCCGGGTTCAATACCAGAAATTTCAAAAAAAGTTTTTTAATTTCAATAAAATTTTGTGGAACATAATAATATTTATGTGGAACATAATATTGAATAAGACAACCGAATATTGGCTTTCACGACGAAAAATATAATTTAATATAACGATAGTTGTCGTAACCGCACAAATTCGATTGGCAACAAATTCGGTGGCCACAACTGAGACTGTTTTCTGGGTGTATAATTGAATACTACACCAAAAATATTTTACTGGGTATCAAAAATAGGGCAAATGAACTAAAAAACAATCCTTGTAACAAATTCTTGGTATCTCCAATCAATTTTAAAATTAGTATCAGTTTAGTAATTCTATGCAGTAGAAGCAGCCATTTATTTAGTGAATATACAAGAAAATTGGTGTTAACTATAACTTCCCGAATAAAAATAGTGACATATAGCTATATATAATGTGATTAAGTTCCCTACGGGGAAAGGTACCGGTCCCAGATGACACGCAGGATAGGTCCCAAGGGGGCGGAGAACGGTCATTGATCGGTCTTTTTGTTTGAAAGAGACATATCACTTTAACATGGCGTTGTCATTAGAAATGACCAATTGCCACCAGTAAGGTGGTGTGTCTAAAAATAGCTTTTCAAATAACCTAATAAAAAATTAACGACCTGTTTATCTAAAAAGAAACGAAAACTAAACGAACGAAAGGGAAACGAACGATCACGTAAGAAATTTGGTTTATGTAAAACGATTATAATTTTTCGTCTAGACGTAAATAAAAGGATTGCCATCAATTTTTTTTCATATTGTTCCAAGTTTTCTTAAACATTTTGGTTAAAATATTAATTGATGGTAACCCTTTTTAATTGATTTGACAAATCTTTATAAATAAATAATCAAAACAAAATATAAAAAATATTGAAATTTATTGAAATTGATTTTACAAAAATTTTAAAAATGAATATTTACACAAAAAATAAATACAAAAAATTTAAAAAAGTGATTAATGGTCTCTAAAATAGTGTAAGAATTTAAAAGGTTCAAGCGCGTCGAACCATTTTATTTATCAAAATAATCAACTTATAGGTTTTTTTAAGTTCAATAAAATGACTGTGTTTCTTCAGGTTTGTATATACATATGTACAGTTATGGACATAGAAATAGGACACTTTATACAAAATTATCTTCATGCATTTCTCTTAATAATTATAAAGCAATAATTATATTTCTTTTCTATTATAGTAAACTGTAATAAAGTAGTCTCAGATTATATATAAATCTTTGCAATATTTAAAACATGCAAATATTTACAACAAAATTACTTTCATTTGTTCATATTTGACTTGGACATATAAATAGGACACTTGCAATAATTGCCAAAATTTTACTCGATGTATTTAGTAATAATTTTCTTTTCATAATTTGCGTTTGAAATAAGAAAATTCTTTTCTAATTGTACCAATATGGGACGTGGAAATCATTGTAATCCAGAAAAACGAAGACTTATATCTCAATTCCACAACGAGATGAAATCTCCAACTGAAATTGCTAAAATACTAATGTGTTCGCGAAATATGGTATACAATGCTATTCGTCTATGTGCTGCCGACAAGAAATATCATACGCAAAATAAAGAACGTAAGCCAATCCGTCGTAAAACCACAACTTATATGGACAGGACTATAGTACGCAAAAGCAAATTTAACCCTTTTATGTCCTCCCGTCAAATAAATAATGAAATCAGGGAAAAATTCAACGTTCAAGTGTCAGACAGGTTCTTACTAACTGAATGAAGACTGAATGAAGCAAACTTATTTGGACGAATAAGTAGAAAGAAGCCTGTTCTTTCAAGAAAAAATATTAAGAAACTTATTGATTTTGCCAAAACCCGCAAAGAAAATGAACTGTCCTTTTGGAAAAATGTGCTTTGGAGCGATGAAACGAAGGTAAATCGTGTAGGACCAGATGGTAGAACGTTTGTACATCGCCCAGAAAACCAGGCTTTAAACATTAAGTACACTCAGAAGACCTTGAAACACGGTGGGGGTAATATGGTATGGGGGGCTTTTTCCTGGCGTGGTGTTGGGCCTATAGTAAAAGTAGAGGACAAAATGGACAGGTTTCAATATTTGAGCATCCTTAAGAATGTTATGGAGCCATTTGCCTATGAAAATATGCCAGGTAAGTGGTCATTTATGCAAGACAATGATCCGAAGCATTCGCCAAACATAGTGAAGGATTGGTTTTTACAAGAACAAATTAAGGTTTTGGACAGGCCAGCCCAAAGTCCGGACCTTAATCGAATAGAAAATCTATGGAATGATGTAATAACAAAAGTTTCGCAAAACAATTACAAAAATTCCATCGAATTTTGGACTGGTATTCAAGAAGCCTGGTATTCTATACCAAAAGAAAGATGCCAAAGATTAGTTGAGAGTATGCAAAGAAGATGCGAATCGGTAATTGATAATAATGGATACAGCACAAAATATTAGTGTACTATTATCGTTAAAAAATTAATAATTGTTTTAAAAACCCAAAAATGTACGTTTTTTTGTAAAAATATAAAATGTGTCCTATTTAGAAGTCCAGGTATTTTTATTAGTTTATACATATTTACCATTATATGTATATAAAATAGTTGAAAGATTTTTATTTAAATAAAGAATGAATTAAAATCATCACTAATAACACTTCCCGTATATGAAACAAAAAAAAATATTTTTGTTTTATTTTTCAAAATAAATGTCCATGTCCATAGCTGTACATAATTGTAAAAATATAAAATATATACGAGTACTTGGTATTATTCATTACTTCTTCTGCAATTATTAATGCGCACAAAGGCTGGCCAAAAATTGCATATGGTTCATAATTTTTCTTTAAACGATAGCAAATTAGTTATCGTCTGATTTTGACTTAACTGGCAATTTGCTTCGTTTTATATGAACCAATTATAAGGAACATATTATATCTGTTCGCGTACTTTACCGAAGTTACACAAACTAGCCCAAAGGCGTTCCCGTACTCAAAATTGCGTGTAAATTGTTGTTGTTTGGGCTTTTTTGGGTTACCGCGGGTACCCGCGGTAACGTACGGAAACGCACATATTATATGCTTACGTTATCGTCCGGTAAAAATTTTCTTTCGTTATACATGAACCAAAAGCAGTTTTCGTTCGTTATTTTAACGAACATTTCTTTTCGTTCGTGATATATAAACATGCCGTAAGAATTAAAAATAATCTACTTGGCGTCGAAGTACGGCTCGATAACACAACCTCCTGCTCGTAGGGCTCTTTTTTTCGCGTTCTGCGGTTATTTTGCAATTTTTTAAGTGTGGTTTTTTAAAATTTATAATCTAGGGACTTTAATACCCAATTCATAGAACAAAGTTCTGTGATTAATTGAAAAAAGAAATCGCGAAAAAAGTTGCGGAAAAAAAATTTACAAAAAGGAAAATTCTTACATCAGTATGTTTTTTTGCAGAATAAAAATCGCTGATTAAGTTTTTTAATTCAATTTTTGTATCATAAAGTCTTTTTTCGCGTTCCGCGATTATTTTGCAACTTTTTTAGTGTGTTTGTTTGCAGAATAAAAATCGCTGATTTAGTTTTTTAATTCAACTTTTGTTCCATAAAGTCTTCTTTCGCGTTCCGCGGCTAGTTTGCAATTTTTAAGTGTGGTTTTTTAAAATTTATAATCTAGGGACTATAATACCCAATTCATAGAACAAAGTTCTGTGATTAATTGAAAAAAGAAATCGCGAAAAAAGTCGCGGAAAGAAAATTTTCAAAAGGAAAATTCTTACATCAGTATGTTTGTTTGCAGAATAAAAATCGCTGATTAAGTTTTTTAATTCAATTTTTGTATCATAAAGTCTTTTTTCGCGTTCCGCGATTATTTTGCAACTTTTTTAGTGTGGTTTTTTGAAATTTATAATCTAGAGACTATAATACACAATTCATAGAACAAAGTTCGGTGATTAATTGAAAAAAGAAATCGCGAAAAAATCGCGGGAAAAAATTTACAAAAAGGAAAATTCTTACATCAGTATGTTTGTTTGCAGAATAAAAATCGCTGATTTAGTTTTTTAATTCAACTTTTGTAACATTAAGTCTTTTTTCGCGTTCCGCGGTTATTTTGCAATTTTTTAAGTGTGGTTTTTTAAAATTTATAGTCTAGGGACTATAATACCCAATTCATAGAACAAAGTTCTGTGATTAATTGAAAAAAGAAATCGCGAAAAATGTCGCGGAAAAAAAATTTACAAAAAGGAAAATTCTTACATCAGTATGTTTGTTTGCAGAATAAAAATCGCTGATTTAGTTTTTTAATTCAAATTTTGTACTATAGTCTTTTTTTAGCGTTCCGCGATTATTTTGCAATTTTTTAAGTGCGGTTTTTTAAATTTATAATCTAGGGACTATAACACCCATTTCATAGAACAAAGTTCGGTGGCCAGTTGAAAAAAAAAAATCGCAAAAAAATGTCGGGGAAAAAAAATTTGCAAAAATAAAAATTTTTACATCAGTATATTTATTTGCAGAATGAAAATCGCTGATTAAGTTTTTGTACCATAAAGCTTTTTTTCGCGTTCCGCCATTATTTTGCAATTTTTTAAGTGTGGTTATTGTAAAATTAGAATCTGGTTACTATAATACCCATAACTCGTACCAAAGACTGGTGGTTAGTTTGAAAAAAAAAGTTTGCGAAATTAATTTTGCAAAAAGTAAAATTCTTGCATTCTTCCTTTGCACAATGTAAATCACTGATTAAGTATTTTAATTAATTTTTTATACCACAAAACCCTTTTCGCATTCGCAACTTGCAAGCTCAGAAATGAATTTGAAATCTATAAAATGACGTTTACAAATGCCAATTCTTTCTTATAATTGAGGCATTAGTAATAGTAATGAATTTACTATACAATTGGCATTAGTAATGAAATCGATGTATTTCAAAGCATTAGCATTAGTCAAAGTAATAATAATGCCAAAAATTTCATTAGCATTAGTTTAAATTTAATGGTAATGAAATCACCAATTAATTTGTCCAAATAACTAATTAGTCTCATGTATGATCTTAAACACATTGACACGGTGCAAAAATATAATTTAATAGCATACATTTAAATTTAACAGTTCCTTGTAATTCAAAAATCATATACAGAGTTGAATATAATTAGCTGAGATATCTTAAGAATTAAGGTTCAAATCAAAATAGAGTAATAATAACAAAAGATAAAAATAGCATTGTTAAATTTCGTTGCTGTTAGTCTAAGTTGAGTTGTTGATAACAAATTCGATTTGCTTTCAATAGTCACATAAATAGACGATTATCAAAATATTAACCCACTCAAAGGCGAAAGGCACTGATGATGGCTTTGTAGCGAAAGCCGAAAGGCGAAAGCATTCTGCCTTGCTGGTCTTATCGAATTATTTCAAAAATTTTTATTCTTTGTAATTTACTTGTAAAAATTGTATCATCTTTCTTTGATTTGAAAATAATTTAAACAGAAAGTGATATTAATTTATGATCTTGAGTCAAACTAAAATAACATTCAATTCCCCTTAAGTTAAAAAGAAAAGTTAAATGAAATACCAATTGTTAAAACTAAAACAGCTTTAACATTAAAAAAATTTTAAAAATACAAAACTTAAAATTTCTTTCCAAACAATTATGGAAATTTAAAATAAGAGCTAAAAGAAGCAAATCGAAAAAAATAAAGTTAAAAATAAATAAAAGGATAAAATAAATAAAAAAAACATTTTTAAAAATATGCCGCGAATTTTGTTTTTTATTTCGGTATCGGTAAAGTTTTTTAAAAGCAACAGTGAAAGTAACGAATCGAGAAATACTTAGAAAATCAATTCATTCTCTTTTGTTCATATTTGTATTAATTTAGTAATATGCCTTCGGTTGACCGGTCACGGGATAGGTCCCTGTAAATTTTTGATAAATTGTTATCTAATTATATCAGCTTAGATCATAACTGATTAAATTATATATTAATCAGATGAAATTGTATTCGACTTTTGACCTGATAAAATTTTATCAGTTTATATTTAATGGTATCTAATGGATCTTAATCGGTACAATTTTATATAAATAAATTATAATTGTATCCGACATTTACCTTATAAAATTGTATCAAATATTGGATCCTGATATAAATTTATCAGGTCAAAACTCGGACAAAACTATATAAGTTTGTATACAATTGTATCTTTTTGGATCTATACTGATACTATGCGACATAAACCGATAAAATTGTATCAGGTCAAAAATTGGATAAAATTTCACCTGATTAATGAATAATTTAATCAGTTAAGATCTAAACTGATCAAATTAAATAAAAACTAATTAACAACTGATACGATTATATCGGGCCATTTTCCGGATGAAATGGTATATGGATCACATTTAGTTATATATTACCATATAGAGCTCCATATTAATTTTTTTAATAGGGTTTTATTACAAAAATTTCAATATTCGAAAGTGGTAACTACAAATACGGTTATCCTAATCAAATATGACCTTAAATTCGAGTTTTTGTAGAACCAATTGAATTGTGGATTGTATTGATAACACACACAACTATTGATATTGGTAAACGAATTTTTTACTATATTTGTTTTCCAAGCAAAACATACACACAGAAAACAGTCTCAGTTGTGGCCACCGAATTTGTTGCCAATCGAATTCGTGCGGTTACGACAACTATCTTTATATTAAATTATATTTTTCGTAGTGAAAGCCAATATTCGGTTGTCTAATTCAATATTACGTTCCACATAAATATTATTATGTTCCACAAAATTTCATTGAAATTAAAAAAGCTTTTTTCGAATTTTCTGGTATTGAACCCGGCCACTCAGGTTAATAGTTCACACTCTTACCCACTGCACCACAACTACTTTTAATTTTCTTAGCCATATTTACTGTTTATACATATGAATATTTTATTTTAATTAAAAAAAAAACATCAAAATTTTTGTCTTTTCCGGGATTCGAACCCGGAAATCCGGCGTATTAAGCCAACTCCTCACCCACTACACCACAAACACTTAATAATTTTAATGACTAATTTTGAATTTATGTGTTTTATTAATACAGTATAAAATTCGTTTATCAATACCAATTAATAGTTGTGTGTGTTATCAATATAATCCACAATTCAGTTGGTTCTACAGAAACTTGAATTTAAGGTCATATTTGATTAGGATACCCGTATTTGTAGTTACCTTTTTCGAATATTGAAATTTTTTTAAAAAAGGTTATAGATAACACCAATTTTCTTGTATATTCACTACATAAATGGCTGCTTCTACTGCATAGAATTACTAAACTGATACTAATTTTAAAATTGATTGGAGATACCAATAATTTGTTAAAAGGATTGTTTTTTAGTTCATTTTCCCTATTTTTAATACCTAGTAAAATATTTTTGATGTAGTATTCAATTATAGGTAATTCCAAATAAAATAAAGTCCTGGCAAATTCATTTTAATGGTTTTGATCGAAAGCCAACCAATCTTTTTCCTGGGTGTATAAATTCAAAATTAATAAGTGTTTGTGGTGTAGTCGGTAGAGAGTTGGCCTAGCACGCCGAATTTCCGAGTTCGAATCCCGGGAAAGGCAAAAATTAAAATGAAATATTCATATGTTTTAACAGTAAATATGGCTAAGAAAACAACCTGAATGGTCGGGTTCAATACCAGAAAATTTAAAAAAAGTTTTCTAATTTCAATAAAATTTTGTGGAACATAATAATATTTATGTGGAACATAATATTGAATTAGACAACCGAATATTGGCTTTCACGACGAAAAATCTAACACCCACAACTGAGACTGTTTTCTGGGTGTTAGATTTTTCATAAGGCTACTTATTTTTAAACAGCTGTGTTTTTCAACCCGCCTTTTATATTTTCAAAGTTTCTTCTGACTTAAGTTTTGAATAAGTTCAGAATTTTAGATTATATTTCCTTTTAAAGCTGGTGCCCAAATGGACCTGGAATTTACGAAAATAGGTGAAAGATTTGCGAAAACTCTAAAAAATATTAGTTTGGAGTATTTTATGTCGGTAGTTACTTAAGATAATATCACAGAACTATTTTACTTTTATTAACAAGTGTGTATATGAAATAAAAAATGCCACTTAACCTTTTGCAGCCCAACATTATTTTTTATATTTTATTAAAACTAGGAAAGTATATCAAAAAACTTCGCAGTAAGCCTTTTTAATTGAGTTTGTATCTTTAAGTGTGAAATATAGCGATAAAAGGAAAACTTAAATTAATCGACCTATACCAGCAGATTTTGATGATATATATATGGCTAAAATCTCTTCGGTACGAAAAAAGTTGTCCACAAAAACAAAGCAGAAAATAAATTGATTGGAATTCTAACGGAACCAACGAAATTTTTTCGTTAATCAATAGTTTTAATTGCAGTTATTTAAAATTCATCATCAGGAGAGTTAAATTTATTTGTGAACAGAAAATATATACGATGCACCAAAACACTGTCACGTTATCCAAAATATTGGCTTTTCTAACCAATATTGAAAAAATTCTAACTTCTACATTACCTTCAATGCCAACAACCACCAATTTATCGAAGATTTAGTCATTTGAATAAAATATCGGCAGAAAGCACCTAGTATCAGTTGTGTTTCAATAAAATCGATAACTCTGTGCAAAGTATCAGTTTTTCTAATAAATTAAATTTTGTTTTTTAATTTTAGTAGGTTTAACCATTAATTTCCATTATTTTGGTACACCCAGAAAACAGTTTCAGTTGTGGCCACCGAATTTGTTGCCAAGTGAATTCGTGCGGTTACGACAACTATCTTTATACTAAATTATATTTTTCGTCGTGAAAGCCAATATTCCGTTGTCTTATACAATATTATGTTCCACATAAATATTATTATGTTCCACAAAATTTTATTGAAATTAAAAAACATTTTTGAATTTTCTGGTATTGAACCTGGCCATTCAGGTTAATAGTTCACACTCTTACCCACTGCACCACAACTACTTTTAATTTTCTTAGCCATATTTACTGTTTATACATATGAATATTTTATTTTAATTTAAAAAAAAAAACATTTAAATTTTTGTCTTGTCCGGGATTTGAACTCGGAAATACGGCGTACTAGGCCAACTCTCTACCGACTACACCACAAACACTTATTAATTTTGAAGTCTAATTTTGAATTTATATGTTTTGCTTGGAAAACAAATATAGTAAAAAATTCACAATTCGGTTGGTTCTACAGAAACTCGACTTTATGGTCATATTTGATTAGGATACCCGTATTTGTAGTTACCACTTTCGAATATTGAAATTTTTTTTAATAAAGGTTACACTGTGAGACAAATGGTAGGGGTCAGTGATCGGGAAGGGTTCAAACTACCGGGGAAAGTTATATCGGTAAAAAAGAAGTTATACGTGTCCTTTGGTGGTCTTTTTTTTGACATAACTCGAGAACCACTAGTGCGATTTTGCTCAAAAAATTTTAAAAAATAAATGTATGAAGAAAAAAATATTTTTTGCCTAAAATATTAAGAAAAAGTAATAAACAAAAGGTTATTGATTTTTATGGTAGCGGTAACAAACATTTATTTTTACCGGCAAAACTGTTGGGTATATAGAAAAACGTTATATGAACAGATTAAAGGAATTGTAATTTTTAATTTTCTTAAAATTGTTTGAGCAAAATCGGACTAGTGGTTCTCGAGTTATGTCAAAAAAAGGTATATCTCGATTCCTAGTGGTGACCCAGCGAAACGCCGGGACACGTATAACTTATTTTTGACCGATATAACATTTCCCGTTGGTTTCATCCCATCCCGATTTTGACTGTCGCATAGTGTTATCGGTAAAACCAATTTTCTTGCATATACACTATATAAATGGCTGCTTCTACTGCATAGAATTACTAAACTGATACTAATTTTAAAATTGATTGGAGATACCAATAATTTGTTAATAGGATTGTTTTTTAATTCATTTTCCCTATTTTTAATACCTAGTAAAATATTTTTGGTGTAGTATTCACTTATAGGCAACTGCAAATAAAATAATGTCCTGGTAAATTCATTTTAATTATTTTGATCGAATTCCAACCAATCTTTTTCCTGGGTGTAATTATAATAATATATTGAGACTAGGAACAGAAATTTTATTTAGCATAATAAAATTTTGGAATGTATCTTATGTTTTCGTTTCACACATATGCATATTTAAATTCGAAGTGAGACAACAACTAAGTATCTGTGGCGCAGGGGGTAGAGACACAGCCTTATAGCTTCAGAGATGTGAGTTCAAACCTCAACCAAGGCATTGTTTTTTTTTTAATAATTTTTTTATTGATTCAATTTAAAAGACATAATTCATTTTCTGTTGTTAATACAAAACGTGTGCGTTTACTTACTACAAGTGGCTACTTTTACTACAGCTCGAAAAATTCAATACAGAAAGTAAACAAAACTTTCCAATTGTAGTAAAAGTAGTAAGAAAATCGAGTAAACGAACACACTGAAAATTTTATTCAAATCAAAGTATTAAAGTAAACAAAATATTAAATTCAAATTTGAAATTTGACAAAACAATGTATACCGAGTTTAGCCTAGAGGAAAAGCAATGGGCTGACAGACGGAAGGTCGCCGGTTCTATCTCGGTTTGCGACATAATTTTTTTATTTTTTTTTATTTAAATTAAGAGACACAATTGATATTCTGTTGTTGATATAATTTTATTTATAGACAAAATATTCAAACCTGAAGAAATTCAAATTTGAAATTTGACAAAAAAAAATTAAATAGAGCTTAGTCGCCGGTTCTATTGCAGTTATTGACATAAAAAAAATTTAATTTTTAAATAAATTTTGTGGAACGTGTTTTTCTATTTATAGAATTTATAATCCACAAACTAAGTAATCTATTAACACAACAAAATTTAAATATTGTAAATAAATTTCGGTAATAACAACGGTATTAAAAATAAATAAAAGTGATTGTACTTGGAACTACAAAAATTAGGTTGGCGAAAAATTCGGTTGGAACTACGAATCTGTTCTCTGTGTGTATCACTTATTATAAAATAGTTTTTGTAAATCTAATGTCACCTGCAAAGACCCTGGTTAGTATTTTACATCTTCTTCTATATATAAAAGAATAACGTGACTGACTGACTGACTCAACATCGCCCAGCCCAAACCGCTGAAGCTAGGAAGTTGAAATTTGGTATGTAGGTTCCTCTTTCGGCGTAGACGTCCGCTAAGACGGGATTTTTGGAAATTCCTACCGGAACGGGCAAAAAGGGGGAAAGTCTGCCCCTTGACGGCCTGCCAAAACCCCTTTGGCTAGAAAGCTGAAATTTTAGATATGTTTTCCTTGGAGTAGGGGCTAACTTTTCTAGAAAGTACTTTCAAGAATGTTGGACAGGTACGTTGTAAAAATGGGGTTTAAAAAGGGGAAAAGAGCCCCCCTTGCCGGCCTGCCCAAACCGCTGGAGGTAGGAAGTTGAAATTTGGTATAAAGGTTCCTCCAATATCGTAGACATCCACCAAGACGGGATTTTTTGGAAATTTTTACAGGGAGGGGCAAAAAGGGTAAAAAGTCTCCCCCTTGACGGCCTGCTCAAAATGCTGGAGCTATGAAGTTGAAATTTGGTATGTAGGTTCCTCGACCGGTGTAGACGTCCGTTGAGACGGAATTTTTGGAAATTCTTATCGGGAGGGGCAAAAAGGGGACAAAAAAAGTTCCTTTTTCCAAAAAAGTACCTTTTTCCAAAAAAAGTACCTTTCTTCAAAAAAGGTACCTTTTTCCAAAAAAAGTACCTTTTTCCAAAAAAAGTACTTTTTCCAAAAAAAAAGTAACTTTTTCCAAAAAAAAGTACCTTTTTCCAAAAAAAGTACCTTTTTCCAAAAAAAGTACCTTTTTCCAAAAAAAGTACCTTTTTCCAAAAAAATACATTTTTCCAAAATAGTACCTTTTTCCAAAAAAGGTACCTTTTTTTCAAAAAAAAGTACCTTTCCAAAAAAAGTACCTTTTTCAAAAAAAAGTACCTATATCCAAAAAAAGTACCTTTTTCCAAAAAAAAAGGACCTTTTTCCAAAAAAAGTACCATTTTCCAAAAAAAAATACCTTTTTCCAAAAAAAGTACCTTTTTCCAAAAAAAGTACCTTTTTCCAAAAAAAGTACCTTTTTCCAAAAAAAGGACCTTTTTCCAAAAAGTACCTTTTTCCAAAAAAGTACCTTTTTCCAAAAAAAAAGTACCATTTTCCAAAAAAAGTACCTTTTTCAAAAAAAAGTGCCTTTTTCCAAAAAAAGTACCTTTTTCCAAAAAAAGTACCTTTTTCCAAAAAAAAATAGCTTTTTCCAAAAAAAGTACCTTTTTCCAAAAAAAGTACCTTTTTCAGAAAAAAGTACCTTTTTTGTAAAAAAAGTACCTTTATCCAAAAAAAGTACCTTTTTCTAAAAAAATTTACCTCTTTCCAAAAAAAAGAACCTTATCCAATAAAGTACCTTTTTCCAAAAAAAATTCATTTTTCCAAAAAAAATTCATTTTTCCAAAAAAATAGCTTTTTCCAAAAAAATACCTTTTCCAAAAAAGGACCCTTTCCCAAAAAAAGGACCTTTTTCCAAAAAAAAATAAATTTTTCCTAAAAATAACTTTTTCAAAAAAAGTACCTTCTTCCATAAATTACTTTGTAAAAATAAAGTATCTTGCTCCAAAAAATTTCGTTTTTTCCAAAAAATTCCATTTAAAAAAATATAATTTCACAAAAAGTATTTTTTTCCTCCCCCCACGGATATCTCCATTAAAATAAGGTTTCTTGATATTCCGCTAAGACGGGATTTTTGGAAATTCCTACCGGGATTTCCAAATATATTCGGCATAGACGTCCCCATAGACGGTCTCACAAATTGGAAAAGTGTCCCCATTAACTGCCTGCCCAAACTACTGGAGATAAGAACTTGAAATTTGGCACAAAGATTCCTCCACTGTAGTAGACATCGACTAAGTTTGTATTTTTAGAATTCCCTACAGGATATCCCAAAAGGGGGATGTTTCCCCCTTGACGGCCTGCCCAAACTGCTGAACCTATGTAGCCGAAATTCGGTATGTGAGTTCCTCCTTCTGTGTAGGCGTCCGCTTAGACGGAATTTTTGAAATTCCTATCGGGAGGGAGATAAGGGGAAAAGTATTCTCCTTGACGGCCTGCCCAATCCCTTCTGGCCAACCTAAAATTTTAAATATGTATTCCCTGGAGTAGGACTAACTCACCGGCAACGTAATTTTTCTATTTTGGAACAGAAACATAGTAAAAATGTGGGTTGAAAGGGAAAAATGTCCCCAATAATGGCCTGCCCAAACCGCTGAGGCAATGAAGTTGAAATTTGGTATGAATGTTCCCCATCCATCGCAGACAGCCGCGAAGATCGAATTTTTGTAAATTCCTAAAGGGAGGGGCAAAAAGAAGAAAGCCTCCCCTTGGTGGCCTATAAAAACCCCTTCGGCTAAAAACCTGAAATTTAAAATGTGGGTCCCTGGAGTAAGGGCTAACTTATTAGAAAGATAGTATTTTGAGTTTTGGACAGGGTCGTTATAAAATAGGGGCTCAAAAAGTGAAAGTGGCCCCTTACCGACCTGTCCAAACTGCTGGAACTAGGAAGCTGAAATTCGGTACTTAGGTTCCTCTTCCAGCCTAATTCCAACCGGGAGGGACAAAAAAAGATAAAGTGTCCCACTTGACAGCCTGCTGAAACTGCTGGAACTAGGAAGCTGAAATTCCCTGTCTGGATTTTCCTACCCAGAGGGGCACAAATAGTAAAAGTTGGCTAGAATCCTGAAATGTAAAACATATGTTCCTTGAAGTATGGGCTCACTTATCGGGAAGGTGATTTGTGGAATTTTGGACAGGGACATTGCAAAAATGGGGATTAATGAAGCGAAAAGTGCCGCCCAACTGCTGGAGGTAGGAAGTTGAAATTTGGTACTAAAGTTCCTCCTCTATTGTAGACATCCGATAAGATGAGATTTTTGGAAATTTCCACAGGTAGGGTCAAAAACAGGAAGTCTCCCCCTTAACGGCCTGGCCAAACTGCTTAAATTCGGTATTTGGGTATTTTTGGAAACTCATACCGGGAGGGGTAAAAAGTGAAAAAACTTCCCCCTTGCCGAGTTGGGCAAACTGCTGGATATAGAGACCTAAAATTATGTATGTAGTAGGTTCCTCCTCCAATGCAAACTTTCTCGGAATTTTTGGAAATTCCTACCGGGAGGGGTAAAAACGGAAAAATTCTCCCACTTGATGGCCTAACCGAATCCTTCGGCTAGAAACCCGTAATCTATAATATGTTTTCCTTGGAGTATGGGCTAACTTATCGACAAGGCATTTTTAGGACTTTGGACAGGAACGTGGTAAAAATGGTTGCTCAAAAGAGGAAAATTGCCCCCCCCCCCCCTGAACATCTGCGTCTTTAGCTAGAAACCTAAAATTTAAAGAACGAGTGTATATGGAACACTAAAATTAAGAAACTAAATGGGAAACGAGTGGAATTGAAACACTACACAAGTAGAACGAAATGGATATAAACGTTGAACGAGTGGAATTGAAATTATAGACAATGGAAATGGATTGGAAGAGGAATGGACTATAGCACGAAATGGAATGAGGAGCGAAATGGCATAGAATGGGGAACGAGTGGAATTGAAACACTGCAGTTAAAAGAGGAACTTAGCAAGTGCAAAGAAATGGAATGGAAAGAGAAGCGACTGATATCAAAATAGGAACGAAATGGAATGCAATGTGGAACGAGTGGAATTGAAATAACAGATAATGGGAACGAAATGCAATGGAATGGTGAACGAAATGGAATCTTGGAAGGAGTTGCATTGGAACACTGAAATTGTTAAACAAAATGGAATGGAATTGGAATGACTCAAACTGCCGGAGTTTGGTACTTGAAATTTCGCATGCGATTGAGGCAGATTATATATATTTGGGATTTTTACTTGGAGGAACAAAAAGGGGTGAAGAATCCCTTTCAATTACCTATTCAAACACTATCCACGGAATATGAAAACTTATGTAGCATTGAAACATACTCTCCAAAAACTTAAACAAATTTTCTAAAAGAGAAAAAAACCTTAGAAAAGGAATGGAACTTATATATTCCGATATTTAAACTGCAGGTAACGAAGCACCGGTGGAGAAACCGATGCAGTAAATTTTCCAACTGAATTTGTGAATTTACTTGAAATGCCAGGTCTACCTTTACATAAACTGGAATTAAAAAAAAAAACTTTAAGGCACGCTAACAACGCAGCGGGCTTTGCCCGCTATTTTTAATATTATAAAATGCTTTCCAACCCTGCTTTATGTTATTTATTTTCATTCAAAGCACAAGTGAACAAAACTACTTACGGGTCTATCTACCTAAGTTCGCACTTTACCAAATTATCTTGACATACACACGTATATTGCAATTTATTATGGATTCATTACTAACAATCCACTTTCATGAGAAAAAGTGATCAAATATTTGTTTATTTTAAACCCATTGTTGTGCAGAATTATTTATTTGTGGTGGCTGGGTGAAGGCTTTTATTATAAAAACTGTACTTTAAATAAAAAAACGAATTTAAAAAAAATGTTGGGGGGGGGGCTGCGCTTTTTTAAGGCACGTTAACAACGTAGCGGGCTGTGCCCGCTAGTTGATATATAAATCATTAAAATGGGACCAATAATGTGATTTTAATGATATTAGTATAGATAAAGCCTTAATAATTCATATTTGAATATGCCATGCAGTAATTTTCGCAAAATATTTGTATACATAAAAATAGATTGTTATATGGAAAAATATGAAAAATCGCTATAATTACATTTTTGGTACAACATTAATGATTTGTATGACAGTGTAATTTGCTAACCAGGGTCTTTAGAGGTGAATAACATATACTTTATAGTAAGTGATACACAAGCGACAAAAGAAAGAAACTACTCTGATTTTGGGAATTTTCGCTTAGTTTTTTGAGGATACATTTTTTTTGTACTGAAGAGATTTTGGCCATAGATATATCATTAAAATCTGCTAGTATATTTCTATTAATTTTAGTTTTCCGTTTATCGCTATATCTTACACTTAAAGCTACAAACTCAAACTCGCTTACTGCGACGTTTTTTAATATACTTCCCCAGTTTAAAAAAAATATAAAAATTAATGCTGGGCTGAAAAAGATTAAGTGGCATTTTTTATTTCATCTACACATTTGTTAGTATAAATAAAATAGTTCTGTAAAATTAAGTAACTAACGACATATGAGGATCGAAACTAATATTTTTTAAAGTTTTTATATTTTCCATGAGTTTAGAGAATTAAATTGGCCATAATTGAGTCCAGCACTATCGACTTATTAAAACAGCAGTCGACTTTTACTTCTTCCTCCCTCGGCAAAAATCCCCACTTTTTCGACACCGTTCTTTGAGTTGAAAATATTTCGGCATATAACCATTACATATAACTTTTATATGAAATTAAAAAAAAAATTTAAAAAAATAAATTTTTTTGTATTGATTTAGAAAATGAATTTTGTGGGTGAAGTTTTTTTCTGCAAGATGACCCCAAATAATGGGCAGGTTTATCAGAGAAACCCGCTACCGCTACAATTGATATGTAGCGCTTTATGATTACCTTAATCTGGTGAACGATGCTACTTTTGTTTTTGTTTTAAAATAAAAATATTTGTAGATGTTTCATTGATTTTTTTACAATTTTTTATTCCTTTATAATTATATTTGTATATGTTTATTATTCTTTGAAAAAAATATACAAAAAAGACAAACGAAAAAAAACACAAGTAGCGTAAAATTTTTACGCTACCAAAACAAGTTAGCGCTACCACAACATGTTGACATGCGGTAGCTAATCAAATCGTTCACCAGATTATTGAGTAGCGGATAAGCAACAGCTGAGTGTCTGATAAACGCACTCAATGTCTTTCGTTAATAATACAACATTGTACACATCGTGGTGCTATGCGAAAAATATTGTTATAGCCCTAGTGACTAAGATTAGTGTTGATTACCATTTTTGTAATTTTAAATTCTTCCTGAGGTCGCCAACCATTGGTTGGAGAAATATACAATACAAAAAAAACAATACAAAAGCAATTCTTCTGGAAGAAAAATGGCAGATATTGCCAGGTTATCATCTAGAAGATATAAAAGGTATGCCAAATATCGCATATTTATCACCCATAAGCAGTGTTGCCAGAACTTGGTTACCAAAAATGGCTAAATTTGTGGGGAAAATGGCTAAAATAAAGCTCTTTTGAAAATTGGTGAGTTAAAAATTACTTAAAAGTAGGGAATCATCTTTTAGTCAAATGACACTTAAAAACGCACTTTTTGTAGTTATGAAGGGTTTTAGACCTCTCAATAGCGAAGAATTTTTAGGATTTCTACCACCGAATATTTATTATGTTTTCAATTTGGCCGTTTTGCTTTATCTCGCTTAGTTTTCGAGATATGTGCCGTTTTATTAAATGGAAAATTTTTATTAAAAATTTCCGAGGGTCCAAGGCCCCACCAAGGACCATTTTTGGATAGAGATAACGTTTTTATGGTTAGCAGTAGTCCAAATTTTCTTCAATTTTGCTTTATCTCTGTTAGTTTTCGAGATATGGGCAGTTTAATCGGGAGGGAAAGAAATATCGCCATCTTTAAAACTTCGGATACATTGGTGGCGCCATCTACCGAAACATGAAAGTGTTATATTTTAACAATAAATAGGAATGGGTTCTTAAAAATTAGTTATAAATAATTTTGTAAATTAACTCTCAAATTAAGTTAAAGTACTGAGGATTTTCAGTTTTGTGTTAAATGAGGATAACCAAAATCTAAACTTTTTAAACTAAAAAAAAAGTCAAATTAATGTGAAACCCGTTTGCAGATTTTTCTACTGACGTATTATTTTAAGTGTAGTCAGTTGATTTTAAGTATGTTTTTAAATGTTTTATGATTAAGGCCTAGTATCTTATGTGATATTAAACAATGATTAAGAAGAAAATCTTTGTTTAGCACTTAATTACAGTAACTCATCAAATTTTAATCTCTGATTTTACTCTAAACATTTCTTAAATTTAATTACAGAAATTTCTGTGATTAAGACCTTAAACATAGATTTTCCATCCTACAAATCATGTTCGTATTAACATTTTTTTCTAATGTTGGTAACTTTTTAAAAAGTTTTACGTAGATCAATAAATTTGTAAATAAACACCGTACAACATCTTTATGTGCCATCTAAATAATGAACATCTTTAGTAACTTGCACACATTTCTTCTCTAAAAATACCAATTGGAATTAAGAAAATATTTGGGGGAAATTTTAATAATATGACATAATATTGGATTCTGCACACAGAAAACAGATTAGTAGTTCCAACCGAATTTTTCGCCAACCGAATTTTTGTAGTTCCAGGTACAATCACTTTTATTTATTTTTAATACCATTGTAACTACCGAAATTTATTTACAATTTTTGAATTTTTGTTATGTTAATAGATTACTTTAATGTTTGTGGATTATAAATTCTATAAATAGAAAACACGTTCGACAAAATTTATTTAAAAATTAAAATTTTTTATGTCGCTAACTGGGATCGAATCGGCGACCCTCCGCTTGTCAGCCCATTGCTTTCCCTCTAAGCTAAGCTCTATTTAAATTTTTTTAGTCAAATTTCAAATTTGAATTTCTTCAGGTTTGAATATTTTGTCTATAAATAAAATTATATCAACAACAGAAAATCAGTTGTGTCTTTTAATTTGAATAAAAAAAAAAATTAAAAAAATTCATATCGCGAATCGGGATTGAACCAGGGACCTTCCGTTTGTCAGCCCAATGCTTTTCCTCTAGGCTAAACTCGACATAAACTTCTTTTGTCAAATTTCAAATTCTTCAGGTTGAAAATTTGAATATTTTGTTTTTGAATAAAATTATATTCACAACAGAAAATCAATTGTGTCTTTTAATTTGAATCAATAAAAAAATTATTAAAAAAAAAATAATGTCTTGGTTGAGGTTTGAACTCAAATCTCTAAAGCTATAAGGCTGTGTCTCTACCTCCTGCGCCACAGATACTTACGTTTAGTTGTTGTCTAACTTAGAATTTAAACACGCATATGTATGAAACGAAAAAATATGATAGATTCCAAAATTTTATTATGATAAATAAAACTTCTGTTCCTTGTCTCAATATATTATTACAATTACCAAAATAATGGAAATTAATGGTTAAAGCTACTAAAGTTAAAAAAAATTTTTAAATTGATTGGAAAAACTAATACTTTGGATAGAGTGATCGATTTTATTGAAACACAACTGATACTAAATTGTTGCTGCCGATATTTTATTCAAATGACTAAGTCTTCGATAAATTGAAGGTTCTTGGTATTGAAGGTAATGTGGAAGTTAGTATTTTTTCAATATTGGTTAAAAAAACCAATATGTTGGATAAGGTGACAGTATTTTGGTTCATCATATATATTTTCTGTTCACAAATAAATATAACTTTCCTGATGATGAATTTTAAATAACTGCAATTAAAATTATTGAATGATGAAAATATTTCGTTGGTTCCGATGGAATTCCAACCAATTTATTTTCTGTGTGTGTACGAATTGTTTGTTAAAATCGGTCATAATTTTGATCTTTATTTAGCACAAATAAACCATGATTCGTGGAAGGAAAATTTTACCAAAAATGTGTTTAAAGTGTCTCACAATAAATTTTTTAATTCTGCCGTTTTAAATTACAAATAATTTAAATTTTCTAATTTTCTGGAAAAATATGAGATATATAAAGATATAAGATATCCTTCACGTGCTCCTGCAAGATCTTAAAATGTAGTTAATGAGTATAGTTTTTTATTAAATTTTTTCTTATTTTGCTTATTTATTGAACCAATTTTTACTATTTAATAAAATTTAACCATAAAACTTAATCTACCACATTCTATTAAAAATTGTTGAAATGTCGGACAGAGTCAGTTAACAGAGGTTAAGATTTATGCATACTGCTAAGATTCTATGGTAGTTGTTTAGACCAGTTATAGGCATACTTAAATATTTCCTGCAGTACATTTTTTAAGTACGCCATATATTTTTTACTCTGAGGAATATTTTTGGATTCATATCTTTTATTTTCCACAAAATTCAATAATTCTAATTTGTTCAATTAACACAAAATTTCACAGACATTACTCTTCAGAAGGTGTTTGATTTGTACACAAAATTGTTGGAAGATATCTTAAAAATATAATCAAGAAAATCAAGCGTTTAAGTTTCGCGGTTTGTAAAAATTTACTGCTTTGGGAGATGTCATTGTATGTGTATATTAAATTTGATCCATAACGAATAACAAATAATACCGAGGCATAGTTATTTTACTTTTTCTTTGAACCTAGTTTTATAATAAATTCTGACTTTAAAATTTGTGTTGAATGTATCCAAAACTTTAAAACTCATCAAGTCCTTCATAAATATTTCTTAATAACACCTTCCTGGACTAAAAACTAATTTATAATTATACACACTTACCCAATGAAAAAAATTATGATATGCATGTAGCATTTGATGATTTTTAAGACAACAATTTGGTCATCTATTTTATAATTTTATGACCCCACACATGCGAAAAATTAAAAAAAAAACTCTTATTTCGCGAGTTTCCAAACTTTTTTTATTTTCTTTTATTTCTTATTCGTATTGTCAAATGAAAATATCTAAAATTAACAAATCATTGATTAAATTTTTATAAATTACCGATATTATTTTAAGTAAGTTTAAGGGCTAATCAATGATTTCAAAATCAATGATTAAAGTATACTAAGCATTGGAGATAAGATACCAGCCCTAAATCCTGATATTTTTAACGCAATTAAATACAAATTTTGAATTTTTTTTAAATTAAAAAAACAGTTTTTCTTTGAACACACTTTTACAAAGTGTAGAAATTTATTTTTGTTCCGTAATTTTTTAAAACAAAGTAGGTGTTTGAAATTTGTATCAATAATTATTAGGGGTTTTCATATAAACTCGTATTCTACTCGTAAACGGTGTGAATCTGGGGGGTAACCGCGTCACTCGATTCGAAAAATATTTTCGAATTCGTAAATCTTGAAAATATTGTTAAAAAATATAATTCTATATAAAAATTAAACTTTTTAATTTATTTTTGTCCTAAACCTTGTACACTACACATAAAAATTCAAAAAGTAAGATTTTTGATAAAACTTTTCTTTTTACGAAAAGCACAAAATTTACGAATTGGAAAATTTTTTCCAATCGAGTTACGCGGTAACCCCCCTGGTATGTTTATGAGTTTAGTGTTAAACTCCATACATAAAAATATGGTTTGTATTTATACAAGGTTTACAAGGAATTTACGAGTTTATATGAAAACCCTTATTATGTGTAATTTAATATTTGCTCAAAAATTATATTTGGTACAAAAACGAAAAATGGCTAAAATAATGGCTAATTCCAATTTTTTCTGGCTAAGCGTGTTCAAGAATGGCTAAATCTAGCCATAACATGGCTAAATTGGCAACGCTGCCCAGAAGATGCAAAAACGTTTTATAAATATGGCTGAGTTCCAAAACGTCATTTGCAATGCAACTGAACAAAGTCATGCATTCGTAAACGCAATTGATGCGCATATAAAAAGCAAACTGTGCATCACAAATGTTGTTGATGCTTTGTTGACATGTTTTTATTACAAAGTAAGTAACACACTTGTTTGCTTTGTATCGAAACAGTAGTAAAACCGCAAACACTGCAATGTGTTTTGACGTTTAGGAACTCACCCTATATTTGTATTGTTAATCTCTTTATTTAAAACTGTAAAAATTAAATAGCTTAATTTATATCCCATAATTCTTCGTCCGAAAAATTCTCTACTTTGTCACCCTCCGTGGGATGTGGATTGGATCTGCCAACCATATGATACGTTATTTTCTGAAAAAAGAAACTTTCGTTCTTATTTGAAATTATTTTTAAGCACGACGGCTTGTCAATAAGTCCGTGACTTTTCGAAATTCCCTCATAGTTACAGAAAATGCAACACTACTTAGGTGAAGTACCATCTGTTAATAGACTACTGTCAAGTTTTGAGTGAGTTTCGTCATTAACTTTGCCTTTAACAGATGTTCAAAACTCATGGATTTTTGTAAAAATGAAAAAAAAATCATTTCGAATGCTCAAAAAACATTATTTTTTGCGTAAAAAAATACGTCACTCAAACCAAGGAAAAGCTTGATAAGGACTATGGGGACTCTGCACCATCATCTTCAATGGCAGAAAAGTGGCTGAACTTTCTGGACGGCCAATTGAAGTCAATAAACCCAAAAATGTCCAAAAATTCACGATATGGTTTCGGTCAATCGGAGGGTGAAATTGCTTGAAAAGTGATATTAGTTTATGATCTAAAAGCAAACTAAAGAACATTCATTGATCAGTTGGGGCAGCGTTTGGTTACAATTGACCATAAACGCAATCGTGTGACAACTTGAAAAAGTATTTGGCGTTTTTCATCTGCAATGCGGATAAGCGAATTTATCCCCCGGATATACTGATTTATTCATATAAATAAATAATAAAAAAATATGTATAATACGCTGGATTAAGTGTATTGATCTCATACTTGGGACTAATGCATTAGGTGGACGTATTAATTGACGATTTAATTAACATTGATTAATATCAATGGTAATGAAATTATTTTCGTTACCATTGTTTCAAATTAATATTAATGATTTCGGAGTTTGATTTCATTGAATAATGACAATGGTTTTTAATTTCATTACTATGGATAATGTATCAATTAAAAAAAAATAATTACAATTGACAGATAAGCTTTTCGAAAAACGTAAAAATGCAGAAAATTCGCTGAAATCAGGGTTGGAAATTGATGGCTCAGGTTGATGCTCATTAAAAAATTGTATGGAAACAGAAAAATTATTATTCAGTAAATTATTATTAAGTGATGTCTTTTAAAATTCATAATCCTAGAGCTATAATACCCATTGCTTGTACAGTAATAGAAAAAAGTATGTAAAAAAATTAGTTAAAACTACTAAAAGTTAGTTAAAAATGTTAAATTAGCAGATTATTTTTGCTATATATTAGTAATATAGGAACAGCAAAGATAAAACTGTTAAATATACAGAATTTTAGTTATATTTGAGCTAAATTTTTGTAAATGGAGAATAGCAAATTAACCTGCTAAAATCCGCAAAAAATGTTGCTAAATAATTAGTAGCCTAAAAAATCACCAAAAAAATTTAAATTTTCAAAGTTTTTTTTTCGATTTATTTTAATGCAAATATAAATCGAGCCTTTTGAAAACATCAGTTTACAATTTTTGAGCAAATATTTCTGCTGATTTTAGCAGAATAGACTGCTGCATTCAACTAAATTTAGCTTAAAAATAGCAAAATTTTGTAGATATAACAGTTTATTTTTGCTATTTTTAGTCTACAAATATTTAACAAACATGTCTGCAGATTTTACAGTACAATTTGCTATTTTCAATTAACTAAAAGTGTGCCTAAATATAACTAAAATTCTGTAAATTTAACAGTTTTAATTTTGCTGTTCTCGTTTCACTAGTATTTAGTATAAAAATCTGCTAAGTTTAGCAGTTTTTTCTGCAGCATCATTTTTAGTAAATTTTTCTGCTATTTTTACAGATTTATTTCTATGAGTGTATCAAAGTTTGGTGGTTAGTTTGCAAAAAAATTTTGCTTAAAAAGAAAATATTTCATCAATATATTCGTTTGCAGAATTTGAATCGCTGATTACGTTTGTTTCGTGGCTAGTTTGCAAAAAAAAACCGGAAAAAAATTTTTTACAAAAAGGACATTTTTTGAATCAGTATATTTTTTTGCAGAATGTAAATCGCTGATTAAATTTTTTAATTCTTTTTTTGTACCAAAAAGCCTTTTTCACGTTCCGCCATTGTTTTGCAATTTTTTAAGTGCGGTTGTTTTAAATTCATAATCTAGGGACTATAATACACATTTCATACGCCAAAGTTTGTTTGGTGGTTAGTTTGCAAAAACACGCGAAAAATTTTTTTACAAAAACGAAAATTTTTTCCATCAGTATATTTCATGTATAAATGGCTTGAAGGGCCGAATTTGGGATTTCACAAACTTACGGAGGACCTTTCAAAAAAGGTCATTGTTATGTTCGAGTTATGGGTCTTTATTTTTTTATTCCCCACACAGGCAAATAATTTATGAGTCAAAATTGTGGTGAAGTACATCAAAATCTTTTATATTTTTATGATTTTTTGTATTTTTAATCCAAGTATATTTGAAATATAGGCACAGACTCAATAAATGTTTTTAAAATATTTTGCCCTCATTAGTACGAATCTGAAGTCAAAAAACTTTGTCGAATTAATCTTCGAAAATATAGTTTTCGTCATTTCAAAAAATTCGGTTTGCGGTCTTCACCAATTTTCCAAATATTTTTAAATTTACTTAATGGATTTTGATCCCTTAGTTTATTTCTTGAAATGTGTAACATGAATTACGTGACGAACGTAACTTCAATACAAAATGTGGAAAAATATAATTTGTATAGAAAATCTGAATGTAAATGAAATTTAAAAATAAGTAAGTCTACAACATTTTCATTCAAAAATTTATAACAAATATCAAACCTCTCAGGCTCTGGTTGCATTAAATTAAGTCTTAAATTTTGAAAAGTTAATCACATGGCTGACAACCCAGTCAGTAAATTTTGATACTTTTAATAGGGTTCAATCAAAATTATTCAAAAAAGCACATACTTTTTACCCCCATTAACAATAAACAAATAACTTAAAGTTAACACAAACTGAAAGTTAAAAAATTCAAATTTGTATGGAATTTGACATCTGTAACTCTAAGTTAGCTCAAACTTTAGGTTAATTAGTTTATTGTTAATGGCCCTTAAATTTTAAATTTAAACCAAAACCAAAGATAATGATTCAGAAACGACTCAGAAATTTAAATATTTTTTGAACAATTCTAAATGACTCTTGACTTAGCGTAAAAATTTTTTTAATTACACACAGAAAACAGTCTCAGTTGTGGCCACCGAATTTGTTGCCAATCGAATTCGTGCGGTTACGACAACTATCTTTATATTAAATTATATTTTTCGTAGTGAAAGCCAATATTCGGTTGTCTAATTCAATATTACGTTCCACATAAATATTATTATGATCCACAAAATTTCATTGAAATTAAAAAAGCTTTTTTCGAATTTTCTGGTATTGAACCCGG
The DNA here is from genome assembly GCA_949987735.1 of Leucophora obtusa. Lineage (NCBI taxonomy): Eukaryota > Metazoa > Arthropoda > Insecta > Diptera > Anthomyiidae > Leucophora > Leucophora obtusa. The sequence goes on along the minus strand of OX465295.1, from coordinate 183,080,341 downwards.
CCACTCAGGTTAATAGTTCACACTCTTACCCACTGCACCACAACTACTTTTAATTTTCTTAGCCATATTTACTGTTTATACATATGAATATTTTATTTTAATTAAAAAAAACATCTAAATTTTTGTCTTTTCCGGGATTCGAACTCGGAAATCCGGCGTATTAAGCCAACTCCTCACCCACTACACCACAAACACTTAATAATTTTAATGACTAATTTTGAATTTATGTTTTTTATTAATACAGTATAAAATTCGTTTATCAATACCAATTAATAGTTGTGTGTGTTATCAATATAATCCACAATTCGGTTGGTTCTACAGAAACTTGAATTTAAGGTCATATTTGATTAGGATACCCGTATTTGTAGTTACCTTTTTCGAATATTGAAATTTTTTTAAAAAAGGTTATAGATAACACCAATTTTCTTGTATATTCACTACATAAATGGCTGCTTCTACTGCATAGAATTACTAAACTGATACTAATTTTAAAATTGATTGGAGATACCAATAATTTGTTAAAAGGATTGTTTTTTAGTTCATTTTCCCTATTTTTAATACCTAGTAAAATATTTTTGATGTAGTATTCAATTATAGGTAATTCAAAATAAAATAAGTCCTGGCAAATTCATTTTAATGGTTTTGATCGAAAGCCAACCAATCTTTTTCCTGGGTGTAGAAATTTATTAATTTAGTTCGAGGCCAATTTCCTTATTATGAATTAACATAATAAGTACTTTTTTCCAAAAACTGATATTTTTCTTCATCAGGATACACTCCTGACAAATACTTCACAGAGTTTTTGCTTTAAACACTTTCAGGAATGAAAATACGATCGTTTCGGGGATTTTCCAGGTCCCCTTCATCAGTTTTCTTTAGAAAGTGGATTGCAGTAATGCTACAATGTGAATTAAAGCATCAAAATTTCACATTAAATGTAAAAAAAGAATTTTTATTTTTAAATAAAATTAAAAACCAAGATTTTGAAAAGAATTTTGTTAAATATTTCTTTGAGTCATTTTTTAATCAAAAACGAAGAACTTTTGGATGCAGCACTTTCAAACAAGAGAAAGTTTAGTAAAGTGTTGTTTTTTCAAACGCGTCGTATAGACCAAATACAATTAATATTGTCATTAATATGTATTTTTATTAATTCTAATTTAGTAGGTTTGAGGTTAAGAAGAAGAATAAACCTTCCTCAAAAGTTATAAACACATTAAATTTGCAAATCAGACTAGATCTAGTTTCTGCCAGGCTTCATCAGTGATCTTCCATTAAATTGTATTATTGTTTATATTTTTATTATCAGATTGTCTTTATATGAATAATTTCAGAAGTGATCAAACAGACATATACAATCATTCTACTTCAGATTTTCTCTGTTCATCTTCTTATTTCCTCCGTGTCACCTTTTCACAAATATTGCCACATTGACATATGGTTTGTACGTACAAGTGCAGGCAATTTGTGTATATTGGAGACGGACAGCCAACAGGGCATTTTTATTTTTTATAGTAAAATGTAGTTTAATAATATATTTTGACCACTTTTCTGATTCAATTTTGGGATCGTTTTCTGGCTGGGGACTCTAGAAAAAATAAATTATGAAAACTTTATTCAAAAGTTGAATATCATATTAAAAAATTGGGATAAGGCGGAATTGTTTGCTTAAAAGTGGAATAAAATTTCAAAGCTGCACAAGCCTTTAAAAATCGTTTTTTTTTTGACGGGATTATGTCAAAAATGGGATGGTTGGTTTGCTAAAGCTGCTAAAAATTAGTTAAGAATTACCTTGCATAAAAAACTGCTAAAATAAGCAGATTTTCTTTGCTAAATATTAGTAAGACAGAATAGCAAAAAAAAAGCAGAAATTTAGTTGCATTTGAGCTAAATTTTAGTTAATGGAAATAAAAATTTACTCTGATAGAATCAGCAACAAAGTTTGCTGAATATTAATAGAATAAAAAATACAAAAAATTCTAAATTGTTTTAATAAAATAAAAAGCTATTTTTGTGAAATCAGCAGTCTACTATTTTTCATCATATACTTATATCTGTTGATTTTAGAAGGATGACTATTATTATATTTTACAGTTTATTTTTGCTCTTCTAATCTTACTAATATGGGGAAAACAATTTATGCAAAGTCACTTTTGAATAAAAAACATATAAAAATAGCAGACAATTCTCAAAAGTAGATTTAAGAGATCCTTACCAGGTCCGTAGAACAGCCTTAAACATTTCCTAAAATGGAAGGTAATTTTTTTTAATTCAAACTCATAAAAAATAAGAGACACCTAAGTACATACGTCTGCGTAACATTCAGTCATATTTCCAAGGCTTAAGGTTTAAATAATGAAGAAGGAATTTTTCGTTTGTAGAATGCGAAAATACTTTAAAAAGTTTTAAAGAAAGTATGTGCAAAAAAGTCGATATTTGTTGATCGGTGTAATTTTTTGAGGATCCATTGGATGTTATTTTGTCATCGATGTTTTCAATATTATGTATTTTTTAAATTCTAAATTTATTTTTTTTAATTTAATTAATTTTTTTTTAATTTTGTTTAAAATTAAAAAAAAAAATTTTTCTGATTGTTTTAAAATTAATGAAGGGCCGCACGAAATTGATTACCGGGCCGCATTTGCCTATGTATGGTATATTTGTTTGCAGAATGTAATTCGCTGATTAAGTTTTTTAATTAATTTTCTGTACCATAATGCCTTTTTTCGCGTTCCGCCATTATTTTGCAATTTTTTAAGAGCGGTTGTTTTAAATTTATATTCTAGGGACTACAATACACATTTAAAATGCCAAAGTTTGTTTGTTAGTTGCAAAAAAAAAAATCGGGGAAAAAATTTTTACAAAAAGGAAATTTTTTCCATCAGTATATTTATTTTCAGAATATAAATCGCTGATTATGTTTTTTAATTAAGTTTTTGTACCACAAAGTCTTTTTTCGCGTTCCGCCATTATTTTTCAATTTTTTAAGTGCGGTTTTTTTTAATCCATTTCATACACGAAAGTTTCTTTGTTGGTTAGTTTGCCAAAAAAAAATTTTGCCAGAAGGAAATTTTTTGCATCAGTGTATTTGTTTGCAAAATATAAATCGCTGATTAAGAATTTTAATTGATTGTTTGTACCATAAAATCTTTTTCGCATTTCGCCATTATTTTGCAATTTTTGCGAGTTGTTTTTGTTTTTAATTCATAATCTAGGGACCCCATTTATATCATACCAAAGTTTGGTGGTTAATTTGCAAAAAATCGCGAAATAAAAATTTTACAAAAAGGAATATTTTTGCATCAGTATATTTGTTTTCAGAATGTAAATCGCTGACTAAGTTTCAAAATTAATTTTTTTTTACCACAAAGCGTTTTTTCGCATTCCGCTTTTTAGAAAAATGTTTATATTTTTGGCTCGCTTGAGGGCTTTTTCCATCCCTGATTGTAGCTTATTTTATATATCAGGATTTTTGTAAACAAATGGTTTTTTAATCAATTGTAATTATTTTTTTTTGTACATTAGTATGATTTCGATTAGTAATGTTTTTTCTAATGCAAAATATTTTATTTTCATTAAATGATAATGAAATTTTTTCATTGTCATTAGTGGCAACTAATGGTAATGAAATTTCAATAGTAATGAAAAATTCCGATGTACGATTGAGCTAATAGGAGACTATATTGAAAAATAAAAACTTTTTTGCAAAAAAAACTGTGTTTAATTCAAAAAGTCACATACTTATTTTTCCACCCTCGTAATAATCTATTTGTGCTTGCGCTTATATTTGCGATATAACTGCAAATATTATTGTAAAAATTTTTATGTGTTTAGTTTTAAGTTCTTGTTTTTTTAATAATGTATGAAAATAAATATTTTCCGTTCTCACTTTTGACATTTTTCTTGCAATCTCGCCGATACTCCAAATGAGAAATGGGAAATATGGCCGTTTTATCGTTAGGAAGATATTTCTTATAAATGTTTATTTCAAGGTTGGTTACCGTTATCGTTATAATACCGTTATCGCTAAAATACCATTTCAAATTGAATACCGTTACCAATATCTCTAAAAGTTTTTCCAAATACCGTTATCGTTACCGATACCGTTATTTTTAATCAATTAATAAATACCGGTATTTTACCGCAAAGATACCACTGTGTAACGAATACGTGTGTGTTCCTTTAAACAATATTCAGTTAAAGATACACAGAAAGAGATGGGTTTTGAGTAAGTTTCATATTATGGTTAACTTCCGTTGCATGTTCAATTTTAAAAGCATTTTAAAGAATATCCGTTACTTAGTAAACGTATTTAGAGCATAACTTTTAACAATACACAAACACATGCACAAGAGTATTTACTCATAATATAACGGCACTCACATAGAACTACATACAGTTATCTATGTACAATACATACACTGAAAATATTATTACAGTAACTGACTGTAGTTTATTTAAAAAGTTATCCGTACATTTATTTTTAAATGATTATGCAGTTAAATAGAAAAGAAATATATTTTTCAACTTTTTTTGTCATTTATTTAAAAAATAAACTACATACAAATACGGATTTTCTGTAACAGTTAATATTTTCATTTAAAATGTTTTGTTAAAAAAAGAAACCGTTTTAGATTTCTAGGTTAGTTCAAAAAACTAAATAAACTAAATATCATTTATTCTTACGGATTTTGTAGTTAATTTTTTGAAGGTTAAAAAAACGAAATAAATGAAAAATCATTATTTTTTTAAGGATTTTGTAGTTAACTCATTAACACTTAAAAATAAATGAAAAGTTATTTTGATTTAAATGAAAAGTCCTAATGACTTTCTACGGTCTACTACCGGTTTTCAAGTGATTTTTCATTTATTTTAAATTACATTTTCAGTTAATTTAAACTACAAACTATTTTGAGTGTATGTATATATTAAACTAAATTATCATTGGTATAAATTATTATTGCAAAAATATTATTTCTATAAAAATATTTTCAAAGTCTCAATAAAATAAAATTATTCACATTTTTATATGGAGAATTCCAAAAAAAGTGTTCTTTAAGGTCTGAAAAAATTTTGATTTTTCCATGTCACATTAATGCCAATTAAAAGCCAGGTTGGTTACCGAAACGAATAACGCTAAGGGTAACGGTATCAGATTTCGTTTGTTTAGGTAACGGTATTTAAGACTGTTTCGGTAACGGTATACCGTTATCGAAACAGCAATACCGGTACGTACCGGTATTAAAAATTATGTTAAAAACATATAAAAACAAGTAAAAACATGGCATATTTTTAATTTTAAGTACTGAAAATACAGATTTTAAGCTATAAATTCAATACTGGTAGTTTTAATAAGTAAAATTATTATCTATAAATTTTTTGTAAAAAAAAAACACTCAAGATTATAAAATAAAATATAAAAAAATTTTAATTTTTATATAAAATAATAAATACCGGTAAAATACCGGTAGTTACCCATAAAAATAACGGTATCGGTAACGATGACGGTATTTATAAATTTTTTTAGAGGTATCGATAACGGTAACGGTATTCAATTTGAAACGGTATTTTAGCGATAACGGTATTATAACGATAACGGTAACCAACCTTGAATAAAAGACAAATATTTTAGAAACATAAATCCGTTCACATTAGGAAGTTTTAGTGAAAGCAGTCAAAATTCATTTTATGCTATAGGCCAAAAATAAAACCATATATGCAACTTACATTGCGACTTCTAAAGTCTAAAAATATACATTGGAAATATGTTGTACGCGTATGGGTAAAATCGCAGTTTAGTGTTTTTTCAACCTTTCCCCAAAAATTAAAAAAAAAACACAGTACACATTATTTTCTATATATATATATACGACATATCAAAAAAATCATTTTCGAGGCGCCCAAATTTAAATTTTTTGCAATTTTCTAATAGTATATAGAAAATCTAGCATTTAATAGAAAATTGTAAAAAATTGAAATTTTGACGCCTCGAAAATTACTTTTTTGATACGTCGTAGTGGAACTTTTTTTTCCTCATGCAAAAAGCTATCGAAAAATCGATGGCACAATATCAGAAAATGTTTGTCAATACAAATCGGCCCACTCTAATATACATATGTATATCCTAGGACGATTTGTCGATTTTCGATCATTACACCCCCAAATGGAAGAAATCATTTTTTTCTTTTGGAAAACGTTAACCCGTGCCGAAAGTTGGACGAAAATGGCCCATTTTGGAAAAAAGTGTATTATTTTTTTTTATATGTTAGACCAACACTCAGGGGATGCCCCCTACCAACGCAGTGCATTGTGTTGGTATTAGGAAAATAGGTTATGGGGAGGAGGAAAGAGGGAGTAGTGTTTGTGAATATTTGATTTAAATTTCTCAACATTGTAGGTAACAGGGAGACCTCTGCGGGGAGTTTATTCCACATACGGCTGGTGCGACTGATAAACGAATTCTCTCTGTAATGCGTCGTATGATCCGCTGGACAATCGACAAGAAACGGATGGGCTCTACTTGATAAGCGAGTATTACGAATAAAAACCTGGGCTTTGGGGATAAGTTCACTTATCTCAACAGAGCACTTCCCATGGTAATATCGATAGAACAGGGTTACACAACCCACATTCCGACGATGCTGGATACTCTATTGTAATTGACAAGCGCCGACGCCCTCCTTTCCACACGGTCCAGAAGCTCCAAAATATACTTCGAAGCTCCTGCCCATATATGGGAGTTGTATTCCATCTTCGATCGGATATAGGTGGTATAAGTAGTGAGTAAATCGGATGGAGTGAAGTACTTCTTGCACCGACGTAAAAAACCTAGACACTTGAATGCTTCTTTCGACACCTGAAAAACATGCTTATTCCATCGGACATCACACCGAATTTCCATGCCCAGAATATCAAGAGTATCCGATTCCTCAATATCGATATCATATTGCCATATGTGCAGATGGCAGTGTTGATCCCGCAGCCCTATGGGTCAACATACAACATTGGCTCTTGCGTGCATTAAAATCCACCTTGTTCGCACGACCCCACTCAGAGATTGCAGAAAGGTCACGATTTAGTGTGTCATTCATAATCTGCCTTTTGCCCCCAATCTCCTCAGGGCTTGGCCTATGATTGAAGGAAAATGAATGACAAATGTTGCTGTCATCTGCGAAAGAGTAGATAGGGTTGAAAGTTTGACCAAGAAGATCATTGAGAAAGATAAGAAATAAGGAAGGAGAAAGAACAGAACCCTGCGGTACCCCTGAATTAAGCTGAAACTCGTCGGATGAGATCCCATCTATAACAACACGAATAGTGCGATCTCTGAGAAAGCTCGAAATAAAACGATCGAAGTCATTACCCACACCCAAGGCAATAAGCTTTGATACAAGCGCCCCGTGCCATATACTATCAAAGGCCTTCGAAATATCCAGAGCAACCACTTTGCTCTCACCAAAACGGTGAATGGACTGACTCCAACTTTCCGAGAGGAACGCTAACAGGTCTCCCGTAGAACGATTCCTACGGAAGCCATATTGTCGGTCATTAAGAAGTAAGTTGGACTCTAGATAATTCACGAGATGGTAGTTAAGCATACTCTCCATCACGCAGAGCATATTGCGATTGGGCGGTAATTTTCAGGGTTATTAGCCGCACCCTTTTTAGGGATTGGCTGGACATTGGCAACCTTCCAGCAAGAGGGGAAAATTCCCGTATGGTAAGAAGCGCTAAATAGGTTAGCCAATGGACGAGCTAGCGTC